>JAODAL010002334.1:0-199082 GCA_025379985.1 Phyllomedusa bahiana
TTGCCCCCCGGGGGGAGACTTCGGGGAGCCCCAGAGGGAAAGGGAGTTTATCATGGTTTTTGAAATGTTTTCCCCCATTTTTCTAATTATTGCTCCCCATTTTTTTTCACACCAAGCTGCTTGCCTTTTTCAGATTCAGTCTTCCCAGCCTGGTGCAGGGCTACAATTTTTTTTCTGGTGTCCTTTCGACAGCGCTTTGGTCTTCACCATAGTGGATTTTTGGAGTGTGACTGTTTGAGGTGGGACAGGTGTCTTTTATACTGACAAGTTCAAACAGGAAGCCATTACTACAGGTAATGAATGGAGGACAGAGGAGCCTCTTAAAGAAGAAGTTACAGGTCTGCGAGAGCCAGAAATCTTGCTTGTTTGTAGGTGACCAAATACTTATTTTTCACCATAATTTGCAGATAAATTCTTTCCAAATCAGACAATGTGATGTTCAGGATTTGTTTTCTCATTTTGTCTCTCATAGTTGAGGTCGACCTATGATGTCAATTACAGGCCTCTCATCTTTTTAAGTGCGAGAACTTGCACAATTGGTGGCTGACTAAATACTTTTTTTCCCCACTGTAAATCAGGGGGAAGCTCTAATGGCCACCTCTTGGGGCTTAAGTCCTTCAAAGTGGATGATAGCTGAAGTGGACGTTCATGTTTTTTTTTTATATAGATGGACTGGGGACCTCCACCCAAGACTGATGTTATAGTTCCATTTTCCTTGTAAATTACTCTACCTGTTGTTCATATGACTGATTTTAACACTGTTTTTAGGGCGATTTGATACAGATTTCATCCCCAAAATAGTGTAAAAAACTGGTCAGAATTGCCTCCAGTTCATTTCCATTGATTCCTATGTAAAACTTCGTTATCGTTCATATGACGTACTTTTTGCTTATTTTCAGCGCTGTTTCCAGTGCCATGTCAATTCTTGAGGTGCTTCTAGTGAGTAAAATGCCCCTAGGAAACAATGTAGAGCTTCAACACAGTGTCCAAAATGCCTCACACAAAGTGACGCAGGTTTGGACATCAATCCGCGTCCAAAAACTGTCCTGGGAAAAATGACCCTATCAAATATAGTCAATGACAAAATGTCAAAACGTGTCCAAATCTGGCAACCTTAGTTAACCTGTTCCATTCTATTTGTAACACTTCCGGTCGATGGCAATCTTCTGTATTGTGTCTTGGCCTTAGTCTCACCTTATGTTGTTGTCTGCAATTCATGTCTTTATTTCTACACAGTGAAGTCATATTATTATGACAACTCCCTACTTTCTCCGTTAGCCATGTATAGTTATGAAGAAAGTCACATCAGTTGAGCTGGCTTGGTTGTGATATAAGGTGTGTGATAGGCTGTCTACATACATATCCCTTGTTGCTATCATGAGGAAAAAGGGTGATTTGCAAAAAGGGATCATTATTGGCTTTCCAGACAAGGCTGACGGTATTTCTGAAACTGTGCAGTTTGTGAACTGTTCTCGTGCTGCCATAGTGAAAGTATATGGTGAGTGGACACATGGCGCCAGTGTGAATAAGCAACATGGAAAATGCGGAGCACTATGGGCCACATGTATGAAAACTGTCTAGGTCTAAAACTCACTGTTGCCCATAGCAACCAATCAGAGCCCATAGTAACCAATCAGAGCGCCCCTATCATTTCATATAGTGCTCTGGAAAAATGAGAAGGGCGCTCTGACTGGTTGCTATGGGCTCTGATTGGTTGCTATGGGCAACAGTGAGTTTTAGACCTAGACAGTTTTCATACATGTGGCCCTATGTGCCTGTCCCATTTCAACTGGTACAGTAGGTACTGACATGTTGAATGCCGGGTATTGTGGATCCTCTGGGACACCGTGAGTGTAGATGGCACTGTTTCCAGTGTCATGTCAATTCTTGAGGTGCTTTTGGTTAGTAAAATGCCCCTAGGGAACAATCGAGAGCTTCAAGACAGTGTCCAAAATGCCGCATACAAAGTGTGGCGTGTTTTTGATGCAACTTTGGACATGAATCCACGTCCAAAAACTGTTCTGGGAAAAAATTTCTATGGATGATTCAGAAAAAACACTGTGGAAAAAATCTTATCAAAAACAGCTATAAAACACGTCCAGTTCATTTCCATTGATTTCTACGTAAAACCACGTAATCGTTCATACTTGCCCATGTTGCACAAAATGCCCAATATACCCCTAGATAAATTCTTCGAAGGGTGTCGATTTTAAAATGGCGTGACTTATGGAAGATTTCACCTGTTCTGGTATTTAGGGGCTTTGTAAATGCGACATGGGCCCCACCAAAATCTGCGTTCCAAAAAACCAAATAGCGCTCCCTCCCTTTTACGCCCTGCCACTCGCCCAAACAGCAGTTTACACCAACATATATGGTAGTGCTGTACTTGGGCGAGGGCTAATGCCCTTGAGCCCCGCGACTGTGCAGCCTGATTAACTGCTTGCATGTCCAAACTGCAGGCCTGACCATCAAGCCTGGAAAGTGTCAGACAGGCATGAAGGAGATACAATATCTGAGGCACCGAGTGGGTGGAGGGGCTCTGGAACCCGGATCTGAGAAGGTCCATGCCATCTCATCCTGACCTACCTCAAAAACAAGCAAGCAGGTTATGTCCTTTCTGGGCACCGCAGGGTAATAGAGGAAGTGTGTCCCTAATTATAGAGCCCTAGCAAAGCCCCTAACTGACCTGACCAAGAAGAAGCTGCCACACATCATAACGTGGTCTGCAGAATGTGAGCACTCATTCACCACGCTTGGTCAGTTCTCCAATTTTACAAGCCCCAGATTTTATGGGAAGGTTTGTTGTGCAGACTGATGCCAGTCCCTATGGCCTGGGTGAAGTCCTCAGTCAATAGAAAAGACGTAAGTTATAACTGAGCTCACCCCTAATCGATGTTATAATTCTTCAATGAAGTGGATACAGATATCCCACAAGGAGAGCCGCCGGTCAAGGCTCATAAACTGCAGACACAATTCCCAAGTAGGCAGGCGAGGAATCCAGCGGGTACCATTTACAATCCTTTATTACAAAATTTACAGCTCACGGGAAACCAAGTGATGCAAGTGTTAACGCCAACGCGTTTCCGACCCACATGGGTCCTGGTTCACGTTGACACTTGCATCACTTGTTTTCCCGTGAGCTGTAAATTTTGTAATAAAGGATTGTAAATGTTACCCGCTGGATTCCTCGCCTGCCTGCCTGGGAATTGTGTCTGTAGTCCTCAGTCAGACCAATGCCAATAGGGAGGAACATCTCGTAATGGAGCATGAAGCACAATAGAAAAGGAGTGCTTAACTAATGTGTGTTCCCTTCAGAAGCAGCAACCATCCCTGCATGGGCGTCATTTTACAGTGATGACTGTAACCAGCTAAGAGGGTTGTGATCAAAGGGTGGCCGGCGATAATGGCAACCTGCTGCGGTGGAGCCGGGCTTTGCAGCGGTGTGACTTCACCATTCAGCATAAAAAGAGCAGATGGGTCAGATGGGTTGTCTTGACAAGGGGAAACAACAGCGATGGACTTGTGAAATGACCTATAAGGCTATGTTCACACGGCTTATTTTAGGATGGATTTCGTTCCGTATTTCGCGCCGGAGTGTGCAAATTACGGCTTAAATCCGGCCCAGTCATTACGGTAATCCACAGTTCTTATAGATAACTATGGATTACGTCTCCTCTCCCCGCTCGGCGAATACGCCGCGGAGGGGGGGGGGGGGGGATATGTGACATGTCAATTACTAGCAGCGCATACCCCCTGGGAAAAATGAATGCCTATAGGGCCAGCAGGCAACCGCCCCCACTGCCGGGCACACGACGTAATTGCGGGTGAAATCCCTCCCGCAATTATGGCGTGAATAAGCCGTGTGTACATAGCCTTAGGCCAGGCATCCTCAAACTGCGGCCCTCCAGTTGTTGGGAAACTACAACTCCCATCATGCATTTATATGATCTATAACAGTGGGAATGATGGGAGTTGTAGTTTCCCAACAGCTGGAGGGCCGCAGTTTGAGGATACCTGCCTTAGGCTATGCTCACACGGCGTATTGGGGAGCATATAATATGTGCTGCAATACGCCATGTGAACATAGCCTTTTGAAGCACGCGCTGATCAGCACGTACTCCCAAAGCACAGGGGGGGGGGCCTCACTGACATGCATTGCCCGCGCCACAAACAATCGACATGTCCCTTCTCTCCCCAGGTGTATGGTGCGATCATATTGTACACATGGAGGGGACACACATAATCCGTAGCTCTCTATGAATTAACGTAATTGCAGCGCGCATTTCACCGCGTATAAAGCGCAATACGTGGCGATATGAGTGTGCAAATACGCTGTGTGAGCATGCCCTAAGGGTAAGTTCACACAGCTTAGTTGCGGGGCATTCAGTACGCCCCACAATTACGTCGGGTCTTCGGGAGTTGCGCTGATCGGCTTGTACTCCCCCAACGTGGGAAGAGCCGGCAGCCCGCCAGCCCCATAGACTGTCATTACTCGCAGCACGAATACACCGTGAATAATCGACATGTCACTTATTGCCCCACATGGCGTATTGTGCGCCCGAGGAGAGGAGACGGAATCCATAGTTCTCTATGAGAACTGTAGATTACTGTGACTGGGGCGCATTTCACTCATATTAGAGCGCAGAAAGTCCAGAAGTAAGCCGTGTGAACATGGCCTAAGGCTGCATTTGCTATGCCTGTGGTGTAAGAAACCGTCTGGAGGAAAATCAGTGCAGTGTGGACTGCTACATGGATTTTCTATTGAAGTCTATGCAGATGATTGCCAGATGCTTTTCAAATCCGACCAAAAACCAGCACCTTGGGGACAAGCCCTAGAAATATTCAATCATCAAGAACCGCGTCCTGAACATCTCTAAATCAGCTCCACATCCCAGGTAGTGATGCATGGGACTCGTCTTGTGATTGCGCCCTGCAGTACCGCATCCTCTCCCGTCACAGTGTGACCGGCGCCATCCCCGCAGCACGTGACGCCGGTCACCTGACCCGGGACTCACCCCCCCCCCCCATTACACAACAAGCAGTGACGTGTCTGGCCCCGCCCCCTCCGCCGACTTCCTCCATCAGCTGGGCACAAGCGGACGGCAGCCGCAGACATGGCCCTCAACAAGAACCACTCGCAGAACGGCGGCGTCATCGTCAACAACGGCGAGAGGTCAGTGCGCTCACTCTACGTTACCGGCCGTGTGTTCAGGGAGCGCGCCATGCTCTGGCCTGGACTACATGTCCCAGAAGTCCTTGCGTGCCGCTCCTGAGCCGCTGCTGTGTGTGTGGCGCCGCGGTTCCTCTGGGAGATGTAGTACAGGTGATAGCGTTCTTTTTTACTTTAGTGCTGTCACCCCCTATGGGCTTTTCCCACCGTGCGTGCGGGGTCTGCTAGCTGTAGACTGTATGGGCACCAAGAGCGTCCTCCTGGCTGGGTTTAATAGAGGAGGTACGTGGGTGCCCTTGTGGGGAAAAGGGGCTCCGTCAGGCAGGAGAGCGTTGAGTCTTGGAGGGACAGTGAGATATCTAAGATTAAAAAGTTTTTTTTTGGGTAAAGGAAAATGATGGGTTTTTACATTTAGGTTGATAAAATTTACAAATAAGTGCCCCCCCTCACAGTGCCAGATAAAACATGCCCCCCACACAGGCCCCCCCCGTCACAGTGCCAGTATACTGCCTGCCCCACGGGGAGCCCACCGTCACAGTGCCAGATATACATGCCAGCCACACAGAGCCCACCGTCACAGTGCCAAAAACATCCCCAGCCACACAAGCCCACGTCACAGGCCCAATTACATGTCTCCCCCACAGAGCCCACCGTCACAGGCCAAAATATACATGCCTCCCCCCAAGAGCCCACCGCACAGTGCCAAAATATACATGCCCCCACCAGAGCCACCGCACAGTGCCAATTAATGCCTGCCACACAGAGCCCACCTCACATTTCCCAATTTTCTTGCCTGCCACACAGAGCCCACGCACAGTGCCAGTTTTATACATGCCCGCCCCCACAGAGCCCACGTCACAGGCCGATTACATGCCTGCCCCACAAAAGGCCCACCGTCCATTGCCAGAAACATCCCTTTCCCACGAGCCCCCTCCCCAGTGCAGATATACATGCCTGCCACACGAGCCCCCTCCAGTGCCAGATATACTTCCCCCCGCCCCAACAGACCCCCCTCACAGTGCCAATATAATGCCTGCCCACAAGACCACCAAACAAGTGCCAGATATACATGCCCGCTACACAGAGCCCACCGTCACAGTGCCAGATTTTAATCCCCCGTACACAGAGCCCACGCACAGTGCCAGAAAAACATCCCAGCCACACAGACCCATAACATGCCATTTACATGCCCGCACACGGGAGCCCCCCTTTCACGTGCCAAATATACAGCCTCCCCCACAGAGCCCCCCCGTCACAGTGCCAGATAAAATCCCCCGCTCACAAGCCCACCGTACAGTGCCGATATACATGCCCCTCCCCCGGCCCACCGTCCAGTGCCAGTAAAATTTTCCCGTACCCCGAGCCCACCTTCAAGTCCCAGATATACATGCCCCCCCCACACAAGCCCACCGTCAGTGCCAATTACATGCCCCCCAACAGACCCCACCGTCGTGAAAATTATCCCTTCCTGCCCCACAGAGCCCACCGTCACAGTGCCAGATATACATGCCTGCCCCACAGAGCCCACCGTCACAGTGCCAGATATACATGCCCGCAACACAGAGCCCACCGTCACAGTGCCAGATATACATGCCAGCCACACAGAGCCCACCATCAGTGCCAGATATACATGCCACCGGCCCCCCCAAACAGTGCCAGATATAATGCCACCCAAAAACAGACCCCTCACCAAGTGCCAATAAACAATCCCCCTAACCAGAGCCACCGTACAGTGCCAGATATCTGCCCGCCACCAAAGCCCCACCTTCACAGTCCCGATATACATCCCTGCCCCAAAGAGCCCCCGTAAACAGTGCCGATATACATGCCTGCCCCACAAAAAGCCCCCATCACAGTGCCGGGTATACATGTGCCCCAAAAGAGCCCACCGCACGTCCCCAGATATACATGGCCCGTACACAGGCCCCCATCACAGTGCCAGATATACATGCCCCCCCCACAGAGCCCACCCAACCAGTCCCAAAATTTTTCAGCCCCCACACAGACCCCACCGTACGGGGGCCAATATACACCCGCTAAACAAGCCCACCGCCCTGCCAATATACATCCCCGCCACACAGAGCCACCTCCCCGTCCGATATACATGCCCGCCACACAGAGCCCACCGTCCCAGTGCCAGATATCCCACCCCGCCACAAGGCCCACCTCCCATGCCAGTTTATCTGCCTGCCACACAGAGCCCACCGCAGGCCAAAAATATACTGCCTCCCCACAGAGCCACCGTCACGGCCAGATATAATGCCTGCCCACACAGAGGGCCCCCCGTCACGTGCCGATATACTGCCCCCCACGAGCCCACCGTCACAGTGCCAGATATACATGCCTGCCACACGGGGTCCCCCCCGTCACAGTGCCGATATACATCCCTCCACACAGAGCCCAAAACCGCACATTTCCAGTTTATAAATGCCAGCCACACAGAGCCCACCGTCACAGTGCCAGATATACATGCCCGCTACACAGAGCCAGATATACATGCCAGCCACACAGAGCCCACCGTCACAGTGCCAGATATACATGCCTGCCCCACAGAGCCCACCGTCGGTGCCAGATATACATGCCCGCCACACAGACCCCCACCGTCACAGTGCCAGATAAAATGCCTCCCCACCAGGCCCCCCGTCACGTGAAAAATATCATGTTTTGCCCCACAGAGCCCACCGCAAGTGCCGTTTAATGCCTGCCCCACAGAGCCCACCATCAGTGCCAGATATACATGCCTGCCACACAGAGCCCACCATCACAGTGCCAGATATACATGCCCGCCCCACAGAGCCCACCGTCCCAGTGCCAGATATACATGCCCCCCCAACCGACCCACCTTCACAGTGCCGTTTACATCCTCCCAACAGAGCCCACCGTCACAGTGCCAGTTAATGCCCGCCACCAGACCCAATCACAGGTTCCAAAAATTATACATGCCGGGCCCACAGAGCCCCCCATCAGGCCAGTAAACTGCCCCGCCCCAAGGCCAACCGTCACAGTGCCAGATATACATGCCCGCCACACAGAGCCCACCGTCACAGTGCCAGATATACATGCCCGCCACACAGAGCCCACCGTCACAGTGCCAGATATACATGCCTGCCACACAGAGCCCACCGTCACAGTGCCAGATATACATCCCGCCCACGAGCCCACTTCACATTGCCAGATAAAATGCCTCCCACACAAAAGCCCACCGTACGTGCAGAAATACATCCCGCCACAAAAGAGCCCCCCCGTCACAGGCCCCAATACCCCTGCCTGCCCCCAAGGGGCCCACCACACAGTGCCAGTATACTGCCGTACCAAGCCCACCATCACAGTGCCAGATATACATGCCCGTACCAGGCCCACCGTCACGTGCCAAAATTTACATGCCCCCTACACAGAGCCCCCGTCACAGTGCCAGATTACATCCCGCTACACAGAGCCCCCCCCCGTAAAAAGTGCCAAGATTACTGCCCGCTCACAGAGCCCACCCTAAAGTGCCAGAATACATCCCGCTACACAGGCCCACCGTCACAGTGCCAGATAAAAAATGCCCCCTACACGACCCCACCGTAACAGTCCCCAAAGATTTAAAAAAAGCCCTACAAAACCCCCACGTCCCAAAAAGCCAGATATAAAGCCACACAGAGCCCACCGTCACAGTGCCAGATATACATGCCCGCCCCACAGAGCCCACCGTCACAGTGCCAGATATACATGCCCGCCCCACAGAGCCCACCGTCACAGTGCCAGATATACATGCCCGCCACACAGAGCCCACCGTCACAGTGCCAGATATACATGCCCGCCACACAGAGCCCACCGTCACAGTGCCAATAAAATTTCCCTGCCCCACAGAGCCACCGCACAGTGCCAGATATAATCCTGCCCCACAGAGCCCCCCGTCACAGTGCCAGATATACATGCCCGCTACACAAACCCCGTCACAGGCCAAAAATATACGCCACCCAACAAGCCCCCCATCACAGGCCAAAAATACATCCCGCCACACAGAAACCCACCATCAGTGCCAGTATAAAGTCATGGCCAAAGTTTTGGGGAGATGTACAAATTTATTTTCAAAAGTTTACTGCTAGGTTTTTTTTAAAAGGGGCAATTTGCATTTTATAAGAATGTTATAAAGAGGTGATCAGTTTAAAAAGAAAATTAATTTTGCAAATTTAAAATAGTTGTAGAAAAAAGAAATTTTTCCCCCCAAAACACTTTTTAAACTTCATTGGGGCCTGCCTTAAAAGGCCCACTAAAAAATGTTTCAGTGATTGCTCCATTAACACGGGTGGGGTGTTGATGAGGAAGGGTTTGGGAGAAATCTGTCATGATTAAGTAAGAATTCCCACGGACATTTAAGGAGGCTGGGTTGGCTCATTTTTTTCTTTCTGTTAACCATGGTTACTCTAAAAAAAAACCGGGTGGTCATCATTGCACTGCAAAAAAAACGGGCCTAAACGGTAAGGAAGACTTCCTAGAAAGTTTGCACCTCAGTCAACAATCTTTCGCTTTTCAAGGAATTCAAGGGGAAGAGGTTCCCATTGTTCCCAAAAAAGGTTTCCCAGGGGGGCCCAAGAAAGCCCGAAGCGCCGGACCGTTCTTAAAAGTTTTTTCAGCTTCGGAATGGGCCCAGCAGTGCAGAGCTTTTCAGAATGGCAAGGCGGTTTGTGAGTCTTTGCATGCACTGTAGGCGGAGACTCATGGAGCAAGGCCGGGGAAAGGGGGGGCCAAAGAAGCCATTTTCTCTCCAAAAAAAAATTTCAGGGACAATGATTTCTCCCCAAAAGGACGGGGGAGTGGACGCTGAGGACTGGGGTAAAGCATTTTTTGATGAATCCCCTTTTTCCGAATGTTTGGAACATCGGGAAAAAAAACGCTTTTGGGGGAAGGGACCAGGTAAAGGTACCCCGTCCTTTGTCTCATGGCAATTTGTAAAGCATAAAAACCCATTCTGTTTTGGGGTTGCTTTCAGCCAAGGGGAATGGCTCCTAACAGTTTTTCCAAAAAACATCAAAAATAAAGAAGGTCCCCAAAAATGTCCTCCAAAGAAAATTCTCCCAAACCGTCCAAAAGCATTTTGGGTTAAAACAAAGCCTTTTCCGGGCTGTGGAGCCCTTTTGCCAAAAAGCAAAGGGGAAAAACTAATGCTCAGGAACAAAACATAGAGTTTTTTGGGTCCAGGGCCTGGAAATCCTCAGACTTAATCCCATTGAAAATTTGTGGTCAATCATCAAAAACGTTGGCAAAAAAAAAAAACCAAATTGGGGGACAAAATGAAAAGCTTTGGATTGTGCAAGAAGGACGTATCCAGGGGATTTGGGGTCCAGAAGTTGATTGAAGCATCCCAAAGGGGAATTGCAGAGGTCCTGAAAGAAAAAGGTCAACACTGAAATATTGACTTGCTGCATTAAATATTTTGTCAATAAAAGCTTTTGTTAATAAAAATTATTGCACTTGATTTCTGTATGTGATAAAAACATCTACAACACATAAAAACCAGAGGGCCAACAGACAGGTGAAAATGAATTTTTTGGTCATTCCCAAACCCCCTTGGGGCCATGATTTTACTGCCAGGCTTTTTCTCACTAAAGAGGGCTGCAGTACAGACCCCACTGAAACAGTCCCAAAATTTTTACACCCAGCCAATTGGTGCCCCGCCGAAGGGGGGCCCACCATTCCACTGCCACTAGATCCATGCAGCTGTCAGGCCACAATTAAAGGCGCAGGGTTTAAATGTTTTTAAACAAATGTGTAACCCCGCCGAGGGGAAAAAAAGCAGCTCTAGCCTCCGCTGATCCCGTGTGGTGGGGAGAAGGGAGGCCTGATCTAATTTTAAAAGCTGTCCGCTCTCATTTTTTGGCCCTTTTTTTCAAAAAGATGGAGCAGTTTTAATCAAGAAAACGGACTTACTTGATGCAAGTTTGTTTTTTTTTGTTTACGGATTAGTTGTACAGATCTGTCAAAAAAAAAAAGCTACTTTTTATTGTTTCTAAAAAAAATTCTCCAGAAAGATTAATGGATGTAAAAAATAAAAGAAACAAAAAAATGCGTTTTTCATTGACTTTTAAAAAATATATAAAAAACAGAAGGGCTTTTCCCATCAGTTTTGTTTTTGTTTTTTTTTTTTTACTGTTATTTTTTCTGTAAAAAAAAAAAAAAAAAAAATGTACAAAGCCAAATTGAAAGTAAAAAAAATAAATTTTATCAGCAAATATTCCTTTTGGTTTTCTGATTCTATGCGGAAAGGGACAATGGAAAGCAGGTGTGAACCCGGCCTTATAACCCCGAATCAAGCGGTTTTAAACCCCCCCTTTGGGGTCTCCGCGGATACCTGGGAAAAAGATTCCTGACCATGCCAAAGGGAGCAGTAGGATGGTGGCAGGGTCCTGGGGGGGGCATTTGTTCGGTTTTTTCCCGTTTTGTTTTCCTTTTCCGTGCTGGGAAAAAGAAAACTGAGACAGAAAATGACTATTTGGCTTTTTTTTCAATATGACAGGATGCTCTTTTCAGGTGTCCAAACATCCTGGGGCTTAGCCTGGGGTGTGAACCCAGACTAAACCCTTCACTATTGAAACACAGGAGTACTTAAAGGGATTGTCAATTTATTTATTTTTTGCTTAGGGTTGTAGTGGCCTTAGAAAATAAAAGAACTTATTCACCTGTCAATTCACCTCAGATCCAGCAATGTCTCCATTCTCCTCTCTCTCATATGGAGCAGGTCCAAAGCGGAGGCAAAAACTGCTTCTGTAAACCCTGGATTTCTGCTGAGATTTTTGATAGAAAAATAGACTGCAAAGAACTTGCCTCATTCGTTAGAAAAGGGGTTCCCCCATGCTGAATGTCCCTCACATCTGGCGACGGCTCTGTCAGAAGAGGGTGGAACCGGAAGCCATGGGCTCCATTTCACAACAGACATCCCGGGCGCCCGCTGGACCCTATCGATTACAATGGGTTTGTTGGGTTTCCATTGTGGTGTCTGTTGTAGAGATAGGGGAAAAATAGCGCAGCAGTGTGGGCGGCAGGTGAGTCTGTTGTGAAGTGGATCCCAGGGCTTTCGTTTTCATTAGGGGTTCTGAATGGAAACCTCTGACGCAGATGTGAACCCGGCCTAAGGGGTTCAGGGGGATGTATTAATTAAAAGCGGGTTGTCTCACTACAATGATTTTTTTTATTGTTTAAAAATCTTGCAAAAACAATCCTTTGCAATATGGGGGGCCCCATGTTAAAAAAGGTTTTGGTTAAAAATCACTTTTTTCCATATCGGTTTTTTATGGGGGAAAAAAGGTGTTTTAGACCCCAAAAACCTGTCCATTAAGGGCCTACCCATTCCTGATATCAGTCCTCAGATCGCATAGTTTTCAAACCTGTTTTGTCTCTCCTGTAGGGGTGCCACCGGTTTCTATAGCTAAAAAAAAACCTGGAGTCCTCAGCAGCTCATCACTGCAGGCCAGTAAACACACCCCTGAATTAAAAAATGAAACTGAGGAAAGATGAATTGATACAGTGAGACAACCCCTTTAATGAATATGTTGGACGACCCCTTTTATAGCTTGGCGTGCATTGTGTGCTTCATTGTCACATACAACTTGCTAGATTGAAGTGGCATCGACGCTAGGAAAGGGCTGCGCAACTTCCCCTCCGTTCTTGTTAAAGCAGAGTAGAGGGATCATTTGTCCTCTGCTAAAAGCTGCTTGGAAGGACTTTGGGAACAGTTTTTTTTTCCCCGAGCCCTTTTTTTTATGTCAGTCTGGGTTACATCGTCAGATGGATATCAGGCAAAAACCCCCATCAATGACTTCTAGGGGCACCCCATGCCCTAGGGGAAATTTAAAGGGGTTGGTCATACACTGATTCCCTCTTACCCCGTCCCGTTTTTTTGGTTTAAATTTTTAATTTAGGGGGCGTGTTTTTTGGGTTCCACTAGGGCTGAGTGAAGCCAGGTCTGTTGCTATAGCGAAACCTTTTACTGGCGCCCTTTTTCAGGAGGGGAAAGAACAGGTTGAGCTAAGCAACCTGAGGGGTGATTGGCCCATACAAGATGGGGTATCTAGGAATAGGTGGAACTGTTAATGGACTATAAATTTCAAATCTTTTTTTTGCCCAAATTTAAGTAAAAACAATATTGTTGAGACAGCCACTTTAAATAATTTCCCCCAAAACAACCTCACTTGGCCATAACCAGCCGCTCGCTCTGTAGGGTATAGAAGATAAAAAGAGCGGGTGCTTTCCTTGTGATGCAGGTAAAACCCCTCCGATTAAGGGGGTGCAAGTGATGGGTTGTAGAATCACAAATACGCAAATTCTATTGAAAAGAGGATTAAACCATATAACACTGCAAATTTAATCCCTGTTTTAAAACTAACTTTTACTAGCTATCTAAAATTATCAATCTAAACCCTATAAATTACCACTAAAATCCCAGATGATAGTTCATCTAGGTAGTAGTTGGTAATTTAAGGGGTTTTAATTGTAATAATTTTTAATGTCTTAAAAGTTATGTTTTAACAGGGATTATAATTTAGTGATATGTTGCTAGAATCACCCTTTTGGTGTTTTTGGGTGAGTTTAGAGAGACAACACTCAGCGCGTATGTTAGAAAACTGTGGGTCTGTGTGGACTGCCGCTGGCTGGGCTCCGAAGCACAAAAGATTGTGTGCAGGAATATGGTAGAAAAAGTACTTTGATCTCGTCACTCACATCCACAGAGTTAGTGAAATGACCGACACATCAAAGTGACGTGGGGAAAAAGCCAAAATGATTTATTAAAAAAAACAAAAGTCAAAGCGTTTTCACGGAAATCGCACTTTAAATTTTTTAGGTGAAACACTTGTAATGGCGTGAAAATGGTCACGTTTTTATCCCTTTGTTTTTTCTAAAATAATTTGGTGATTCCTTTGATGTGTTTTGGTCCATTTCAGTAACTCTTTTAAGATGGAGCGCCCCGACCAATGCTTTCTCACAGTGGGTCGTTTTTTAGGGTTAAGGGCATTCAAAACGTGGCAGATTTCTGCTTGGATTCTGCACTGTAATTCAAGGACCGTCCTCCTCCCATGTATGTAAAAGCTTTCGCAGCCCTTGAAAAATGCAGTATAAAAATTTCCGTGTAATCTTTACAAAAAAAAACCGAAATATTCGCTCCATTGAATTATAATGCCCTTAATCTTTAAGGGATTGCTGCAAAATCCGCTATAGAAACCATACCCCCTAGGTTTTTAAAAAAGAGCCTAATGCGGGAGTCGGTGCTTTACCCTTTTGTGTTTTTTGACTCTAGGGAGAAAAAAATTAAAACCCTGCCTTTTGTTTTTCCCAATTTAGGACTCGCATCAACCTATAAGGTCTAGGGAAAACACCCGGGGGATCTAGTGGCAGGTCTGTTCACAAAAGGTGCCTGTAGCAGTCAAAAACATCAAGGCTTGAAAGCAGGAGGAATCCCCAGATTTAGCATACTTTTTTCACGTTACAGGGATTGGGGGGGCGGGAAGGGGGAGGGTAAAAAAGAAGGGGATTTTGGATTTTTTGTAAAAAGATTAGGGAAAATGGGGCTTTTCAAAAACCCCATGTATTAAAAAAATGTCCTGCCTTACTTCCGCATCCCGAAAAATGTGCAAAGATGTGGAGCTCTCCTTCAGTGACATGGCCCACAAGACCGAAGCCTTCAAAGGCACGAAAAAGGGGTTACTGTACCTCACCCCATACAGGGTAAGTCTGAGGCGGATACACTATGTGACCAAATTTATTCAAGCTTTATTCTGTTTGGTTTCTCTCAGCTTTTGCTTTTTTCAGCAATGACTTGCAATAGATCTGTAGATACGCCTTAAAGGATATCTGTCAGTTATACAAACTGGAGCCGCAGCAGTTTGTGCAGCACCACTAACATAACCATAAGGGCGTTGTTGGATCCGAAAATCGCATCCAGAAACGCAGCAGCGATCGCACCCTATAGTTTATTATAGGTCTCCTGCTGCGTCTTTCGGACATGTCAATTCTTGGAATGGATCCGAAAGACGCAATGAGACGCAGCGGTGATCACTCATGTGAACGCCGATACATGTTTTACATTGCGAGCAGTGTAAAATCACGCTGCTCATTGTTAGATGCGTGTTTGGGTCCATTCTAGACTGATCCAAACACGCATCTAAAAGCGTATGTTTACACTTACCCAACCCGCCGTGTGAACATACCCTAAGGGCCAGTTCACACGGCTTATTGCCGGCGTAATTGCAGGGACGGTTTCGCCCCGCAATTACGCCGGCTGCCGTGCGGCGGGGGCGGGGCGCTGGCAGCTCGCCGGCCCATAGACATTCATTATTCACGGAGCGTACACGCCGTAAATAATGTGCATGGAGACGGAATCCATAGTTGTCTATGAGAACTATGGATTATCGTAATGCCTGGCACGGACTTCAGCCATACTGCAGCGCAAATACGGCGCGCAATACGGCTGAAATCCGTGGCAGAAATAAGCCGTGTGAATGGCCCCTAAGGGTACGGCACTGACAAAATACCGGTCAGATTCTGAATAAAGAATCCGAGCGGTGTTTTATCGAATTTCGAGCGTTTTAGGGTATGTTCACACAGCGTGATTACGGGGCGCATTTCGCCGTGTATTTGCGCTTCAGTATGCCCAAAATACATAGCTCTCATAAAAAGCTATGAATTACCTCTGTCTCCCACGGCACACAATACACGCGTATTGTATGCCGGGAGAGAGAAGTGACATGTCACTTCTTCGCAGCGCTTACACGCCACTGATAGCAGTGAATGGGGCTGCCCCCCTGCGCTTCTGAAGTACGTGCTGACCAGCGTGTACTTCTAAAACACCCCGCGTATTGCGGCGCGTACAGTACGCACCATAATACACTGTGTGAACATACATTTAGTGGGAAGGTTTCTGTCCGGATTCCATCGCCCCCCTAAACATCGAACAGTACATTTTCCCTCCTAAAACTGGGTGGAAGAATGTACGTGTCCAAGTTTTTTTTAGATGGTTTTCAGATTTCAAATTGGACCGTCAAATCCAAGCTGTGTGGACTACAGCTCAGATTTTCTATTGAAGTCTATGGTGATGGTTGACAGCCTGTTTTCAGATCTGAAATCCATGGCGTGGACATACCCTAATTCCTAAACACTTGATATCATTGTGACAAGTCAAACATTTTGCTCAGTGACAATCTGGATGCTGAGACCTTCCCCACTAATTCCTAAAATACAGGAGCAGAAGTGCTTAGCACTGTGTTTCCGAACAGCTGACCACAATGGAGAAAGTCTCAGGGTTCCTTACACCACACATTCAAGCAGAGCTGACTATAAGGGAAGAGGCAAAGCACTTGTCTGAGTGTCTGCCCCTTTATTTTAGAAATTGGTGGGGTGTGAGCAATGGATCCCCCACTGCTCAAATATAACGTGTCACTATGGTGTTAAATTTTAGAAATTTATAGGCATTCCTCAATTCAGCCATGTTGGTGGTGATGCTGTACACACTAAGACACCCTCCATCTATAGATGAAAGCCAGACCATGGTCCATGCTTTGTACTAGCTAGAATTTTGCTTCTCTGACCTCTATAGCATCCTAGACCGCTCACAGAAAAAAATCCAAATCCCAATAAAATAAATTAGCCTTTATTAATATACAGTCATGGACAAAAGTTTTGAGAATGATACAAATGTTAATTTTTACAAAGTCTACTGCATCAGGTTTTATAATGGCAATTTGCATATACTCCAGAATGTTATAAAGAGTGATCAGCTTAACATCAATTAATTGCAAAGTCAATAGTTGCCTAGAAAATGAACTTTTTCCCCCAAAACACATTTCAACTTCATTGCAGGCCTGCGTTAAAAGGACCAGCTAACATCGTTTCAGTGATTGCTCCATTAACACGGTGTGGGTGTTGATGAGGACAGGGCTGGAGATCAATCTGTCATGATTAAGTAAGAATCGCACCACTGGACACTTTAAAAAGGAGGCTGGTGGGTTGGCATCATTGTTTCTCTTCTGTTAACCATGTTATCTCTAAAAAAACACGTGCAGTCATCATTGCACTGCACAAAAACTGGCCTAACAGGGAAAGAGTATCGCAGCTAGAAAGATTGCACCTCAGTCAACAATCTTTCGCATCATCAAGGAATTCAAGGAGAGAGGTTCCATTGTTCCCAAAAAGGCTCCAGGGGGCCCAAGAAAGACCAGCAAGCGCCAGGACCGTCTCTTAAGTTTTTTCAGCTTTGGAATCGGGCTACCCGCAGTACAGAGCTTGCTCCAGGAATGGCAGCAGGCAGGTGTGAGTGCATCTGCACGCACTGTGAGGCGGAGACTCATTTGGGGCAAGGCCCGGTGTCAAGGAGGGCAGCAAAGAAGCCACTTCTCTCCAGAAAAACATCAGGGACAGACTGATATTCTCCAAAGGTACAGAGAGTGAACTGCGAGGACTGGGTGTAAAGTCATTTCTCTGATTAATCCCCTTTCCGAATGTTTGGAACATCTGGAAAACACTTGTCCGGAGAAGACAAGGTGAGCGTAACCCCATCCCTTGTCTCATCCCAACTGAAAGCACCAAAAACCATTATGTGGGGGGTTTCTTCTCAGCCAAGGGAATCGCTCTTAACAGTCTTGCCTAAAAAAAAACATCCATGAATAAAGAATTAAAAAAAAACAGCTTCCCAGCTCAACCCGGGTGGGGGGAAAAAGGGTAAAAATCACCTTTATTATAAAACACATCTTAAAGCGGAAAAAATATAATTTCAGGCTTAAAACACATAAACCTTTCAAACAATATCCTTAGTCTGCTATCTAAATTGGTAAGACAATAGCTTATATAGGAATAGCTTCACTGGTCTAATAGGAAATAACTTTTAAACCCCTGCATGCCTATAAAAAACAATAATTAAAACCCATCAATAAAAACAGCAACGGAATTCAAAAATTGATATAATATGTCATTCTCTTTTTAAAGGGGCCTTGGGATAAACGTGAACCCATCAGATAGATCCACAAGCCTCCTATTTAATAATTTTTTGCATGGTCCCCCCCCCCCCCCCGGTTTAAACCCCTCTCAAACCTAAAAAAGAAAAACCTGCGGTATCACCTTGATGTTTTATCATAAAGCAGGGGGATTTGATTTAAATCTAACTGATTTAAATCGCTAGTCAGTAAGGCTTGTTTAAAAAAATTTTTTAAATAAATTCTCCCTAAACTAGTTTTTGCTTTTTTTTAACACAAGAAATGAAGTTTTTTAGAATCATTTTTTTTTCCCCAATTTAATGGTTAACATTCTTTTTTTGGACACCACTGTTCTTTTGTACTTAGGAAGGAAAAAATAATCCTGCCCTTTAATACAATTTAAATAGATTTACAACTGAAACAATAACAACATACAGCATAAGTTTTTTTCTTAAACAAACATCCATTTTTTTAACTAATTTGGCTAAAAAAAAAATATATATATATTTTAAGAAACTTAGACGTCCCCCCAGCCGACCAGAAAACCTTAAATACTATTTCCCTGCTGCCCCTCTGATCCTTGTGTCATTTCATCATCATCTTCTTTTTTGTTCCATTCAAAATCTGGAAAAGAAAAACAACTTTCCTGCTTTATTGGGCCAACCATTTTTTTCAATTAAATGAAAAGGGGCCAAAAAAAAAGAATATCTTTTAACCTGCAGAAGAAGCTACTTGTGTTAAAAAATGAAATCAAATTTCTTGAAAAGTTCAAACAAGCGCTTAACTTCCAACCCCTTTTTTGGGGACCCCTTTTAAAATTTCTCCAAAATTTTTAAGGTTCCCCCAAATTTGAAATTATTTTTGGGCATTTAAAATAAACCGGGGAACCCCCCATGGGTTTCCCTTTTTTCCCCCAGGTTTTCTGTAGGTTTGAAAAATTCCAAAAATATTAATGTTTGCCCCCGGTTTTTTTTTGTTAATTTAAATTTGGGAAATTTAAAAAACAAAACCTTTTTTTCCCAAAAAAGTACCGGGTTTCCCCTGATTTGTTTAAAAATTTAAATGGGTTTAGGAACTCGCTTTCAAATTTTTCCCCCGGGGATCAAAAAGACGCCTTTGGGGGCTAAAAAAGCCTTTTTTAAAACCCCCCCTTTTTTCAATTTTTAAAAAAAAAAAACCCCCGCGGGAACGGGGGCCCCAGAAACCCCCCCAAAGTGGGGTTCTGACTTTTTCCCCGGGGAAACCGCCCCTAGCCCAAACCCCCCCACCCCCCTGCGCTGGATTGGGTTTCCCCCTTTTGTTTATATCCCCCCTTACGTTAAAAAAGAAAGGAAAAAAGGTCTTGGTCTATGAATCCCCACCCCCCCGGGGCTGGAAATTTTGGATTTTTTGTTTGGGCTTTTGAAAGGTTTTTATTTCCCCCGTTTAACTTTATTTAAAAAAGGGCTTATTTTCCCCCCTGCCCCCCCTTGGTCTCCCGATTGTATAAAAAAGGAAAAAACTCCCAGGGGTTTTAAAATGGTTTTTTTTCCCCGCCCTAAAACAGGGTTGGGGTTCCCCGTATTTTTTTTTTTTTTTTTTAAAATTTTTAAACACGGGGGGGTAAAGTTATGAAAATAAATGTGTGAACTTCATAAATTTTATTCATATACAACACAAAGCTCCCCTAAATAGTGTCCATCCTTGAAAATCACACAAGCACTTCCAACAAAAACTGATACAATGCATTATTCGGGGATGAAAATGGGTATAGGGAGCCTGTATGTGTATATATATCATTATAGAATAACATATATATTTAGGTCCTCACTATGTGTTTAAATTAAGGGGGGAAAAAAATATACCCGTTAGGGACTAGAACTCCACACCCCTTTGTTTGTAAAAAACAATAAGTCTATCACTGCTCTACCACTGCACCACCACCCAAAAGTCAGTTACAAATACGGGGTTCTCTGAAAGCTAAATGTGCTTCTCCAAATGTCATTTGACGGGAAGCAGGATTTTAACAGCTGCGGTTTTCAGTTTGTGTAAACAAGCTAGACAGTTCTTGCTGGTTTTGGGGAGCCTCAAGGCGCAGACATAAGCAGGCAGGAGGTACAGGCGTTTTCCAGAAAACCCTTTCGCATCCCCGTTTTAAAAACAAATGATGTCAAATTTTCAGGAGGGGAGACACCCCTTTGGGAGGAGGGAACCCCGTTTTACAGGAAACCCGGCCCTGTATTTCAAACTCAATCGAAAAAATTAGCTGGACAGCACGAGCACCAAACAAAACCCCCCCCTTTTAAGCCCAATTTTTGGGGTTTTGGCCGTGAAGGGCCATCTATTTTATCTGATTTTCTTCACAAAGTGTCCAAATAGGCCATTTTTGATATACTGCCAAAACGCCCACCACGAGTTCCATCTAACATCTTGGGGGAGCGTTCTTGGTTCCCCCCACCTTTTTCAAGCTGCTGCGCAAAAGTTTATTACAAAATTTTTTAGCAATTTCAAAACTTTACCCCTTTATTTCGGAAAAATTAAATTTTTTGGCTAAGAGGTGCAGCAAATAGCCTGAAACCATATTTTTTTTCAGCTTTGTTTTCCCCCCCTGCTCTTCTAAATCTTTCTCATCTTGGATACGTTTCAGCATTGCAGTACCAAAACTGCGTACTAGACATTTGATTTTTTTTCCCTGTCGTTAAGTTTTTACTGCCACTTTTGTAATATTCTCTTTTGGCTTTTCCTGCTATCAGTTTTTGTGCGGAAGATTTTTCCCTTCTTCTGTTGAATAAAAGCAATACAATAGGATCATTTGGACTTATCCCCCCACAATCTTAGGGAAAAACAATTTTTACCCTCCAAGCTTTTGCACATTGCCCTTTCTCTGTCATACACTTGATCCAAAATTTCCCCCGCAAATCACTTGTTTGGGTGGACGTACCCCGGGTTCCCAGGGGACTGAACCATATTAATGAAATGTGGGTTCTCAGTCAGAGGAAAGAAGAGTTCGTTGCAAAATAAACGGGGGAAATTTTTTTTCACAATCAACTCTTTTTTAATCTGCTAGTTCTTTCAAAAACCTATCAAGGGGGTTTCCAGGGGGAAAAGGTTTTTTTTCCTTTTGGGTGGGTGTAATTTTGCTGGGGGTGTCTGAGATGAGTGCTGTAAAAAAGCACTTCCCCCTGGAATTAACCAAAACTGTAAACAGGGATTTGGGGGTTTGGGGGTGGATAGTTTCCGAACCATGTTCCCCTAAACAAAAAAATTTTCAAATTGTGTTTTTTATTGTTTAAAAATTTTTGTTTTGGGAACAAAACACATACGCCCCAAAAGGAATATTTTTTTTTTCTTCATCAAACTTCCCAAAATGACAGTAACAGCAGTAATAAAAGAAATAAATTTTTCTCACACATGACAGTTCAGTCTTTTGAAATAGGTTTCATTTAAATTGTTTTTCCAACCTGAAGATCCTGCCCGTTCAGAAGTGTTTCTTGGTCATCTTCATCACCGCACTTCTCGAGTTGCCCCCATTCGCGCCACCGCCCCTTTCCCTCTCTTTGTTGCATCGTTTTGCATTTTTTTGCAGCATGCCGCCTTTTCCGATAGGCAAGGAGCTTCATTAAAAATTCCCAAACTGGGTCTCTTTTTTCGGGCCCGGCCCATTAAAAGGAAAGAAAGTAATAAACCTCAGATCTACACACAAACAGATCCAACTGTTGTCGGGCTATGCTGCAGATTGTGCTCAAAATTTCACTTTCATTTTCTTTTTGCTTTCCCTTCCCCTCCTACATTAGATTTTACAATTTTTGTGTTGTGCAGATCTATTTCCCCTCCAAACAATCAGAAACTATTGTCTAACTTCTTGGACTTGGGAAAGAAGGGGGTTATTCTGTATTTATAGTTTGTAGAAAAATAGGATTAAGGTCTTTTTTTCAACCTGTTCATTTTGTAACATTTTGCTGTGAAGAAGAGGCTGGGACCTCTGCGGGGTCAAATTCATTTTTTGAGAACGCGAAGTAAAGGGGCGTCGGTGAAAAATTAGGAAGAAATGCCACTAACCTACAAAACCTTGGAAAGCATGGCATTGTAAAATGTTACACATAACGTTTTTATTCTCCCCGAGTAAACAACTCCTTTTTCTCAGAGGGAAAAAACCTTTGATGGTAAAATATTTTCTCAAAAAGCAGTTTATTAAAAAAATCCGATTTAAAAAAATCAAAAAAAAAAAATTATTTTTATCCCCCCTCAAAAAGTGTTTAGAACCCATAGAATCCCTACTGTAACCGGCTTGCGTAATCGGATAAGTGGCGACGAATACGATTTTTTAAATGCGGTTTGATGTGCTCCCTAGTACTGAAGCGGGCAAAAAGTACAGGTTAAGTACCCAAACGTTTTTTTGTATTAAAATTTTTAAAGACAAAAACAAAATTTTCTTATTGTGTTTAGATTAAAAAACGTTGTGCCTCTAAACCGCACGCAGTACAATGGTGGGCCCCACATTATATGACCTTTGTGTAAGCCAACAAAAAAGGCCTATGTTGGACCTGAAGAAACAGACTAGGAATAAGAGAACCTAAAGTCTCCCCTTCCCGGGGAAACAACAAAACCCCACTTCCTCCAGACACTCTTGATATTCTGTGACAAAATAAAATGGGGAAAATTTTCTCTTTACTTTTTCCACGATCTTTTTAAACTGAGGATGATTGGGTTTAAAAAATACTATCCCATTGGCGTACGACTCCTTATTGGGGGCTTCAACAAATCTTCCTAGTAAAACTGGCCCCCTTTTTTTTTAGCTCAAATTTTTTTCCCAGGGGGGGTAGCCTCCTGAGCCAAACATTACAACCTCTGTTCATTTTCTTCAAATCTACCCAAAAAGGGAAACAATGTTTTAATTCTCACACTCTCCCACAGGAAGATTCTTAATGACAAGGGGGTGACATGCCCTGCTTGCAGAACGAATTCCTAGCTATAACTTGCGATAAGGAAAAACAAAAAATTCCCATTAAATTTCCTTAAGGGTTGACATCAAAGTTTTTTGAATTATTTTCCCCAATTCAATCGAGGTTCATGTCTTAAAAATTAAAATTGCCCAAAATTTCAAAACCTCACTCTCCGTCCCCTCCCACACCGGACAGGTGTCTATTTTAAAAGCCCAAAACCCCCTGATGGGGAGAGGTAGGGAACTGCAGAAAAAAAAACCTTCCTCCCATGCTGCCAGAAAAGTTCGCCAAGGGGCAAAAAATTTCGCCCCCCATTACGAACCCTGGCATGCACAAAAAACTTTCGAAACAAAAGAGTTTTGTTCAATAAAAAATAAACCGCCTTTACGACAATTCATTATTCTTTAGTATTTTATAAAGCGTACAAGATGACGCTCTAAAAACCTCAAAAGATATTAGGGGGAATAAAGGGTATTAAACTCATGACATCGAAGACACCCACGAAAAATTTAGAACCCCTGGTGCCGGGCCCATGAGGGTTTTCCCAAATCTTAGAATCCTTAAATAAGACCGGGGAGATCTAAAACCTGGCTGAAAAATATCGTCAACCCAAACCCCAAATAATCACCAACGAACCCTATTCCAGCAACAATGGGGTTTACGGGGGCGGAAAGGGTTTTTTGTGATCTTGGGGGGGAATGAAATCCCGGGGCCCTACCGGGGTTCCACAAATAATTTCCCTCTCCCGTTGGTTGTAATGGCCCCCATAAAACACCCATCCGACAAGTGTCCTTACTTGATTTAAAAAGATCTGTTGGATTCTGAATGTAAAGGCATCGGGAACATCCCGCATAATTTCAAGTTAAGCTCTCTGTAAAAAACCCGCATTTTAACAACACTTTTTGTCTGCCGCACGTACTATTAAACCCTTGTTCTCCCTAAGTTCTTTTAAAACGCATTTTCCTTTCAGAAATATTTAACAAAAAAAAACCAGTTTTCATTTTTTCTGTAATCGTAAAAGTCACATTCCCAATTTTCCGGGGAATAAATCAAGGACCAAAAAGGGGGGGGCGAAGCAATGGGGGGGGGGAAAAATCATCTTCTTTTCATCTGTGGGGCATAATAGGGGGAGAAAAATATTTCACTCTGCAATCCCTAAAAAATAAATTACAATATCCTCAAAAGGTAGTAAGTAGCATTAGTTTGCATAGATCCCTGTTCCCTGCTCAACCTCAAAAATCTAAATCGGGGAAAATTTTGAGAAATGATTTCTGGAGTTATTTTTCTGGCAAATCTTTGGGTGTAAATAAAGATCGAAGTCATTATTGGGGTAAAAACAGTCCTTTGGTAATAGGGAAATCTGTGCCCCCTCAAAAAAAGTGGACAAGTAATCACAGGGGACTCTAAATTCTGCGCTTCCGCGAATTGCCTTTGTTTACTTTTTTTTTTTGCTTTCTTCCAACTTCTAGTGCTTTTTGCTGTTTGTTGATACCCCTCCATTTTTTAGAAGTATACGTTATCCACTACATCAGATGTTGAAGTGTCCGATAAATCCCCTGCATTGAAATGCTGAATTCTCAGCTGACTATTCCAAAACTGAAAAGAAAATTTTTCCTTCTATTGACCTATATGGGCTTGCAAGCGTTTTATTCTTTAGAATAGATCGGGGGGGGACGTATCATATGCCGGGATAGAAATTTTTTTATTTTCATGTCCCCCTTTTGAAATTTGAGTTTTTTATAGGTAACAAAGGAATCTTCCCCAATTTCTTTTCTTTTTGAATCATCTTTCATTTAACTCTTTATATTTGGCAGATGTTCATAGGGGGGACCAGAAATTTTAAGCTCTTGATTTTCCCGATTAATACCTGCCCCAATTTTCCTCATTTTAATCAAAAGCTCATTAACTCAGTGAACACTCGCTCAAATCGATTCCCTCCCCGTAAAATTTGGGGGGGGGGAAAAGGGAATTGGGGGGAAATTTTTAATCCGCAACCCCCGGGGTATATTTTCTTATCCACAAACTGTAATGTGGTTTCCCCCCCCACATAGACGCAGTTCTTTGCTAGTTAAACGTTCCAATTTCCCCCATTGAAGTGTCAAATCAACTTTATATTCTACTACCCCCAGCCTCTGGAAAGGGAAAAAAACTCTTTTTTTTAAATCTGCAGAGCCCGCAAGCAAAGAATCAATTCAGCTTAAGGTAGAAGAACGGGGTTTGAGACATGCCTAATCAGGGTTTTTTAAGGGCCTCGTTCACCGGCTTTTTTGGGCGGGTTTGGGCCCCGTCCCCGGCGCCCGATTTGCGCTGCAGACGGCGCCAATCCCGGAGAAAAATTAGGTAATCCACAGTTCTCATAGAGAACAGTGGATTCCGTCGCTCCCCCCCGCCGGCGAATCCGCGCGGGGGGAAAAGTGAAGGAACTTTAATTTAGGGCGCGTACCGCCGTAAAAAATGCTTGTTTTGGGGGCCCGGGGAGCGCGCCCCCGTCCCGCCCCTTATCCCCGGGGATTTGTGAGCGCAAAATCCTCAAATAAGCCTGTGAAAGGGTCTAAGAACTCCAATATACTTAATGAAAACAAAAAAACCAAATCTTTGTCATGAGCCTTTTAAATAGCATTAAAGGGGCATTACGCCAATAGTCCATTCCAAGGGCAAAAACATGAAATAGGGGGAAAGCCGTAAAACTTCAGACGATCCCCACCAAACAGGGGGATACGCTCAAAACCGAAGATACCCCCCCCGGGGGTCGCACGGGGGAAACCCAATAATCCAGGAGTAACCCAAAAAAAAAAAAAAAAACGTTTTCCTCCCTAAACCCGGGTGGGGAAAAGGGAAAAAAATCACTTTTATTATAAACACATCTTAAAAGCGGAAAAAAAATTTTCATGGCGTAAAAACACACAAACGCGTTTCGGAAACAATATCCTTATCATCTATCTAAAGGGAAAGGGGGAACAATATTTAAAATAGGAATAGCTAATCACTGGTCAAAAGGGAAATAACTATTAACCCTTTGCAGCCCTATACAAAACAAAAATTTAAAATCCATCAATAAAAACAGCAACGGGGTTTTTTATTGATAAATAGCATGTCTCTTGTAAGACCTTGGGGATAACGTTGTTGAGTCCAACATAGGGGACTTCTTGTTTGGGTTACACGGTCATATAAATGTGGTCCACTCATTTTACTGTGCGGTTTTATGCCGGGCACAAAGTTTTTTGAATCTACAACACACAATAAGAAAATTTAGTATTTTTTCTTTTTAAAAAATTTTTAATACAAAAAGTTGTGTACATGATAACCTGTACTTTATGCCACTTCATACAAAGGCAGCCCCCAACCGCAATTAAAAAAAGTATTCGTCGCCACTTTTTTCTGATAGCAAGCCCTTACAGTAGGGATATCTATGGGTTCTAACACTTTATAGAAAAATCAAGGGGAACGAGGTTTTTTCTTTAAGTTTAGGGGGTGTTCAGACCCTGAGAGGGGGGGGGCCATCGCAAAAAATTTTTTAATAGAAAGGGTTGGTGGATCTATCAGATGGGTTCACGTTATCCCAAGGTCTTAACAAGAGACATGACATAATATCAATACTGAATACCGTTGCTGTTGTTATTGATGGATTTTAATTATGTGTTTTGTATAGGTCATGCTAGGGTTAATAGTTATTTCCTATTAGACCATGTGATTAGCTATTCCTATATAAGCTATTGTCATTACCACTTTAGATACGCTATTACTAAGGATATTGTTTCCGAAACTCGTTAGTGTGTTATCACGGCATGAAGTTATATTTTTCCGCTTTTAAGATGTGTTTATAATAAAAGTGATTTTTACCCTTTTCCACCACCTGGATTGAGCTGGAGAAGCGGTTTTTTTTTTTCAATTGGATTACTACCTGGATTACTTCGGATCTGTCCGTGCTGCATCCAGGGGTGGAGTATCTTCGGTGAGCTGTATCCTACCTGTTTGTGAATGAATAAAGAATGGTACCAGAATGTCCTCCAAGAGCAACTTCTCCCAACCGTCCAAGAGCAGTTTGGTGATCAACAATGCCTTTTCCAGCACTTTGCAATAAAGCAAAGGTGATAACTAAATGGCTCAGGAACAAAACATAGAGATTTTGGGTCCATGGCCTTGAAAACTCTCCATATCTTAATCCCATTGAAAACTTGGGGTCAATCATAAAGAGACGGGGGACAAACAAAACCAACAAATTTGAAAAAATGCAAGCATGATTTGTTGCAAGAATGGACTGCTATCAGTCAGGATTTGTCCCAGAAGTTGATTGAGAGCATGCCAGGGAGAATTGCAGAGGTCCTGAAGAAAAAAGGGTCAACACTGCAAATATTGACTTGCTGCATTAACTCATTCTAACTGTCAATAAAAGCTTTTGTTAATCATAATATGATTGCACTTGTATTTCTGTATGTGATAAAAACATCTGACAAACACACAAAAAAACCAGAGGGCAACAGATATGTGAAAATATAATATTTGTGTCATTCTCAAAACTTTTGGCCATGACTGTACATTCTAAATCCCTTCAACTAACTGACCAAATAGCATCACTTATGCTTGATAAATGCTCGATATCCACTTTAATGATAACCAAATATTATTTCAAGTGAGGATAAGGGTAACGAGCCACCAAAACACTATATATCAATTAGTCACCAATTATGGCATACTAATACAATACAGATATTTGTATCAATATATGCCAATAATAATGGAGAGGATACACTCACAGTTTTGAAGTTCTCCCGATGATGTTCTCACCATTTATAGAGTGCTTAATGTGAGCGTGGGACTCAATTATAGTACCCGTCCCTAATCTGAGACCTACCTCACAGGAGGAGCACCTGTCCTGATAGGGACGACACCGCCTCTCGACGGCTTACCCTGAAAAAAATAGTGTACCACAATCAGTACCACTAATACACCAAGAAAGTCCCGACGCGTTTCCCCAATCCGGTTCAGCAGGGGACAAAAAGGCTGATCCATATAGTGTCAATATCTGTGGCGATGACCGATAATAGCCACAGGTAGCAGGGCTATAGTAAGAGGACGCTGCATCTGGTGGGGTAGGTTGTCATCAATGTCTATCGAGCATTTATCAAGCATAAGTGATGCTATTTGGTCAGTTAGTTGAAGGGATTTTTAATGTTTATTAATAAAGGTTAATTTATTTTATTGGGATTTGGATTTTTTCTGTGAGCTGTCTAGTTAAGTTCCCAGTGATTTCTCACTTTTTCTGAGAGTCGCTCCATTGCATCCTAATCTAAAGAAGTCCACTAATTTATTTTATTTTTTATTTTTTTTTTTATTTACCATACTGCTACCAGTTTTAAAATAAAAGTTAAACAAAAAAACCCACCTTACCTGCCTCTCTGCCCTCACTTGTTTACTGTGGCCGCTGTAGTCAGTGGCTGCAGTGGTGACGTTTCCAGTTGGAAAGAAGAAAGCCGTTAAAAGACGACTGAGGGGGAGTGAGGACAGCGCAGCACTGAATCAGAGGGGAGTATAGGATTATAGTGGATGACCCCTTCAAGAGTACAAAATGTCACCTACTAATCCTGCACGTTCTCTTTGACTGGTAGGACGTCACCACAGCCTTACCTTAGAGAAACATTGAGGTTGTGGCAATCCTGGGACTCTGCCAAAACTCGTGGGTGATGCAGTGCAGCTGCAGAGATCCATAGCCGAGCTTTTGATTGATCAGATTTATTGTAAATTAAATTTGTGGGTCGTTCTCAGGAAATCCCTCAATGCCTGCTCCACACATCACAGTTAAAGGCAGTTTCTGGCCGAATTTAGAATTTTTGACTTTAAAAAACAAAAACATGCCACTTTTGTGTTGAAGTGCTACGTGCAGATTTTGTGTTCTTACAGAAGTATGTTTTCCAGTGTCTGTCTTTTTTTCTGTTGCGCTTCTTTTTACATAACGGATTGTGATTCATAGATCCTGTGATGTGAAATAATTCGTCTTCCAATCACATGATTTGTAATGTGAAATGTTTCATGCTTCATTTATTTTAAACGAGTATTCACATCTGGGAGATCTGTGGCTTAACTTCAGGATATGGTATAAGTGTCTGCTAGATGTGGTTACCACCTTTAGGACTTGCACCCGTCTTGAGAACAGGGTTTCCAATACCCCCATCGTTGTTTATACCGCAGCGAGTGGAGGGGTGGCTGCACATACTGGTGCTCTCGGTTCACTTCACTGGGATTTCGGGCCATGGCCAAAGACCATTATAGTTTATTTAGCGCCAACATATTCTGCAGCACTTTATAATTTAGAGGGTATCCGTACAGACAAAAAACACGGTAAAAAGCTGTTTTAGAAGTACCGAATGGTCAGCGCGTTCTTCTAAGGTGTGGGGAGGGCCGGCCCAATACATCTCCATTATCCCCGACATGTGACATGGCGCTTCTTCTCCTAGCACGAAATATGCGTTGGGGAAGACAGAGGGTGTGATTATGGAGAGCTATGATTACCATAGTTACAGACTGCATTTCGGAACGTTTTGTAGCGCAGTTATGCTCCGAATATTCAATTTTATTTAGAAAAATCTTTAAAAATCAGACTAAATAATGGGCAAAAAATCACTTTTTGGGGTAAAAATCCACCTGCAGTCACAGCAGACTCTGCAGCTACAAGGTCTTATCAAACCCATATCAGCTCTGTAGTTACTTCAGAGTGCATTTCACATCTAATTGGGGCTAATATATGACCCCTTTTTAAAGATGAATAAAGTTATTCAAATGTCTACTATAGGTCTTTTTCTGACCTTATTAGTGACTAGGGTGGCACAGTATAGTAAGCGAAGTAAAATTTAAAGAGAACATATACAAAAGATAAAATTGTATTGAAAAAAAAAAAACAGTAGTAGCACAAACTAACTTTTTCATTCCCCCATTAAAAAATAAATAAATAATTTTTGTACTACTTTTACCATCGTATAAAAAAAAAAATGTAAAATTGCAAAAAATAAATCCTAGCATATTACGGAAAATATCCACCACAATATACAGCTATAACTTAACATTTATTAAATATATGCTTAACCGATATAACTTGATTTCTGAAAATACAATAGCAAATTGCTTTCAAGCAAAATACGTATCCTTCTTTTAGTTGTGAGCCAGCGAAATATATATATACACATATCTCTATAAGAAGTACAGAAAATTAAGGTGACATTACTCACGTGACCGGTGATTATGGGCACATAATGCAAGCATGTTTATCCAGATGCAATGTATCCAAGCACTAAATATGTTTGAAAACACAGATACCCTACACAACCCTTCCTAAAGGCAGGGACCCCGTCCCAAAAGGGACGACCCCACCTATCGGTGGCTATACCCTGGTTCACAATCTAACACTAAGGGCATGTCCCCCACGGCACGGGTTTTCGGACGGTTTTTCAGCCGGTTTGCGGTTTTTCAGACCGTCTGAAAAACCGGCTGAAAATGAGCACAATGGTGCTCTATGGAAAATCCGTGCAGAAGTCCCTACTGCACGGGTTTTCCGCCCGGCGGTTTTTCCGCCCGCGGTCCGCTCCAGAACCATGGAACATGTGCATTCTTCGGTCCGGTTTCCGGACGGAATATGAACACCTCAATGAGAAAAGCTCCGCCCCCCCCCCCTCCCCACCCCGCGCGGGCATGGGGACGGCTGCAAAACAGGACAAATACTGGCCGGGCCAATCGGCCGGTATTTGTCCACTGCCGTGGGAACGCAGCCTTAGTAGGAAACAACCAAAATGGCTGCGTAAACCAAGGGAAAAGGAACCCCAACGCGTTTCCCCGTCTGTAGTACGGTTCTTCAGGGGGAATATTTCTCCAAGTGTACAATAAGCAGCAAAATAAAAAATAGACGTATATACTGTTAAAAAGTTGCCACAGTTGGTGATCTGTTAGACAAACAAACAGGCCCCTGATGATACAAACAGTGGGCTCATATTACCAAAAAAAAGTCAATGAGAGCAGTAGCATAACCGAGTGCAAGAAAGCGTTACAGAGGTCAAGCCTGCATGTACTAAGGAATAGGAAAAGTGCCTGGTCAGGGAGGGGGATGAATGGCCCGGCCAGGGACTGGTTAAGCAGGGAAAAACTGGAGCCAACTATTGGAGAAAAATGTCACACGCTACCAGGAAATGCACCAGATTTAGGCCATGCAATGTTTGGAGAGAAACACACCACGGATCCAAAAAACAAATTGCATCGAAAAGGGAGAACAAAAAGCAAAGTTTGTAGTGCAGTTTCTGTTTCTCTGACTGGCAGCCGTCATCTGGACACAGCAATTTTTTGCAAAAAAAAAAAAAAAAAAAAATGGAAAAATTCTAAAGTGGGAGCTGAGCCTTATTTTTTTATTTTTTTTCCATTTCCAGGTAATCTTTCTAAGTAAGGGCAGGGACGCTATGATGTCCTTCATGATGCCGTTCTACCTGGTGAAGGGATGCTCCATAGAACAACCAGTGTTCTCCGCAAACTACATCAAAGGGACGATAACATCTGAAGCCAACGGTACGGCTGCTAAATGCATTGTGCGTCTGACCGGCCAGTCTGCTCTATTTTAATGTCTATTGCTGCTTTTATTTTATGTTTCGGTGTCAGCATTACTTGTTCTGTTTTATGGTCGGTCCATGGTGAAGGACACCCACATATCCGAGCATGCCAGTAAGCTGAGGGCTACAAGCAATGTGCTCATTCTATCCAGGTTTTTGCAGAGATTTTCGTCCTTGTTAATCCGCAATGTTTTTTTCCACAATACTGCATCAGAGGCGCAACCTAAAGAGGATTTCCAAGATTTTTTAAAAACCTCCCACTGAGATAAAATAAAAAATGAACCCATACTTGCCTCTCCCATCATCACCGTTTCAGTGCTTCAGTATTCCCCACTGATGTCACGTTCGTGGATCACATGATGCTGCAGCCAGTCACTGACCTCTATGGTCACATTCTGTACATGCAGGCATGTGACCACTGGAACCAGAGATTGGGGGGCAGCATCATGTGATCCATGAACGTGATGTAATCGCTAAGCAAGCAGGAGGGAATACTAGCGCTTTGGCAGTGCTGGAACGGTGGTGATGGGAGGGGAAAGTGTGGGTTCATTTTCTGTTTAAGCACAGTGGCAGGGAGGTTTTAAAAAGTATTGGAGAACCCTTTTAACCGCAAATTGTGAACTCATTCTATAAGTCTTGAACCTTTTGTTTCTTGCATTCATTGATCAAGATCCAAAATCTGCAATACCTAAAGCCAAACTCTTTGGATAGCTGTCAGTTGTTTTAGGCAAAAGCAATGCCCCTTGGCTCTGGGCTGCACCACCCACAAGCATAGCAACACAGCAGCAATGGCCGCCACACAGCACCAACACCAAAAAAGGAAAGGTTGACACAGCTTACCTTCCCTGGGCTCCCTGTAAGCAGACTGAAAGATAAAGGGCATTAACCCTAATACAGGTGCAGCCCAGAGCCAGGGGGCTAGGTCTGGCAGCAGTGGGGCTGTTGGACCACTGGGCTGTGCCCCTCATCTGTGTGGCTTTTGCTGCGGTGGTGGCCGCCATGCAGCATTACCCCCATTAGTGTAGGGACCCAGTTTAAAGAGTTCACCGTGAAGTGGCAAGTGGGCCTATACTGTTTGATCAAAAAGTATACTAAGAACCTCCTGTTCATTTTTGTAAAGTTTTGCTGAGAAGCATTAGATCAACATTATATTTTATATTGTACTATCCTGGGGCCTGTGTCTGAAATTCGTAACTGGATTGGATTTCACACATTGTGTTTTTGTTGCAGTTGAAATGCGTTTTTCAATTACTTGAAAAATGAATGTGTCTTTAGAATTGGGCTGGGTTTACAGGTTGTGTGTTTTTTTTTTTTTTTAATGTACCAAAAAACGCATGCAGCAATAAAAATAGAAAAATTCACTTGTGCTTCAAACTTAAAGGAGTGTTGCCCCAAAGTCACTTTCTGCCAACAGGTCGGCTCATATCTGGCCTCAGTAAATGGGGAGACGGCCATGCTTGTGCAGCTCTCCCCCATTCATTTCTATCGGGGTTCAGAATAAAGTGGTGCAAGTGTGCTTGGTTCTAGTCACAACTCCCATAGACATGAATCGGGGAGAGCTGCACAAGCACAGCCCTATTCCCATTCACTGAGCTGACCTCTTGGCAGGAAGTGGTTTTGTGGCAAGACCCCTTTAAAGGGGTTGTCCAGTTAAATTTCCTTTTTATTTCTTTTTTATCACCTCGCCTCTCACCTTGAATCCAGTGCTGCGCTGTCCTCACTCTCTGCCCATCTTCTGTTTTCTTCTGGTCTTGATCGGGACTTCACCGCATGCTTACAATTGCCAATGTCCGCCAATGGCCCATGACTGCCGCAAAGGTGATGTCCCATTCGGACCTACAGCAGAACTAAAGAGAAGCCCGGCTGAGAGAAGGGACGGTGCAGCGCTGTATCCATAGAGAGGTTAATGGAACCTTTAAAAGGCAGTAGTATGCTAAAGAAGATCATTAAAAATGTTAAACTAAGTTTATTATAAAGACGCACACGTTTTTGAAAAAAGACAAATAGGTTTTTAGTGCATGTGGGCTTGATGAGTATTTTAAATGCATAGAAAAAAGCAGCAAGTGAACCCAATCTGATCGTGAATCTCTAGGTGAAATACGTATGAAATTAAAAGTTAAATGAAAAAAAAGTATTTAATTGTATGTAAATAAATCGGTAAAATAAATTCCCAAAGCAACACTAACATAACTGTACACAAAAATGTGCTAGAAAGATTGTGCAATCCAAATAGTAAGGGCCCGTTTACATGGCAGAGGACAAATACCGGTTGGTTTATCCGACCAGTATTGGTCCGGGTTGTGTGACATCCCCACGGCCGTAGCGGGACGGCTTTTCTCCACGATTAGCAGAGAAAAGCCCTCCCCATTCACATGCTCATATTCCGTCCGAAAACCGGACGGAAGAATGAACATGCACAATGTTTTTTTGGGCGGCCGGCGGTTTGAAGTGGGGACTGCTGCACAGGTTTTCCATAGAAACCCGTTGTGCTCGTTTGCGGCCGGTTTTTCAGACGGTCTGCAAAACCGTAAACTGTCTAAAAAAACGTCCGCAAACCCGTGCCGTGGGTACATGGCCTGACAATGCTCCAATCCAAGCAGATGCACAAAAACCAATAAACTGTACTTGACATTAAGCACAACTACAGTCTCGGTCTAATCGCGATGATTCAAATACAGTAGAAAAAAGTGCACATAATATATACAGAGAACTGTATCACCAGAATAAGTGAAAAAGGGTAGTTCATTCCCAGATTCAGACGTAGGTGGTCTTCAGGGATATACAGGAGAATCGATCTTTCCCTAGAAAACCCTTTGATACAGAGCTTATCCTAAAGCCTATAACCCGCCCAATAAGGCTAGGATTACACGGTTTAACTGCGGGACGTGATTACGCCCCGCAATTACGCTACGGGGGACTGAGCGGGGAGCCGGCACTTCGCCGGCCCATTGACTTGCATTACCAGCGGCGCGTATACGCCGCTGGTAATTCACCTGTCATTTATCGCCCCCCGCGGCGGATTCGCCGAGCAGGGAGAGGAGACGTAATCCATAGTTCTCTGAGAACTGTGGATTACCGTAATGAATGGGACGTATTCAGCCTGTAATTTGCGCACTTCGGCGCGTAATTACGGCCCATTTTAAGCCGTGTGAACATGGCCTAAGGGTGATTCCACCAGGAACCTACCCCTGGCTAGGTGATCCCCTATAAATCCCTAAATGTGTATAGTTGTTCCAAACTCTTTCGACTCCCACTATTCTCATTGGGGACTTGATTCTTAGGAAAATTGATATCCAGTGAGAGAGGACACCTCGGATGTATTGGGGATCTCTTGGAGTCTGATATACTGAAACATCCAGACTCTAAAACATTAGGGGTTAAGAATAAGACCAGAGACTCATAGTCTGACATGCCTATGGCAAAATGACAGCTAATCTGGTCCAGTGCACTAAACGTATGGTACAGCGCCCGCTAACAAACCTCTTAGGGTATGTTCACACGGCGTAATTGCGGCACGTACAGTACGCATCGGGTGGTTTGGGAGTCGCGCCGGCCCCATTGACATTTATTACTCGCGGCACGTAATCGCCGCAAATACTTGACATGTCACTTACCTCCCCGCACGTACAATACGATCGTATTGTACGCGTGGGGGGACGAGGCGTAATCCATAGTTCTCTAGGAGCGCTATGGATTACCGTAATTATGGGGCGCATTTCCCCGCCTATTAAGCACAATATGCTGCGAAATACGCTCCAAAATAAGCCGTGTGAACATAGCCTTAGAGACTGTGGTTGTGCTTAATGCTGTGTACGGTTTGTTGGTTTTTGTGCCTCTGCTTGGATTGGAGCATTGTTACTATTTGGGCCATACAATCTTTATTGCGCATACTTGTGTATATGTTAGTGTTTTGGGAATTTATTTTACTGAGACAGACAATAAAAGTTATGTTCTAGATTTACCCTCCACTTTCTGAAGTTACAGTAAGGCCTCGTTCACACGGCTGATTTGGGCACTGATTTCAGCCGTACTGTGCGCTGTATTTGCGCTGCAGTACGGCTCCAATCCGTCCCAGTCCTTACGGTAATCCACAGTTCTCGTAGAGAACTATGGATTCCGTCTCTTCTCCCCGCTCGGTGAATCCGCCGGGCGGGGAGAACGTGACATGCACATTATTTACAGCGTGTACGCGCCATGAATAATGGATGTCTATGGGGCCGGCGAGCTGCTGACCCCCCGCTGCACGGCAGCCGGCGTAATTGTGGGGCGACATCCGTCCCCGCAATTACGTCGGCAATCAGCCGTGTGAACATTGCCTTAGGGGATGTTCACACAGCATTTTTTAGATATGCTTTCAGACCCAAACACGTATCTAACAATGCTCAGTGTGATTTACATTGATTTCCATGTAAGACACTTATCGGCTTTCAGACAATACGTGTTTTACCCGCGTCTTTTGGATGCGTTTAATGGATCCGATCAAAGAATTGACATGTGAATTCTTGATCCGTTTTACGCAGCAGACGCCCTATTTAAAAGTATAGGGTACGTTTCTGCTGCACAGAAAGCGCATCTAAACACGCAGCGCACTTTGGGTACGTTTGGATACGTGTTACGCACTAACATGCCGTTCATTAAGAAATGTATGCGTCTTTTACTGCTACGTGTATTTTTGATGAGTTAAAAAAAACATAACGCATGTGACCCCCGCTTGTCTGCCTGTATTGTGCGGGATATGATGTATGCAGATTGCATTGCTGCATCATCCCTTCCACAACATGTGACCCCCGCCTGACTGCCTGTATTCTGCTGGATATGGTGCATGTAGATTGCATTGCTGCTTCATCCTGTTACTAACCTTCTGCTCAACAAATGACGAATAAATGGCAAAAAAAATATATAAATTCCTTGTTTTGATGGTGAAGGACAAAAGATTTTCCTGAGGATCGCGTGGACTGCCCGGTGTGCGGCAATCTAGAACAGGGGTGTCAAACTGCGGCCCTCCAGCTGTTGGGAAACTACAACTCCCATCATGCATTTGTATAATCTATAACATTGGGCATGATGGGAGTTGCAGTTTCCCAACAGCTGGAGGGCTGCAGTTTGACACCTGTGATCTAGAATGTAACCGCAGTGGAAAAAAAGATTAGAGTTCAGTCAGTCTGCTCCATGACCGATGAAAGGTTCAGCAATCTTCTATTGTTTGGAAATGGTGACGCCTAGTACGTCTGGATTGACATTTACTTAACTGCAGTTGCACAATGCTACGGTGTCAGCATGACACAGCATTACCACTGCCTACTTGGGGCCCGTTTACACGGCAATGGACAAATACCGGTCAGTTTATCCGACCGGTATTTGTCCTGTTTTAGTGCCGTCCCCACGGCCGCGCCAGAGGGGACGGACGGACGACGGCTTTTCTCCTTGATGAGCGGAGAAAAGCCCTCCCCCTTCACATTGACTTGCACATATTCCATCCGAAAAACCAGAAGGAAGAATGCGCAAGCACAATGTTTTTCAGGCGGTTTGAAAAACCACCGGGCAGAAAACCCATGCAGTGGGGACTGCTGCACGGGTTTTCCATAGCGCCCCGTTCTGCTCGTTTGCGGCCGGTTTTTCAGACGGTCTGCAAAACCACAACCCGTCTGAAAAACTGGCCGCAAACCCGTGCTGTGGGGTCATGCCCTTAGAGGGGTTGTCCATTAGGGTATGTTCACATGGGCTAATTTCGGAGCGCGTTTCACGTCGTATTTGCGCTCGAATACGAGCGAGATGTGCACTGAAATTACGGTAATCCATAGTTCTCATAGAGAAGTATGGATTACGCCTCCTTTCCCCGGGCGTACAATACGATCGTAATGTACACCCGGGGAGATAAGTGACATGTTACCTCTCTGCTCTCCCGGATCCCAGACTGTCTATCGTCCATTTCCTCCTTCTTCTCCTCCCGTCTCCTAAAACTAAATGTGGAGAAAACAGAACTCATCATCTTTCCACCGTCCAACTCTACCCCTGCCCCTGATCTCTCTATCTCAGTCAACGGCTCCACACTCTCACCAGCTCCACAAGTCCGCTGCCTTGGGGTAATCCTCGACTCTGCTCTATCTTTCAAACCACACATCCAAACCCTCACCTCTGCCTGTCGCCTCCACCTGAAAAACATCTCTCGCATCCGCTCATTCCTCAACTATGACACTACAAAAATGCTGGTCCATGCCCTTGTCATCTCCCGCCTAGACTACTGCAACATCCTTCTCAGTGGCCTCCCAGCTAGTACTCTCGCTCCCCTCCAATCCATCTTTAACTCTGCTGCCCTTCTTATCCACCTCTCTCCTCGCTACTCCTCTGCCTCTCCCCTCTGTCAATCCCTGCACTGGCTACCCATTGCCCAGCGAATTCATATCAAGCTACTAACCATGACCTACAAGGCTCACCATGACATATCCCCTCCAAACATATCTGCTCTAATCTCCAGATACCTCCCCTCACGCAATCTCCGCTCCTCACAGGACCTTCTCCTCTGCTCTCCCTTATCAGCTCCTCACACAACCGTCTCCAAGACTTCTCCCGTGCTTCACCCACACTCTGGAACTCACTGCCCCAACACATCAGACTCTCCTCCACTTTCACCAGCTTCAAAAGCAACCTGAAAACCCATTTCTTCAGGCTTGCCTATAACCTTCACTAACCTTGTTGTCACTACTTCCTCCACAAACATGTCTGCCCCTCACCTCCTGTCTCTTTCCCCCTCCTTGTAGATTGTAAGCCCTCGCGGGTAGGGTCCTCTCTCCCTCTGTCGTGCCAATTGTCATTAATCACTTATCATTGTACTTGTTTGACTTATGTTATGTATGTAACCCCCTCGAATGTACAGCGCCCTGGAATCAATGGCGCTTTAAAATAAATAATAATGTCACTTATTTGCGGCGCAAGTAATGACAGTCTATGGGGCCGCCCACGTCGTGGGAGTACGCACCGATCAGCGCGACTCCCAAACATCTGGCATAATTGCGGGGCGCACTGTATGCCCCGCAATTACGCCATGTAAAAATAGCCTTAATGTGAAAAAAAAATTAAAATAAGAAAAAAATGCCCCCCCTATCACTTAGCCTTTTTATAAAAAAAAAAAAAAAAAAAACCCTCAATCCCCGTGTGTGGGCTGCTTCATTACAGCACCAACGCTGCTCTCTGACGACATCACCTTCGTTGGTCACTTGACACTTTAGGATGAATCACATATGACTCCTGAGGCCGGTGACTGACTGCAGTGTCACATGATCGTTTTACAGCGCCATCAGCATAGAGCACCAGAGGTGGTGATGGCAGCGACTGCACCTCCACCCCCCCCCCCCCCCCCGACCCACCAACTAACAGATCCACCCATTACTTAAAGGGATTTTCCTCATAATAAAAATCTATCACCTCTGCACGAGACAAGTGATAAGATATTGATCAGTGGGGATCCAGCTGCAGAGCTTGTGTTCCCTCTCCCTCCTCTCCTCATGTTTGAATGGAAAATAGATCATTTGTGCACACTGCTGCTCCTTGGAAAGTCTATGGGGCAGCCTAAGATGGTCAGGTACAGTGCGTGACTAATTCCATCAGTCCCATCTAATTTGGGTAAAGCAGCATTGTGCACATTCGACCACCGCTCCATTCAGCTGGGGGGGGGGGGGGGGGGAGCACAGGGTAACCGCTTTGTGATTGATGGGGCTTACAGCAGTCCGATTCTCACCAGTCAGACACTTATAACCTATCCAAAGTATTGGTGATAAGTTTTGATTATGAACAAAACCCCTTTAAATTGTGACATTGATATATGTTCCACCCAAGTGACATACCTGCATGCCACCCAGACAATGACGGCATCTTACATCTCTGACAAATTAATTAAATTAGGAATGTTTAACGTGCAGTATGGGAAATTTCAGTCGTCTTAAACTTCTTCTGTCATTCCAGGTGGCTGGGAAGGACAGGCATCATTTAAGCTCACCTTTAACAGTGGTGGGGCCATTGAATTCGGGCAGAAAATGTTTAAGCTGGCAACCAATGGTAAGTGTGGTGGTGTGGTTTTTTTGGGGGGGGCTTTGAACAGACTTGCATATGGTATTTTAAATATTTTTATTTCTGTCAAATACATTTGACTTTTTAGCACAAATTTACAATTACAGCGGGTTTCACAGACGCGTTAACTCCGCGCCTACATACACAGCAGTGGAAAGTACACTCTCTCCAGCACGTACGTTCAACAGTGCTCCAGCTCATTTTGACTTTTCAACTTTCCAGGTGCGTAAGTGCCGAAAGAATGAAACAGTCATCTTCTCTGAGGAGCCACAGTACGTCGCGCGGGAAAAGGCTGAAATCGTAAGCTGTTGTTTTACCATGTTTTCGCGGGGCGTACTTCGACACATTGCAAGCGCAATTACACCCCCGAAAATATTCTGTTTGAAAATACCCATAGGAACGCCATTGATTAATTGCTGTTGATTTAATCAAAGCATATCTTTAGGAGTTCATTCAAAGCCTTTACCAATTCTTAAGGGATTGTCTCACTGATCACACATCGATCATCTCACCTCAGTTCCTTCTCTTGGTTTCAATTTTGAATTCAGGGGTTTCTACTAGGCTGATAGAAGCCATAGCTTAGCTATAGCAGCCAGTGTCATGGCAGCCTGAACAGGATGATCAAACAGGTCTGTAGCTAAAGTTACCTGGGAGCTGATGCAGCCCATATAAGAGGGGAATATCTATGGAATAGGTAGGACACGTAAATGACAAAAATGCAAAGTGACTTGTTTTGCAAGATCTATAACATAGAAAAGCAGCACAACCGTGAAGTGAACAACCCCCTTAAATGAAAAAAATATCCTGTCCGACAGGACCACTGGTTATAAGCTACTACTAAGGATAGAGGGAAAGAGCATCAAAATCACGTTGACCTTGATGATAATTGACCAAATTGTAAGTACTTTATAGCGTCCAAATGTAAGTATTGTATTTTAGTGCAGTAACAAATTGTAAATATCTATTAAAAATTCATCACAATGTGTTTTTTTTTTTTTTTTTCTTCTACAGCATCTAGAGCCACCTCAAGTTCCTAATCCCGGGTTTTACGGAATACACACCTTGATCCTGGAACCAGATGTATGGTCCTGTAGGAAACACCCCCTCCCCAGAGGAAATGCCCCATGTCCCCTCCTGCAGGACCCTACCCCTATGTGTTTCCTCCAACTATGAATGGATAACTTCAGAACCCATCAGCCATGGGTTTCCCTACCCTGCACAACAGTTATAGATGAAAAACTAAAAGAAAGCATCAACGCAAGTTGTTTTTTTTTGTTTTTTTTTTTGACGTTCTTACAACATTTTAGACGGTTAATAGGCAATTATAAATTTTAGTTTTTAATATTTTATCAGTAGGCATAAGGCTATGCCTACACAGCACAGGACCAGAAACTCGTCGAAAACCAAAACCTTAAAAATGCTTTAATGTAAGTTTTTATTTTTGTTTTTATTATTTGACCAAAGCGGCCGTTTCCGCGAGGTTTAGGGCATTAATTTTAATGAATGCCAAAATCCATACAATCCCCCCTTGTTAAACACCTGGACAACTTTTCAGCAAAACCCCGGGAAAAACTGTCCCTACGGTTTGCATAGTCTTCAATAGTAAATTTTCTGGCCCTGCTCTGTCTTCTTTTGCAACCATTACAACAAAAAAACGAACGGCAGAAAAAAAAAAAAAAAAAGTATGTGAGACAACAGAACATTTTTACAATTAGGCTAGTTCACGCGGGCTTTAAATGCCGGGCCGCAATGAACACCGGTGTGGCCAGTGCAGCGGGGGGGCGGCACCTCGCCGGCCCATAGACTGCATTACCCAGCCGCGCTTAAATGCCCACTAGTAATTCACAAGTCACTTATCTCCCCCCACAGCAGATACGCCGAAAGGAGATGAGACGTAAACCATAGCTCTCAAATGAAACTGTGGATACAGAATGACTGGGACGTATTCCAAGCCGTAATTTGCTCACTTCCGGCGCGTAATTACGGACTGAAATACGTCCAATTTAACCGTGTGAAATGGCCTTAAAGTCCACGGTACCTGTTTTTCAGCATTGCTACTAAAACAAACCCTGAAAACACTAACGTTTAATGTTTGTGCTGTGTAAGACATTTGCCTAAGAGAGAAATCACACCTGTCCCAGTACCGCATCAGCTTTTTTTCATTCACTTGCCAATTGAAGCGGTTGGTCCCCTAACACTAATTTTGTAACTTGTTGTTACCCTACATTAACATTTATGTTGGGGCTATAGAATAAAATAAAAAAAATTCCTCGGCACTCGTAACCACGAGGTGGTGGCAGGACAAAAATTATATCGATAGGCCACAACCTCCACTCTTTATCTACATACTACACAATCTACTACTACAGTTTGTGGAAACAGTATTTTAATAAATGGAATAATAAATAGTTTGATATAAAATTGTAACAATTTAGGGAGTGCAGCCTATTCTCACTTATATGGTGCTATAGAAAAAACCAAAACAAGTTTCTACTGATTGCATCAATAATACACATGTTGAGGGTCAATAGACACATGCCACAGAAGTTGGTTCTTCTTATTGATTTTTAGGTAAATTTATTATCTATTTATTTTCCTAAAACAGTCATGCACAGTCTTCAGCCACATAACCTCCCACACTACACTGCCAAAGTGTCATGCATGTGCAAATGCCATGTGATACTGAATGGAGAGGGCAGGAGGCACCATTCAAGACTTTTCCCACCCAAATCAAAAAGGAATTCGACATTAGGTGTTCCATCAGCCAAATAGAACTCGGCAGGAGAGTTTGTGACGCCCCCATATCCTTAAGAACACAGGTTCCAAACTTGCAGCAGCCCCCAGCAGTTGGGAAACACAACTCCCATCATGCCAATATTGTATAACTAGAACAGTGGCATGATTGGCATTTTGTAGTTTCCCAACAGCTGGAAGGGCCGCAGTTTTGAACACCCCTGCTTATTAGATGGTCAGCCAGTTCCAAAAAAATCAATTGAATTTGGATTAAATTCATTATGTACTTCTTGCCCGCTTTTTAGCTCCACTCCTTAGGCAGACTGTGGGCTATAGTTGAGTAGCGTGCCCAGAGGGAGTCTGGGACACACCTTCTACATCATCAATGGTTCAACCTTCAGTCCCTCCCATTTCCTGCAGCTCTGCCTCTCCCTGATTGGCTGCTTTGTATAAACACAACCTCACCAGGAGCTGATCTCCAGTACAATCGTACAGGATATCAATAATTTTACAGGCTAATTTAAACCGCGAATGAGAAAAAAGATGATTATTGAGTAAATACTGCACATATACTGAAGATAATCAGCCAAAGCAAGGAGTAAGGCTTGGTTTACACTGCGGTTTGGGACCTTCGCTACGAGTATCCATTGGGGTAACTGGATGTAACCCAGCAATCCTGCAACGTATCCATAGAGTACAGTGCAAACAAAGTCCCTCCTGGTTCACTACCTTGCTCTGTTTCTAAATGTGAACTCATTTGTACCAGACAAAGTAACGAGTCCGGCTAATATTTTGTCTAGAACAGAAACACCTTATGATCATAAACCGAGCAATAGACCAAAAGGGGAGTGTTTTTTGTAATTGTTCCCTGAGCAAGAGCGTCACGGGATTCATCAGATACTGGATTAGGAGAATTAGTCCCTATCTGATAGCATTGATTTGTTTTTCCCTCTATTAAAGGTCCTGGAATGTAACCCCGCCACCACCCGAGTTGAATCCTATGTACATGCACCTCCTCCTCCTTATCCAGGCCACCATATTCCGGAGCCCAGCCCCCACTGTACCCTCAGCATGGACGAGCCATGGAAGCCAGGTAAATAATTCAGTTGGAACTATTATGTTTTAAAACTAAACAGATTGTGCAACTTACAAACTAGTTTCCACCCCCTGCTGTGGTATTTTCACTATTCTTCAACCTGGGAGTATTAAATTCTTTTTGTGTCATCATCTGCATTTTTAAAACTTGTTAAAATCTTAACTGTTGGTGTTTGAACAATGTGGAAAAGCACTGGGTAACGTTCACACAGCAGATTTGACGCTGAAAATATCCACATTGAATCCTCCGACTGGAATCTGCACCTCTTAGGCAATACCCCATGGCAATGGATTGGGACAGTTTTACGAGACGGATTTTGGTTGATTCTGTTTTGTTCTTGTAAACAGACTGTCAACCCCTAGAAAGGGACTCTATGGAAAACCCGCGCAGTCCCACCAGCACGGATGATTACGCTGGACATTTTTTTTTTAGTTGTTTGTTTTTTTTTAGACCGCCATTGTCCGAAAAAACATTGGTCATGTTCATTCTTCCACCCGTTTTCAGGCTGAATATGAACAAACAATGCGAGGGGGGACTGGCTTTACTCCCAAACAGCAGAAAAAGCCATCCCCGCGGCTTGGTCACTCCTTAAAAACAAAAGCAATACCGTTCGGAATAATCAGAACCGAGTATTTTTTCTCTGCCGTAGGGACATGCCTTTAGGGTATGTTCACACGGCTTATTTGAACGCTGATTTTTCAGCGCACAAAACAGCGTCAAAATCTCGCCTGAAAAACGCTTTTTCAGAAGAGGTTAAGATAACGTTAACTCATGTTTTTTGGAACGAGTGTATTGGAATATGAATTTTCAACAGCCGAGAAATCTTCACCCCTATAAATAGCCAGGGCGAAAAACATGCCGAAAAAAAAAAAAATTATTTCATTTCCAAAAATAAACGGTCTAAAAATCAACAATGGTTTTGAAGCTTTCCATTGATTCCTATGGGGATTTTCAGCACTGAAAACGCTACAGGAATTGACATGACTCTTCTTTTTCAGTGCCCAAAACGGCTTTCAAAAAAGCAGCTAAAACGCACGTAAAAACCTCGTCGTGTGTGAACAACAATGCTGTTTTACATCGGAATCAATTGAAATGAACTAGGGGTGTTTTTGATGCTTTTCAATGCTGTTTTGGAAGCGGAAACTCTCCAAAAACAGTGTCAAACCCAGCCGTGTGAAACATACCCCTAAAGGCCCCCCCTTTTATTTTGGGATAATTATTCGACGATGGAATAGACAGACAGATTTCAGAGGCAGTTTTGCCCCTCGCATAAACTAAAAAGTGAGGTTAGGATTCAGAGCTTAATCCGCCTCAATAGATCGCCCATCCTTTTTCAGAGTCGTTAGAACGAGGCCATGATTTTCCATTAGCCAGAATGTGTCGGATGCCTTCCGACGAACGCTGAATCCGAGACCAGATACATCAAAATCCGCCGCAGAATCTGCATCAAATCTGCTGTGTGAACATACCTTTATTCATGGGCAGTAAGGACTCAAATTCTGTTTTGTATCTTTAGGTGTAAAGCTGCAGAACCGCATCCATGCATATTATTAAACCCGCAAGATCCCCACAATGTGAACAAGCCCATGGTGATACTTGTTAAAATGACTTTCATTACATTTATGTTCACTGGATGTACTACTTAGTAAGTACTGTACTACTGTATATGTCAGCTTACAAAGACCAAACTGCCATCTGTCTCTGACATACGGAAGCAGTACTTGTATAAGTATATAGCAGTAGAGATCAAAAGTCCGTGCAACACAGCAAGAAAACGCACTAGGAAGTAAAACCAGCAAAAACCTATAAACAGGATTAATTCTTGTTTAAAAATCATTTTGTAATTAAAGGATGAAAATAGAAGAATCCCAACCCACCACTCAGACTCCAGGGTGCTATATTATACCTTCTGGTCCCCTCATGTGTGTGCTGGACAAATCTGCTCAGCCAGTTCACTGGTCTGTGGTCTCGCAGTAGCTTTTCATTGTTTTCCACAACATAAAAATGTGACCATGTGAGAAAAAAAAATGCAAGAAATCCATATTGTTTTAAAAATGCCCTACAATTTCTGCACCCTTCCCCCCCGGTGGACCCAGTGAGTAGGGCACAAAGCCCCAAGGGGAGTGATGGGCTGCAGCGGTCACTAGGGTGTATGGGCCCCCCCAGGACCCAAGAACCAAATTAGCAGTGCCAGGGGTTTGGGGTTTTTATCCTTTTAATAGGGTATGGTCACAGGCGTGTTGACCCCGTTTTTGATACCCTTTTAGATGGGGTTTTGGTTTCGTCGTCAGACCCCAAATGGCCCCAAAAACACATTCTAAAAAATAACAATGTGTTTCATTGCTTTTAATATAAAAACACCCATCACCGTTCGCGATTGATCGCCCTGGAGTTCACTGCGTTTTTTGGGACCCGTTCAAAATTGACAGTCAATTCTTGGTCCAAAAAGATGCAAGGGCCCCTTTAAAATAAACATGGGTGCACCTGCTGCCCCAACACGGCCCAAAACACAACGGGTGTTGGACCCGTTCGGGGTCCATCCCCAAATGGTTTTTGGATGCATTTTTTCGGATAAAAAAACGCCGTGTGAAAAAACCCTAATGGCCCCCTTTTGTTATATTATTGATTTCCGTCCCCCCGCATATTTCACAAAAATACAGTGGTTTATTAGCAACTTTTTTTTTTTTTTTTTCCCCAACGGAAAAAAGTAAGTTTTTTACCCCTAAGAACTGTTTCCCCTCCTTGGTCAAAAATTTTCCTGTGTCTGGGGAAAAATTTTGGGGTCAGGCCAAACCATCCAAACCAAAATCTGAATCGCAACCTACCGTCAGTATAAAAAGGGCACACCCTAATACAATATGGCTCAGGGGACTGGGACCTTTGTCAGATCCATGGGGGGGGGAAACCCCTGCACTGTCAAACCCTTTTGCCCTCATTTTAAAGGGGTTAAAGCCTAGGCCCACTTTTACGCGGGCCCCTGGCTCTTAGTTACGGCGACGCCCTCATTGATGTGAGGACACGGCTCCTGTGCCGCATGGGAGAATCGCATATATTACATCATTTTACAAACAACTAACACAGCGATATTGTACCTGTTTTGTGATTGGGGGTTTTTAAAGGAGTTTTTCCTGTTGGGCCTTTTATAGCCTTTGGGGGTTTTATTTCATGGCCCGGGGAAAAAAAATGCAGTTGGGCAGATGGACCTCTATCTATAGGTCAGGGGTTTACTCTTTCAGTCAGGAGGTTCCCACATGTGGGTTATAGTCCATTACACTGGATGAGAATCTATAACACACTGCTAAAGGGTTCTGTAGTACCATAAAATTAATGGGCACCTCCCGCTGCAAAAAATGGGGCACGCCCTTTTTACATTATATGTGGTTTTGGGCCCCATCTGAAGCCCAATAATTTAGGTAGATCACCCCCCCGTAAGCAGAGTTATTCCTTTTTCTTTTTTTTAAAGGGAAAATTTTCATCAAAAATGACTTATGTTTAATCACATTTTTATGTTAACAAAAAAAATTTTTTTAAAAATTTTTGGGTTTTACATTTTTTTTATTTTCCAATCACTTTTCATATTTTTTAATAGTTCCTAAGTCATCGTTTTCACTGTGGGCCCCTAAGCCTAATAATAGTCTTACACTTCCGTTTGTACAGAAAAATTTCGTTGTCTGCCATTTCAGCACAAGAGGGTCAAACTGAAAGTAAACGTGTAAATAGTAAACAGGACCCCCGTCACAAGGGGAAGGTTCAGTTCACTCTTTCACCTCCCTTCCCCGTGCTTTTTCCCCGGGCCCAAGAGCTTTTCTAGAAAAAACTCCCATAGAAGTGAATGGGACTGAGTCAGTCTTTTGTCTCCTATGTGCTTTTAAGTACTGTAAAGCATCTCTCTGGATGTTAAAACATGCAAAAAAAGGCCTAGGGCCAAAATGAAAACTGCAAGACTTGAGAAATTTTTACAAAATATTGAAAGTGAAAAAAAAACCAAATTCCTAAAAAAAACCCCCAAAAATGTGACTTTAAAAAATACTCATTTTTTGATAGATTTCCTTTTTCGCTTCAAATCACTTATTTTGCCTCACAACGTCAGAACTTTTGTACAAATTTAAATTTTTTTCTGTTTTAATTTTTTTAGGAGCCCTCCCCCTATGCACCTACAGATGACAAAAAGACAAAATTTGGAAGATGAATCTTTGTTGACCCCTTTGGGGGGGCTTTTAAATTTTGTACTAGTAGTTCCTTAATTAACACTTCCTTTTTTTGGCCCGCCCCACTTTAGACCCTGTGGCCGGGGTCAATAAATACTCTATATTAGTATCCTGTCCTAAAAGGAGCTTGATATTTTTTACAGAAAGGGTTTACCCTGGATATAGTATTTTCATTACATCTGTGATCTGATTGAGGGTTCCCAAGAACTGAAAGAGAAGACACGGTTGGCATACCGACTGATTTTTAGAGCTTTACATCTTTTTTTTTTTTTTTTTAATAACTTTTTGTTTGAGATGAAACACTTAATGCTGGAGGAGAACGTTTAGGTAATAATATGCACATAGGACGGAGACTTGGGATACAGAACACTGAATTTTATTCTTGTTAACACAGAGCCTGTAATAAAGGTATATTTGTACAGATAAATAATAAGCGTGTAGGTAAAAAGATATTTTATTCTTGGTTTTTTTTCCTCTTTAATAAAAAAAAAAATGCTTGTCAATATCATAGGAGTAGCAGTTGTGTAGTCTCATTGGAGAGTGTGATTTATTGATTTTTTTTGTGTTTGTATTGCACATTGGAAACTGTTAGGCCGTGTTCACACGGCTTATTTTGGGACGGATTTGATCCCATATTCCGTGCCGTACTGCGTGAAATATGGCGCAAATACGTTGCAGTCATTACGGTAATCCACAGCTCTCATGGAGAACTATGGATTCCATCTCTTCTCCCCGCTTGCGAAATATGGAGGGTGGAGGGAAAGTGACATGCACATTATCCCGGCGGGATACACTCCGTGGATAATGGTTGTCTATGGGGCTAGCGAGCTGCCGGCCCCCCCGCCCCGCCCCTGCTACACGGCGTAATTGCGGGCAAAATCTGTCCCCGCAATTACGCCGGCAATAAGCCGTGTGAACATAGCCTAAGGGTCTGTTCACACAACGTAATTGTGGGGCATATTTCGGTGTGTAATTGTGCTGCAATACACTTGAAATGCGCCCCGCAATTACGGTAATTCATAGCTCTCAAGGAGAGCCATAAATTACCTCAGTCTTCCCTGATGCATATTGAATGCTGGGTGAAAGACGTGACATGGGGCCACAACTCACTCCCTCTCCTGGCCTCCTGTGCTTTAGAATTATGCACTGGTGTAAAACACCTGGCGTATTGCAGTGTGTACGCGATGAGCGGAGAACAGCCCTCACCCCTCCCATTGAGGAGACCGGACGGAAGAATGAACCTGCTCAATGTCGTTTGAACGGCACGCGGGCAGAAAAAACGCTGGGCGGAAAACCCGTGCAGTGGGGACTGCTGCACGGGTTTTCCATAGAGCACCATTGTGCTCATTTTCGGCCGGTTTTTCAGGCGGTCTGAAAAACTGCAAACCGCCCAAAAAAACGGCCGAAAACCCTTGCCGTGGGGACATGCCCTTACTGTTTTTAATTAGATTAAATGTTCATATGTTTCTCATTGATGCCATTACAGAAGCAAGCATGTTCCATCCTTAAAAAAAAAAACAAAAAAAAAAAACATGAAATACAAAAAACACAACGTTAATGGGGACTTAAACTTGTGAGATGTTTGCATCCATGTGTCTTTTTTTTTTTTTTTTTAAATTTTATATATAGAACTACATAGTTAGTATGGTTGAAAAAAACACATGTCCATCAAATTCTACCAAGGGTGGGGAAAATGTGGGTGATGGGAGGGGAGACAAGGATTTCAAGCCCAACCTCCCCACTGGATAACACCCTGAAACCCACAAGGCAAGAACCAATCTGCACCAGGGGAGACCTCATCTCTGACCCCAGAGCCGTCACCAGCAAGGATCCAGAAATTTACATGGCTATGTACGTATTAATATTCTTTAGTTTCAGGTAGGAATCTAAGCCTTTCTTTAAACTCCCAACTGTTCCTGCTGTGACCAGCTCCTCAGGCGGCTATTCCACAGATTTACAGTTCTCATAATGAAGAATACTTTTCTCCTCAGGAGATTGAGTCCTTTTTTTTCTACAGCCGAAGGGAATGTCCCCTTGTCTTTTTGAAGGATCTTTCATGTTTGTATCTTTCTCATTGACCTCATGAAATCGATGTTTTTGAGAAAAGGACAAAAAAAACTGAAGTTTATGCTTTATTATTCTTTGAAAAAAAAAAAAATGTCTAAAAGCATAAATGAGACTAATCTATAGACTTATTAACTTATGGACTCTTGAGCTACGGTTTCCCCATTATAGTCTATACATACTGTACATTTAAATACCTTTAAAAGGGGTTGTCCCACTTTAGACCATGATGGCATTTCACTGTGAGATGCCATCTTTGTCTGATAGGTCAACCACTGAGAATGGGAGTTACAGGAACAGACAAGCATCGATGCTCGACTATACTCGGAACTCCCATTAATGTTTAGGGGAGAGTCCCAATCACCTCTCCATTCAGAACGGAGGTTTCAGGGCTCGTTGTGGAGGTAGGTCTGGCTCCAACCTCTGGGATAGTAGCGATATCCCATCATTGTCTAAAGAGGGACTCCCCACCCTTGCTCTCCTTTAAGGCCAATCAAACACATGCATTCAACGGCAAAAACGTAAAGTGAAAGGGACCTAATAGAGAAACAGATTAGCACAGAATTCATGTAGATTCTGCTCTGGAATCCTGTGTATTTCACTGTGTGAACAAGTCCTTAGTACCCTGAGTATTTTGGATCCTCTGCTCTGTTTCTTGTTCACTACAGCAGGCTATACTTTTGGCATTTTGTGTTTTCCCTCTCTTCCCCAATATCCAGGGTCTCCTGCTATCTTTGTATGATAACACTTGTGTGCTGTCATGCTTGATGACCTGACCCTGACATCTATAGAGATGTCACAACATATGAGTATAGTGAGCAGGTCTTTTATTGATAGTGGATAGGTGGTGGAACAGAGCCAATTAGGGAGTAATATTCTTGTTTTGTGTCTTCTGGACAGTAGTTTAAAGGAAACCTGTAATGCTTACCTAACCACCACCATTTTGTGATCCATCAACTCAATATATACATGCCCATGCTTGTTGTGAGTGATGAGGTACAACCCAAAAAAAGGGGGAGGAGGGTTGGCGCTTTATGTAATTTGCGTATCGATTTTCATACAGGTGTAGCCACAATTTAGAAAAGACAGGCAAGACCAACATCTCCCTTCCCATGCTTAAGTAATTAGGAGCTGACTGTGAGAGTTACATACCTTATGGTAATAAAATAATTAGAAACTGGAAAAACCCAATGTGGATCAACAGGGATGTAAAAGAGGCAATAAATAACAAAAAGAAAGCGTTTCAGCTGCTAAAACAGGAGGTCAGTGAAGAGGCAGTAAAAAGCTATAAGAAAAAATAAAATATGTAAAAGATAAAAGCAGCAAAGCTGGAGACAGATTCATATTGCCATAAAAAGTAAAACTAACCCCAAAATATTTTTAATTATATAAATAGTAAAAAGATTAAAACAGAAAATGTTGGCCCTTTGAAAAGTAGTGAGGGAGATATTGTGGAGGGCAATGAGAAGAAAGCAAACCTATTAAATATGTTTTTCTCCACTGTATGATCCGAGGAGCATGACCTTCCTGTTGATGAGCAGAGGGATGAGGTAAACTCCAATTTAAATGTTTCTTGATTAACCCACGAAGAAGTGCAGCTCTGCCTTAAGAAGATTAAAATAGACAAAGCACCAGGTCCTGATGGTATAAACCAGTAGAAAAGATTTGTCAGCTCACCCACATTCTTCGGCACCAATAGACTGGAACGCCCGGATCCCATTCAGAGCAGAACGTTAAAATGGTCAATACTGGTGTTTCTGTGATTGCGGAGACTAAGTCCAATGATTATAAGGGTTTGTCCTTTAAGGAGGAAGTGGCCTTATTGACCTTGGAGGAACTTTAAGATTCTTCGGGTCTCGAATGTCAGGGCCAATTGCTTCCTTTTAGGGTATCCAATAGAGTTTTTTACCCATTGCAGTCACGTACCGAATCCATGGACAGGTTTCAGACATTGATAGAGAAAGATCTTAGGGCACTATCTACCACGGTGTCTCCTAGCTGTAAATTCAGCAATTTTTCTTACTCAGAACGTAAAGCTTTACAAGAATTAAACAGTAATTCTGAGGTGGTAATAAAGATGGCTGACAAAGGAGGCACCGTGGTAGTGATGGATAAAAGTATGTATATTGACAGCATATTAAATATGCTGTCTGATACCTCCACATATTTGGTACTCTCACAAGATCCTACCACTGGATATAAGGCAGAGATGTATACATTATTACGGGAGGGTTTGTCCATATGTGCGTTAGATCAAAAACAAATGGACTTCCTATTAGTTGAATATCCCAGAATGCCTATTATGTATGCCCTTCCTAAGATCCACAAGAGTATAGACAGGCCCCCTATGCGACCCATAGTTTCAGGCATCGGCTCTCTTCTGGAGAGATTGTCTCAATGGCTGGATGGCATATTACAGCCATTGGTAGTTAGGACCCTGAGCCATTTACAAGACACACAGGATGTACTTAGGGGATTGCAGGCCCGTGTTTGGAGGGAAGGTATGACATGGTTGAGCTGTGACGTGGAATCTCTGTACACGAGTATTCCCCATCAGATCGCAATGATGGCACTAGAGTTCCATCTGAAGCAATTCGGCCATTTTTCGGAGGAAATTTCAATTTTCATTGTGTCTGTGGCAGATTTCCTCATGACATATAATTATTTCTCCTTTAACCGTGTCATTTACCTTCAGGTACGTGGAGTCTCGATGGGGGCCAAATTCTCCCCCTCTGTGGCCAATTTGGTGATGGCGTGGTGGGAGTACATGTATGTGTTTACCCCTATCAATCCTTTTGGTGATGCAATTTGCTGGTATGGCAGGTACATTGATGACCTCCTGTTTATTTGGGGGGGAGATGTGCCTGCCATACCAGCCTTCTTGGCATTTCTGAATAGTAATCCACTCAATTTAAAATTTACTCACCAAGTGGGGGAGCATGACATTTCTTTTTTGGATCTCACTTTAACCGGCAATGCAGGCCAGGCCATTCAAGCCAAATCATACCGTAAAGCAACAGCAGGCAATACTATCCTCCACTTCAGAAGCTCGCACCCCAGGCATACCCGTCGTTTCATCCCGGTAGGAGAGATGACAAGGGCCAAGAGAAATTGTAATCAGGTGGCAGACTATGAAAGGGAAAGGTATAATATCTGTACCAGGCTAGGCCAAAGAGGTTACACCAAGGGAATATTGGAACGAGCATCTGATATCGTAGATTCGAAAGATAGGGAATCATTGTTAACCCGTAAAAATACAAAATCGGGCCCCCATCAATGTCCTTCTGACAATAAGAAATGTGTGCTGGTTCTAGATCAGAGTCAGCAGTTTTCTGATATACGTAGGTTATTCTTAAAATACTTATCTATTCTAATGGAGGATCCAATCTTAGAGTCAGTATTGGCAGAGGGATGTCAGGTAGTGTCCAGGAAACTGTCTACATTGGGGAATATTATTTCTCCCAATTTGATTTTGTCCAGTAAATCCAATAATACATGGTTGAAATATAATGAATTCTACTTGCAATTTTGTAACTACTGGCAAACATTTTCCGGATAAACAGGGAGACGGGAAATATGTCATCCGTCAATATATTAACTGTAATTCCCACCATGTAATCTACCTGGCTACCTGTGTCTTGTGCAACCTACAATATGTAGGTAACACTACCAGAAGATTAAAGACACGGTTTTTAGAACACTTGAATGACATTACTAATAGCTCTGTCCGCAATAGATCTAATTTGTCTGTACATTTTAGGGAGGTCCATAATTCGAATTTTAACAGCTTGAAAATCATGGGCATTGAGAGAGTAATCAAACCTCTACGTGGGGGAGATGTGGATCGGCTGTTGCGAGATAGGGAGGCCTTTTGGATACTTAGCCTCAACACAATAGTGCCCAATGGGCTAAATCTCAAACGAGAAATAATGTTCCACTATTAAGGTTTGAGGGCTTTCTGTAGTTTTACTTTGTGACCCGTACTTCTGTGACATCTAAAATGATATATGTTTTTTTTTCCCCTTATGTTTGTAATTTTTGCAGGGGGAACGTTCATTACTGTGAAACATTGTTTTACTTATATGTTGTTGTTTTTAACTTACTATGTTCCGGTCCGTTCACAGCGCGCGTATCATGCCAGTTTGCACTTACTCTATTGCGCATGCGCGCGTATGCCCTTACCAGTAATCTTCTTTTCTGGTTCATTGCGCATGTCCGTGGCGTCACTTCCGTTTGGAATCGCGTAGCTCGGAAGTGGGAGTGCGCTGTGACGGGACCGGTACTTTCAGTGTCCAGGTGTAAGTATTTGTATGTTTTAAGGATTTGTATATAAGGTATGTGTTTGTGGCCTTTTGTCATGCTTTTTTAAGGATTTTTGGCATCGCCCGAAAAGGTCGGGCTTTTTGCCTGAGGACCCTTTTTTTAATGATGGGTTATTGGTTTTATTTGAAAACCAAAAAAAAATTTAAATTAAGTTTTATAGTCCCTTGGATTTGCTGGACCCAATCTTTACCCTGAGGGTAAAAACCCCCTGTGACCTAAGGGAGTTAAGTGAGGGCCCATGATGGGCCCCCTTATTTTTAAATTTTTTAGGGAAACCTGTCTAATTCGGGGTATTTCCAAAGGATTGGGAAATAGCTAATGTGGTGCCAATAGTCAACAAGGGGTCAAAAAGGTGAACCCTGGAAATTTTCCCCCGGTAAGTTTAAAACCTCTGTTGGGGGTTTAAAAATGTTTGTAGGTTTTCGCGGGAAAATTGCTACCCTGGGTATCTAAACTGAAAATAAAGGGTAAAAACGCCGTTCCAGATGGGTTCATGAAGGACCGGTCCCCCTGTCAGATAATCTAATCAGTTTCTATGGGGAAGTTGGGTTCTGGGACTGGATCGGGGTGAGGGCACTGGTGTTATATACCCTAGATTTTTTAAAGCTTTGTTACGGCCCCCACATAAAAGGGTTTGGGTTTAAATAAAATGAAAATGCTTGGGACGGGGGAAAAATTTTTTGCAAGGGGAAATAAGAAAACCCTGGCTCAGGATAAAAAAAAGGGGGTGATTAAGGGTTTTTAAACATGCTCAGACGGGGATCCCTTTTTATTTGGGGTTTTTCCCACAGGGGTCAGTATTGGGGCCCTATCCTTTTTAAATATTTTAAATTAAATTTAAATCTTACACAGGTTTTGCACAGTAGTATTACTTTTTGAAAGATAAATTACTAAGTCTGAAAATTTAATCAACGCAATAGAGAAAAATTTGTTATTCCAAAGGGTTCTGGATGGGGTGGGGGCCTGGGCAGAGAAATGGAGATGATGTTTAAAACTGAAAAAATGCAAGGTATCCCCATGGGGGGGAAAAAAAAATCCATTACATGTTTTCAGGGTTAAAAATGGAAAAAACACGGGAAAAAAGTGAATGGAAGGGGGGGGCCCCTTGGGAACCCTGGGGGACAGTAAATTTAAACCCCTGTACCAGCAGGTCAAAACAGCAGCTGAAAAAGCAAAATAGGATCATGGGGTGTTTTAAAAAGGGACATAGGGGCACATGATGGGGAAACATTATTCCCCCCTTTAAACAAGCACTGGTAGACCCAAAAAATGGAATTTTGTTTTACTTTTTTTGGGCCCCCAGGCACGGGAAAGACATTGTAGAGCTAAAAACAGATACAAAGGGGGGGGGGGCAACAAAAATAATAAAAGGACTGGGTGGACTAAATACCTAGAAAAATTTAGCAAGGTTAGGGGTTATTTAGTTTAGAGAAAAGACGGCTTTAGGGGGAAAATGATAAATTTTTTTAAATATATTAAAGGTCCAAAAATTGAGATCTTCCCAAAAATCTATTTATTACCCCCCCCCGGGGATCCCGAAAAAAAGAGGGCATCCTCTATGTCTTTGGGGGAAAAAAGGGTTTTTACATAGACATAGAAGAAAGGGTTCTTTTTAGTAAAAGGAGTTTAAAACGGAGGAACTCTGCCGGGGGAAATTTTCCCCGGGTGGAATTTTAAATAACAGGAGGTCAAAAAAGGGCCCAGATTTCATTTTGGAGCTTAAAAATATACAAGTTATTGTGACCGGGGTTTGGAAGGGAAAGGGGCCCTTTTATCCCGCGATTTATTCTGATTTTCCAAAATTGGAGTCGGGGAAAGGGAAATTTTTTTCCCTAAAATGAGGACAATTTGGTTCATGTCTTTTGGGGTTTTTTTTTTCTTCCTCTGGATAACCCCTATTTTTTTACAAAAGGGGGAAATGGATGGACATCTGTCTTTTTTAAAAAACCCTTTCAAACTATGTAAAATGTGTTGACTCTTTTGCCCCTTTGGGCTATCATTTTCTTTTTTTTTTGGTTATTCTAAATCACTCATAAACTACATGGGCATCATCCTAAACATAATAAATGGATTATAGGACAGTGATGGTTTATAGAGGGGAAAAAAAATTTAAGGGGTTCATTTAAAAAGGGAATGTGGGCATCTGACTTTTGGGGTTTCATAAATTTTTGTGTTCCTTATAAAAAAAATAATAATTCTGGAGCACCTTCTCTTTTAACTCTGTTCTCTTTTTCCATCTGATAATGTATTATTGAATCTGTTATTCCAATTTTCAGTGGGGCGTGTCCCTGCACCCACTATATCTGTAAAGCACTGATTGAACAATGTCAGACTGGGCAGTGACACCCTCTCAAATGGTAACGCCCAGCTGACAGATCAATAAGTTTCTAGAAGAAATAATAAAACAGCACAAAGTTATAAGAGAAGATGCTTCAGAAATTTTTAAATTTAATTTGGGGAAACAAAAAAAATTTACTAAAAAAAGACATTTTCAGGGGAGGCACAGGCTCTCTTTAAATGCTTGAAAGGTTATATGATGGAGAAAAACAGCTCTATGATATATAGGGGTATATGATGGAGAAGAGAAGATGAAGTTCTTGTGATATTTATAGGGTTATTATGATTGTGGAGAGAAGCTGCAACTCTGTTGATATATAGTTACCTATTGATAAAGGAGGGAGAAGCTGAGCTCTGTGTTGTATAGGTTATATGATTAGAGGAGAGAAGCTGAACTCTGTGAGTTATAGGGTTATATGATAAAGGAGAGAAGCTGAGCTTGAGATATTGTGATTACATAGGGATTTATGATAGAGGAGAGAAGCTGAGCTCTGTGATGTAATAGGGTTCTATGACTAGAGGAGGGAAGCTGTCTCTGTGATGTATAGGGTTATATGATAGAGAGAGAGAAGCTAAGAGCTCTGTGGAACATTTTAATATACTAGGGTTTTTTAATGATAGAAGGAGAGCAAGCTGAGCTCTGTGTGTTAGGGTTATATGCATAGAGCGAGAGAAGCTGAGCTCCTGACTATATAGGGTTTTTTGATAGAGGAGGTGAAGCTGAGTCTGTGATATATAGGGCTATATGATAGAGGAGAGAAGCTGAGTCTGTGATATATGGGTTTATGATAGAGGAGAGAAGCTGTCGTCTGTGATATATTAGGGTTATTTTTATAGAGCGCGAGAGAAGCTGAGCTCTTTGATATAATATAGGGTTATATGATAGAGGAGATGAAGCATGAGCTCTGTGATTATATAGGGTTATATAATGAGGAGCTGAACTCTCGTGATATATAGGTTGATCATGTAGAGGAGAGAAGCTGATGCTCTGTGTGATATATAGGGTTATATGGTAGAGGAGAGAAGCTGAGCTCTGTGATATATAGGGTTATATGATAGAGGGAGAGAAGCTGAGCTCTGTGATATATAGGGTTATATAATAGAGGCGCTGAGCTCTGTGATATATAGGTTGATATGATTTGGAGCAGGGATTCTGAGTAAACAGTAGTGTTAATCCTGATTGGACTCGAGTCCTGCTTACCCCATCCACGTACAGTGATTGCCGGCTTTCCCTGTATCGGTGTGTGCACAGAGCAAACTTTATCTGCTTTTAACTCATTCTGCTCCAAATCATATAAATGTATATAAGAGAGCTCCGCTTCCTTCCCTCTATCACAGTGTTTCTCAACTCCAGTCCTCAAGACCCACCAACAGGTCAAGTTTTCAGGATCTCCTCAGTATTGCACAGGTGATATAATTATGGTCAGTGCATTCTACCAAAGGTTGATTCATTATGGTCAGTGCATTCTGTGAGAAGATCCTGAACCTGAAAACATGTACTGTTGGTGGGTCCTTTGATAGAGGACTGGATTTAAGTTGAGAACACTGCTCAAATATATACTGCTCTCATAAAGACGGCATTCATTAAACACCTGATCAGGTTCCCTTTAACATCCTTGTGAGTCCAGCTAATAACTGGTTAAACAGTGACCGCAATATAGGAGAGTCTCTAGAGGGCTGCATCCACCACTTTCCTGACCTGTTTGGCTGTTTATCTACAAGCAACGCTGTGTGTGGGATTTATATATTAGTTACTATATATATACATATAGTATATATCATAGCTTTATATATATACTGTTCTCCCTTTTACTCTATAGGTTTTATCCAACCAGTTTGACATTGCGTGTCTGTTTTTAAATCATTTTTCTTATCAGAAAAAAACCCATGTTTAGCTGCCAGGCTAGATTATTTGTGGCAACGTCAAGGTGGGGGGCAGCGTGTGACAGCAATTATTTGCTTAAAGGGAATGTGTCATCAAAAATTATTATTGTTTAAATCAAATTTATTATGGTCAACACATTTTTTTTAAGAATTGTTGGTTTATATTTTTTTTAATATTCCATATCATCTTTCACATTAATTTTTAATAATTCTAAAATCCTGCAGTTTTCACTTTGGCAACTAAGCCTAATATTGTCATGACACGTTCCTGTTCTGTACAGATAGGATTCTCGTTGTCTGTTCATTATCAGCACAAAGAAGGTCAAACTGAAAGGAGACACCAGTGTGAATAGATAACACAGGATCCACCAGTCACAAGAGGAGATAGTCACACTTCACCCTTTCACACTTCACTGCACAGTGTCTTCTTACCATGGTCACGAGCATGACTCGAAAACTCTCTTATAGAAAGTGAATGGGACTGAATCAGTCTTTAGTCTCCTACCTGTGCATGAAGCTACTGTAAGCATCTTCTGACGCTGTTTAAAGCAGTGCAAACAAGGCTAAGTGGCCTAAGTAAAAAAACTGCAGGACTTAAGAATTATTAAAAACCATTGAAAGTGAATATGAGAAATTAAAAAATAAACAACCAAAAAGTCCTTCTTATAAACTGTGTTTAACATAAAAATGTGACTTAAACAATGACTCATTTCTTGATGACGCACTCCCTTTAATAATACATTTTCTTTATTAATCGTTTGTACTTTATTTCATCGTGTGACTGCTATTCTTCATTAATATATTTTACATTAAGGAATCTCACATTCTTTTTTCTTAAGAATGATCCAAAAAAACTTTTATTAATATGAGCAGTGAATTAAACTAATATGCTCATGTTATTTTGTCTGCTGTTGTACATGCCTGATTATAAAAATGCTTCTGTTTTTAGTGTTAGTTGTAAAATTTCTGTTGCTTTAGGATGGTCAGAATAACGTGGCCTTCTAATGTTAAAGTATAGGGGATTCTGTAATCAATGAGGGTGCATATTCTAACAGATTGAAATGTATATCTGCTGTTTTGAAATAAAGCAAAATAAGAACAGCAATGTATTTGGTAAAAATGTTTATTTACCATTGCCTAGATGAGAATACGCCTTATAAACAAGATGATTCTGTATACTGTTTGTTCTTTGCATTTATTAAATAGAGTATTATCACACCTCGTCATCACTAACACAGATCAAGGTGAGTCGTGCCATCACTCCTGTAACCTCAAACTGGGCACATGTTGGTGTACTGGTCCTTTAAGAGGATTATAACAGCACACAGCTCTTTGTGTGTGTCTGTGGGTGCACAGCTGTGAAAAAAATCAATACAAAATCTGCAAGTTAGTGGACTATAAGAGAATACAGCACTCAGATTCTTGCAAATATTAGTTCAAGTCATATATGCTTAAAAAAATCTAAAAAATGGGACTTTATTCACTCAAAAAGTCAAGGCCATACTTACAGCTCAGATGCTGCCTTGACGTGATTGCGAGCTTGCGTATAGTGGCCACTGTATCAACTAATACCTCATATTTTTCCAGTATGTTATTTTTTTGCCCTAAAATACTGGGGAGCAGAGGATGTTAATACCTTATGTTGGACACCTGGAAGGTGCTGGGCAGCCCACCTAATTGAGTGGTATAGGCTGTAAGCCTGCATGGTGTACCACATGATTTTGTCAAAATGGTGGCAGCCTCTGTATTGTTTTCCTTATATACAATTATAATACCAGCAACCACCCCCTCATACATGTATGAAACTGTTTAGGTCTAAAACTCAATCTTTTGCCCATAGTAACCTATGGGTAAAAAAGTGAGTTTTAGACCAAAACAGGTTCATACATGTGGCCCATAGTGTGTGAGAGTGGTTGTTTTATCAGTATTTTTGTATTGTCTCATTCATATGCAATCATAATACCAGCAACTACCCCTCTCCTACATAGAAGGCATGAGAGTAGTTTGCTTTATCTGTGTTTTTGCATTTGTGCTGTCTCCACATGTATTACACTGTGGCTTTTTTTTGCATACTGATGTGAATTGGTACCCATTTAGTGTGCAGTTTTTGTCATTCAGCTGCTCTCCTAGTGGATGGGTGCAGGGGCGTAGCTACAGGGGGTGCAGCGGTAGCAGTCGCTACCGGGCCCAGCAGCCTGAGGGGGCCCAAAAGCCCTCCTACCACATAAGAAGATACAGGCATTGTAAATGGTGCATGGTAACTGGGGGGCCCCCATATCACTTTTCGCACCAGGGCCCAAGAGCTTGAAGTTACGCCTCTGGATGGGTGTGTGGGTGAGGTAAATTACGGTATCTACACCTGTTTCACCTCTCCCAAGTAGCATAGGGCCTGGGTTCACCTCCTATGTGTTCAGTTTATGGTATAGCCTCTGAGCTGTAAGTATGGCCTTGTCTTTTTGAGACCAAATATGCTTCATATAAATTTAAGAAAGGTTTCCAGCTGCAATCCAGCCTTTCATCAAGCTGTCAGAATTTGTTGGATCAGCGGCACAATGGTTCTTATTCTATACATGCAATGGGTAAACCACTTCATGTATTGGTCTTTCAGTGATGTGCTCACTTTTGTTCTATCTGATTAAAATTCAAAGCATATAGTCATGAGTTGAGAATGAAAATTGATCCCCATAACTTATAATAAGAAAGTGACTGATTCACTTAATTCCCACTCCTACAAGTTTTTTTTTTAACTTGTATCAATATAAATTCCCGGTCACAGTCTGCTTACAACTCAAGTGGGGGCTCCTTTTGGTGATTAATAGCAATCTGTGCATGCAAAGGTCATTCACCGGGCTATATTATAGGCAAGACACATCTCCAGGGGGTCAATACCACCTTAGGGACATAGAAAGTATACATCCATCTTCCCCAGTTCTATCCTTCCCCACAGCTCTAGTAGAAAGTTATACAATGGTCCTAACACAACTTTTTTTTTTTTCTTGGGCCAAACCAGAGGTACCATGTGTGCCTAACCTAAATATGACCCTACTCCCACAGGGAAGGCTGAGAATTACTAGGACCAACTGCTCGACTCATAGCTGTAGGGGTTATACTATGAACTTTGTCCACCTACAAAGTACACAGTGAGTTATCTGTAGTAAATAATTTAAAAAAAGCTTGACATCAGTGTATCTCCTATCTTTAGCATGTCCTAAGGAAAGAGACTCAAGTACCATAGAATCTATGTGATCAATGTTGCATGAAAGGTGATATAATAATAGAATAGGGTCTTTCTTAACTCTGTATATAAAACTAAATTACAAAAAAAAAAAATCCAGATTTCAGTTCAAAGTGATCCCTGCTATCTTTCTACCTCAAGAGCTACTTACAAATCGTATATGATTTTTTTTTTTTTATCTGACATTATCTATCATTGTTAGCAGACATTACATAGTTGACTACACTGTTGTAAATATAGCAAGGTTAATACCTTATGCTTTTTATATTAATTTGTTCCAGTTAAATCCAAACATGATAATAAGAACCATTTATCCCTTATGTAACTGTTGAAAATGATCAAGAATTTCTATTACTATAGTTACATATACCTGAATGGAACTAAAGTAGCAGGTTAAATGATAAAAATTCCGATGTTACACCCTCTCTACAACATGAATAGTGTAGGGACTTGGACTTTGTGTTAATGCATAGACAGGATCTTCCTTTGGACGAGGTTGGTCACTTGGTATCTCGAATCTAAGTTGCTGTAACAGAGTGGTGAAAAACAGGAAGAGCTCCATTCTGGAGAGTTGTTCTCCCAAGCAAGCCCTCCGACCTACAAGAAAAATATATTATTTTCTCCATACATGTACGTTGCAGCTCAATAAAATTGGACACACTGTTAAGAGTTTTTGAATCTTAAACTAGCTATAGTTATTTTCTTATGACTAATCATTATGAGAGACTGACATAATCCAGGCTACATACGATAATCTATCAAGTATTAGATATTACTAGCAATAAAAGGGTTGTCCAAAAAATTACAATTATTGTTATTGGGACCATGGTGGGTAAAAAGAAAACAAAAAAGTTATACTTACGTACCTGTCCCCTGACACTGCCGCTCCAGAGTTCCCCAGCGATCCGCTCCTCTTTACTTCTGCGTCCTCTTCGTGACACATAGAAAAAGCTTACAGTCAACTCTTAGGGTATGTTATAACGGCGTATTGGGTGTCTTGGAAGCACGCGCTGATCAGCGCATAATTCCAAACCACGGGGGGCCAGCCCCCGGAAAGCCCCATTGATATGCATTGTCAGCGGCACGTAAGCCCGGTAAACAATTGACATGTCAATTCTCTCCCCGGGCGTATGATATGATCGTATTGTATGTCTGGGAGACGACGCGTAATGCAGAGCTATGAATTACCGTAATTGCGGTGTGCAATACATGGCGAAATGCCCGCACAAATATGTAGCCAAATAAGCCGTGTGAACATACCCTTAGAAGACAAGGAGAGCAGATCATCAGTGAGCGCTAAAGCGGCAGCATTGGGGGACCTGTAGGTAAGGATATGTTCACATGGCTGTTTTCGTTGCTGTTTTGGCACAGATTCCATCAATTTTTACGTAAAAACGCCTGATTGCTTATACGACACTGTTTTATACTCGTTTTTTTTCAGCACTGTTTCCACTGCTGAAAAATAAGTAACGTCAATTGTTAAAGGGAATGTGTCATCAAGAATTGTTTAACTCACATTTTTATGTTAAATACATTTTTAAAGAATTTTTGGTTATGGTTTTTTTTATTTTCCATATTTTCAGTATTTTTTTAATAATTCTTCAGTCCTGCAGTTTTCACTTTGGCCACTAAGCCTAATAATCGTCTGACACTTCCTGTTCTGTTTAGAGAGCTTTTCAGCAGTGTGCTCATTATCAGCACAAAGAGGGTCAAACTGAAAGGAGACACCATTGTGTACAGATAACACAGAATCCACCAGTCACAAGAGGAGATGTCACAGCTCCCCCCCTCTACCCTCCCTTCACAGTGAATACTCTCCCATACAAGTCTATGGGACAGAAACTGTCTTAAGAATTCTATGTGCATGAAGCTGCTGTAAAGTATCTCTCTGACTGCTGTTAAAGCAGTGCAAGCAAGAATGTCTTCCCCACAATCCTATATCGGCGGCCCAATAGAGAACTAAACAATCCGCAAATAAAAACGACTGAGAGGAAAAGAATATGGATTAGGGGCTTGATTTAATAAGAAAAAAAAATTGGCGACAGATTCCCTTCAAGGATTTTTTGGTGAGTAAAATGCTTATAGGAAACAATGGAAATCTTCAAAACCACATCCAAAATGCCTCACACAAAGTGTGGTGCATTTTTTACATGTTTTTTGGATGCATATCCACTCCCAAAAATTTGGGCACAAAATTTGAATGACAGAATAAAAACCACACTGAAAAACATGCATCTCAAAAACCTCATCAAAACCATGCCTGAAAACTGCAAAATATGAGGCAGTTCTCAGACGAGTATTTGAAGCCGATTTGAATGATAAAAAATAACCAACTTTTTAAATTTTATACTCCCCTCTGTATCAGGGGTTCTGTTAGCAATCATAGATTCTATTACAAATTATGGAAAAAGAGTGCTACTTTTCTATTAAAATAATAAACCCAATGGACCCCATTATAGTCAGTGGAGTTAGTTGGTTAACATTGGTGTCCGTCATGTAACAGATCCTGTTATGGTGGAACAGAAAAAATGGAAATAACAGCACATATGTGAACCAGGCCTAAGGGTCTTGAACTTAAGACTAAATATTAAAAGTTGGTTAAATTATCTGAAATAAGTAAAATGGCAAGGTCCCACATTGTGTGCTCTCGGCTCGGATTCCAGTCTAGGCAGCTTTATTGTCCAAATGGTTTCATGACCCTTATTTATAAAATATAGCCATTAGCCAATAAGGGTTTTCAGTCTTACCTGCGGAAAATGGGATAAATGCTTCTCTTTTTACAAATTTTCCACTCTCATCAAGGAAGTGCTTTGGGTAAAATTGATAAGGCTTCTCCCAAACTTGCTGATCTTTGAGTACAGAGGACAGGTTGGTGATAATATTGGTGCCCTTTGGAGAAAAAAAAACCTATACTAATGCAATAGAACAACTGTAGTGAGAATACTGCCTGTTTAATGTGCCTATTAGTAAAAATAAGTGCACCCGCATGTGGATTAACAGAATTTTGTTGCATGCTCTTTGAAAAGTTTTCTTTGGTTTGGTGGCACGCACAGTTTTCACTATTAATATGAGCGATATGTTTGCAGACACATATAACTTCTATATTTACAGTTGGGTCTATATATATTTGCACACTGACACAAATTTTGTTTTTTGTAACTGTTTACTGAAACATGTTCAAGTTATAGTTATAAAATGGATTTGGACATAAAGTTCAGACTTTCAGCTTTAATTTGAGGGTATCCACATTAAAATTTAATCAAGGGTTTGGGAGTTTAATTTCCTTAACATGAGCCACCCTGGGACCAAAAGTAATTGGACAAATTAAATATTTGCAAATAAAATGTTACTTTCTAATACTTGGTTGAAAACCCTTTTGTTGGCAATGACTGCCTGAAGCTTTGAACTCATGGACATCACCAGACGCTGTGTTTCCTCCTTTTTAATGCTCTGCCGGGCCTTTACTGCAGTGGTTTTCAGTTGCGGAGTGTTGGTGGCCTTTCTGTCTGAAGATTCGTCTATAACAAGTGAAATACTGCTCAATTGGGTTGAGATGAGGTGACTGGCTTTCAAGAATATTCCATTCAAGACTATTTCACTTCTTTGCTTTAATAAACTCCTGGGTTGCTTTGGCTTTATATTTTGGGTCACTGTCCATCTGTATTATGAAACGCCGACCAATCAGTTTGACTGCATTTGGCTGGATTTGAGCACACAGTAGGTCTCAGTAAATATGTTTCAGTAAACAGGTACAAAAAACAAAATTTGTGTCAGTGACCTAACTGTATGACTATTGTGCCACTGTTAAATCTGTGCCATTATAGCAGCAATGATGTATTTGAGTGCAAGACAAATTTTCATTAGCAGAACATTTTCTGTTTGTCCTGATAATTTGAATATTGTCAAACTGAAAGTCATCTATCTGTCTGATGAATACAAAAACCCAACACCTCTCCCTTAGCTTTTACCTTTGGTATAGTGTAACCTTTAATTTCCATGTCTCTATAGGTCATATGGGGCAAAGCCAAGGGAATAACATCTCCACATCGTTGCACCTCATGGATCACAGCGTTAGTATATGGCATTTGCAGCACATCCCCCATTGCCGGTTTCCGCTCTCTTCCAATTACTTGATCAATTTCTTCTTGTACCTTGGCTGAGTGACAATATTCATTACAACAGGCATACTATATATAAGAACATAATATTTTATTGCAATATAAAAAATAGTGAAACTAACTGATACATTTTTCTTTCAGATAAATACTTTCCATGGCTGGAGAAATTTTAAGAGGGTTTTCTCTCCACAATGATTAGCTTTTAACATGTAGGGAAAGGTAAATGAAGACTACTACCAAATACATTGCTGTTTTCATTTTCTTTTGTTCAAGAAGATTTTATCTATTGCGAGTGTACACAAGTTTCTCTTTATTACCAACCACCTCTCCCTGTTCTTTTACTTATCTGATTGCTTTAAGCTGCCTCTGAGCATGGTGAGTCACTCACTGCTGAGCCTTATCTCTAGCACAGGAGCTTTGTTTATCTAACTTAATGACAAGTTTTAACCTTTAGAGCTCTGTAGATTTATATTCTGCAGATTATAAACCCTCTGCGTTCATCTCACTGTAACATGAATAGCAGAGTTTATATGCCAATTACTGCTTTAGACATGTCCACCACCTGACCAGAAAGTCTAAGTCTGAATGTGGCTGTGGCTCTTTGAAACAGCATAGTGAGAAAACTCAGTTAAAATTTAGTCCGACGTCACCTTCCACCTTCCTTTTCTCATTACTTTTTTTTCCCATAAATTGCCTCCTGACTTAAAGGGGTTGTCTCGCTATGCAGAGCACAGCCAGATTCAGGCTCATTCTTCCTGGACAGGCTGTGGGTGGGTCTATAGCAGTGACTGAGATATCAGCTCTGCTGTTGCGAGGTATTCCTGTTATAGTGACATATCTGCTGAAGATTTATAAAATGTGGTACACAAGGCTATGGAGCTCTAAAGAGTGAAAGCTTCTCATAGGTAAATAAACTCTGTTGCTGGAATAAGACTGCAAGGAGTGACTCACTATGGTCAAACTGACTGACTACAGATGAAAGCAATGAGTGATAAGAGAGATGGGGTGAGGTGGTCAGTAACCAGAAAAACTTGTTTACTCTAACATGAGATAAAATCTTCTTTATCTCCTGAACAAAGCAAAATCAACATAGCAATGTATTTGGTAATAGTCTTCATTTACCTTTCCCTACATGTTAACTCCTTAACGACTGCACACCAACCATAGACAGCAGGCGGTGCGTATCTTCTTAACAGTTCTGTTCCTAGAGCAGTCTCAGAAACGCCGGGAAGTGGAGGAATCCTGAGGTTTCCTCACAGCTAAGCCTGTCCGGTTTTGCAGCAGGCTCTGGTGAAGACCGGGAGTCGCTTTGACTCTGCTTCCTGGCGTGGTCGCCATACCTATACCATTTACGCTCACAGTGGCCAAGAGGATCCACAACTATCCGGCTTTCAACGAGTCAGTGTCTGCTGAAGCCATTGAAACGTGACAGAATTACTATCTCAGCCATAATTATCTGAGGTGAGAAAATCCTCTACGGCATTTAGCTGTTGGCACCTTCTTGATCAATCAGTATTACTTTGGCCAAACAGATTCAAAGTTGCAAAGTAGAAAAAAAGATTCAAAGCTGCTATACATAAAATTAAATGTTCAAGTGCTGCTACTTACATTGGACATCTGGGTAAAGGATCATATATAACAGTGCCCACCTCAGGGTGGTACTGGTAGTTTCTGTGCCAGCACTGAACAAATCAAATGTCGTCAAAAGTAGGTTTGTCTCATTGAAACTAGAGGCGCTGTCTTCTTTTACCTGGAAGAAATTAGATTTGATAATTTGATACTTGAATAACCATAATGCTTTCAGTTCACCTGCTTCATTTAATCCATCTATGCTACCCTAATATAAGGCTAGAGCTCGGCAACATATAGTCTCATATGGCCTGATGCAGTATTTTATCGTTAGAGGGACACTTCCATCAGAAAGGGGTATTTTTGTTAAATTCAATGTTCCTGGAAAACAATCTGTTTAGAACTTTTTAGCTGTATTTTTATTTGTATTTGAAAATCAAATGCATTGGGAAGTTACGTATAAAATCTTCCCCTTTTCTAGCTTTGATAGTAAAGAGATTTCCTTAACGTCCCAAAGCAACAGCACAAATGGGGGAATCAATCCTCCTCAAAAGATAGAACTGGTGATTTCAATTCACTTGATTACTTGTATGGTGACATAGACCCCTGTTATGGTGCTCTCACACAGTGGAGTTCAATTACATTTTAGTGTTTTTTTTTGGTTGCATTAGGGTGCTTGCACAAGGCGTATTTGCAGGGCGTACTTCGAGGTGTAATTACTCTGCAATATGCCCAAAGTATGCTCTGAAAATCCAGTAAAATCATAGCACTCTTTGAGTGCTATGATTTTCAGATATATTCCCCAGCACATACTGAGCGCCCGGAGAAAGAAGTGACATGTCACTTCTTTCCGGTGCTAACGTGCCTGGGAAAGACAGTGTTGATGGGGGCCAGGCTGGAGGACTTAGAAGTACATGCTGGCCATCGCATACCTCTAAACCAGCAGGCATATAGCGGTGCACACATTACGAGCCGTTATATGCTGGCTAAAGGCCGTGTGAACATACCTTTATGTTTGTGGTGTTTATGGTGCAATTTGTCACTTGCAGTACTGCACTGCAATTAAACTGCCTTTTATTACCAGCAAGCTTCTTTCAGTTATGTAAATTATTTAGAAAGGTGTAACAATGAGTGATCAATTATTGTGTTTGAAGTCTTGCGGATTCCAAACAAAGTAATTGATTCCTCACTTGTAACACCTTTCAATATAGTAAGGCCTCGTTCACACAGTTTTGCCGCGGATTGGCGCCGTACTCCGCGCCGGATTTGCGCTTCAGTACGGCGCCAATCCGGCGGAGTAATTACGGTAATCCACTGCTCTCATAGAGAACAGTGGATTCCGTCGCTCCTCCCCGCTCGGCGAATCCGCCGCGGGGGGAGAAAGCGACATGAACATTATTACGGACGCGCCGTAAACAATGCATTGTCTATGGGGCCGGGAGCGGCGCCCCTGCCGTGCTCCGGCCCCGCCCCCGTCCCGCCCCTTATTCACGGCGGATTTGTGAGTGCAATCCGGCTCAAAAATCCGTCGGGAATAAGCCGTGTGAACACGGCCTTAGGGTGCTTTCACACAGCGCAGTTTTGGTGCAGTTTTAACTGCGCTCCAGTTAAACTGCCTTTATTACCAACAAGCTTCTTTTAGTTGCCTAAATTGTTCAGAAAGGTGTTTCGAGTAAGTAATCAATTACTGTGTTTGAAGTCTTGAGGATTATAAACACACTTATGGATTATTCCTTTTCCAAACAGTTTAGATAAGTGCAAAAAGCTTGCTGATAATACAGGCAGTTTAATTGGAGCGCAGTTAAAACTGCACCAAAACTGCGCTGTGTGAGGGCACCCTTAAGATAATTGAAAGGAGCTTGCTGGTAATAAAGGCAATTTAATTGCTGTGCAGTGCTGCAAGTGAAAAAAACACCCCAAAAAGGCCACAAAACCGCACCATGTGAATGCACCGACCGTTATTGCACTGCCTTTATTACCAGCAAGCTCCTTTCAATTTCTCTGTTTAGAAAGGTTTAGCTTTTAGCATATAGGGAGAGGTTAATTAAGACTATTACCAAATATGTTGCTTTTGTTAGGAGGTAAAGTAGGTTTTATCTCCTCTTAATGGACACAAGTTTCTCTGGTTACCAACCACCTCTCCCTGCTCTCTCTTATCTCTCATTGCTCCAAGTTGCCCTCAGTCAGTCAGTGCATCCATGATGAATCACCTCCTGCAGAGTCTTATCTCTAGCAACACATTGTTTACTTAACTAAATAAGAAGTTTTCACTCATTAGAACTCTGTAGATTTGTATAGTGCACTTTATAAATCTCCTGCAGTCATGTCACTGTAACAGGAATAGATAGGAACAGCAGAGCTGATGTGTCAATCGCTGTTATAGAACCACCCATAGTCTAGCCAGGAAGTGTAAAGCTGTCTGTGGCTCTGTGAAACTGCATGGTGAGAAAACCCATTTAAGCAAAATAATTGATTACTCACTTGCAACACCTTTCTAAACAATTTAAGTAATTGAAAGGAGCTGGCTGGTAATAAAGGCAATGCAGTACTGCAACCGAAAGAAAATCAATCTTATTTTATGGCTTTTTGTGGATTTTTTTCTGTCATTCAGGCAAATACTGTACAAAATGTCTTCATTTAACAGTCCCTCTATGTTGAAAGCTAACCTTTGTAGTGAGAAAACCCCTTTAATGTCGTAAAAAAGTCAAAAGACATTTAGAAAATTATTCCAATATAAAGTAGATATGTGGTAAGTGCTAGTTGTAAACTATTTTTTGGGGCACAACTTTGTCTTATATGCAGCAATTATGAACTTTAAAAATGGCATATTTTTCCAGGTTTTCATGACATTTTTGAAATTTATAAAATCAAAGATTGTATGGACTAAAATGTATGACTAACTTAAAGCACAATGTATTGCGAAAAAATATTCTCTGACTCACATGTTTAGGTAAAAGCATTAAAAAGTTATTCGCACATAAAGTCACTTAGATTTGAAAAATGGGGCTCTGTCTAGAGCTCAAAACTGGTCCACGGCACTTAGGGGTTAAGATAGGTGGTGTTGGTACATCTGTAATAGTCTAATCTAATTGAATACCATCTTATTAATTCAGAATGGTGAATGACATAAAAAATATCTATTACCAGATTTGTGGTTTTTTTGGTACTCCCATCTCCCAGAAAAATAGAATAAAAAGTCACTGAAAGTCACACACTTGTAAATCTGACTGCATTATAGCTAATTATTAGGGTGCTGGATGTTAATATTTATTTATGTGGTTCTGTATTGCCCTGGGTGGAAGGAATATTGTAAAGGTCCCAAACTTCCCCCCTCACGAGCTACAAAGCATCAAAGGGAACATTGCTTGTACCCTATTTTCTAAGAATATCAAACCACTCTTACCTTTTCAATCTCTACCAGGTAGGCATCAATAAAATCGCGGATGTAGTTTGGATTCCAGGTTTTCCGATGCTCTGAAATGATTTCCTTATAGAATTCAAACAGTTCATACTCTGGTTGCAACACGCGATCAATAAGCCAGGGGATTTTAGTTAGAATAGGAATTTCATTTAGAATCTAAAAACAAACCAAAAAAAATCAATGATATGACAATGAATACTTATATAGAAATAAATAAATAAATAGGGACATTTAATTCCTTATGGCTGTTTAGTGCGTTCATGGCAGCTAACAGAATGAGGACTGTGACTATTTTCTAAAATTTGGCAGGTTTAGGGAGAAAAAAAATATGTAAGACAAATAATATTGTAGATATTTATGTTATGTATTTATGTTTTTGAAAACTTCATTGAGAAGTTTGTGTGTTCTCTGTGGCAGTTGCAATGTAGGTTCTCTGCTTTAGGCAATTCTTATCTATAAAAAAAAAGTTGATTACAAAGTATCCCCAGTATACTCCCAGTTATTAGCTGTAATCTGTGGGAAAACCTGGCATTAAATGTTGAGTTTGCCTGCAGCGCCACCACAGGGAGAATAAAGTATTACACGGTGTCTATTCTGATGAATGGTATGACCATGTAATGCAGTACAGGACTGGTCCTCCACAGTTAGAGACATTCTTTCTTTAACTTTTTAACCACTTTCCACTCTGGTTAACAGATGAGAATCCTAGACATGAGACTTCCTTCTATTAACTCACAATTGCCAACTCGCGTAAATAAATTAGGATACCGAAACTAGAGAACCCCTTTAGTGGTCAGAAAATTGTCTAAAGGTGAAAACAGTCTTCAGGAAGAGACAGAGTGCATTCCTTTCCCCAGAGATCGGGAGAGAGTGTATGGCCAAGTAATTACAGCGTAAGGCGTTGAATTTTACTATCCTTCTGTCTGTTTTCTCCTCTCTTGTAGATTGTAAGCACTAGCAGGCAGGGTTCTCTCTCCCTCTGTACCAGTTTATGGTGTATTTAGTAATATTATAGCCCTCGTGGGTAGGGTTCTCTCTCCCTCTGTACCAGTTTGTAGTGTATTTAGAGATATTTTTATACTTGTTTTTGTCTTCCATTATGTTTTTAAATCCCTTTTGAACATGTGGCACATTGAAATTAATGGTACTTTAAAATTAATAATAATATTCTACACCTTCAGTAGTACTATACACTCCTCTTCATGAAATCTTGTGGGGAGCACCTGGCTGTGACTGGTTTATGGTGAAATGATGTTCTTTCCAAATGCACTCACTGGAACTTTCAGTAGTTTAGAAATTCTTCTGTACCCAATGCCATTAGTATGTTTTGCAACAATAATATTTTGAAGCTTTTGAGAAAGCTCAATGGTTTTACCTATCATGAGATATTTCTTGTGTGGCACCTTGGTAAAAAGACACCTTTTCAGTTGAACCAGCTGATATTTTTCATTTAGTGGCAGGATTGTTTTCTAATTACTGGTAGATTTGCACCTCTTTCTTCATGTGTTCAATACTTTTTCCGTATGTCATATCTCATTATTACACATAAATTAATTTATATACATCTATGGTTTTATTCCTTTGCATGTATAGATTGGATGGATTGTTACCAATAAATGGTGAGATTTTCATGTCAATAGCACCTTTAGGAATATATTTACTTAAAAAATTGGTTATGTGTTCAATACTTATTTTGCCAGCTGTACAGTGGATATAGTTAGCATTTTGTTTATAAATGTTAAAGTACCTGAGCCAAGAGTCCAAATTCTGCCTTTATGGCTTCTTCAGAGAGATGTAAAAGTCTTTGGAATTTTGCATCATCATAATCAAACCGATCTCCAAATGCAATGGAGCAGATGACATTACTAACAGCGTTGTTTACAAGGAAATGTGGATTGAACGGACCTAGAAAAAGCACAACAAGGTAATATATTTTGACATCAAGATGAGCAAACTGATGTTTAAAGATCTGCTCATCTCTATCGACAACAATATCTTAATTTATATAAGATTGACTCATTTAGGTGGAGAAAATCGATGTCAAATATGTATTTTTTGCATCATTTTAATAAATGACTTGAGATATATACACAGACTATTAACCTTTATATGACATTTCTAGCCAGAGTCTAACATGCGGGACAAATCAGCTAATGGGTAATAGCCACTTAGAGAAGGCAAATTGTGCAATGAAACCAATAAGCTTTAAGAAGAACTTGTGGCCATTCCTGATTTGTCTATTTTAGTAACTCATTGTGTTCCCTATGAAATAACAATTCTGGAGCATCCTTACTTATAAGGAATCATCCAGCACTTGTGGAGTTAACCTGTTCCTTTTTGATTGACATTCCTGGCTACCTATCACTTCTGTTCTACCTTCTCCTGTTCCCTATATAAGGTCTCAGCTTCCTTTCTTCTTTGACTGCTATACGGTTTCCTCTACCTGTAGTTCGCCCGTATTCTAATTTGCTTATCTCCATGTTCTTTGACTCTTGCTTGTACCCTGGTTACTCTCTTGTCTCTCGTTTCTGTACTGTGCTGCCCGTTCGCTGCTGACTCAGCCTGTCTGACCTACCCTATTTGTTCTGTGTTTGATTGTCTTCGTCTGGTGTCTCACTTGGCTCAGAGTAGATCCCATTCTTCAGGTTGGGGCCGACCTATTAAGGAGTCGGGTACCTCAAAAGGCAGGGACAGAGGTTGGGACCAGCGTCAAAGTCTCACTCTGTCTGTGTCTCCGTGTGCGTCCCTGACAGTCCCTTATACATATATTCAAGAAACGTGTAACCAGTCTAATAAGGATGGCCTATCCTGAAAATACAGAATTGGATAATGCGCAAAACAATTTGACAGGAAATGAAAAGGGTATATCGGGAAAAAAATATATAAAATGAGATATTTAGGAGATGAAGGATAAGAGTAAAAAACAAATAGTAGAAAGCAACAAAACGGCAAACAAAGGATTCTGCTGAAGGTGTCAGGTGGTAAGACATCGTTCAGCCGTGGGCAGCAGAATTGCTGGAAATTTTTCATTTATCAAATACCAAAACACTGTTTTGATGCCTAAAAATTTAAAGGGTTGTTGTTTAAACATCTTCTCTGTTACCGGCTTGGGAACTAGGAATTTATAAAGACCAGTTTTTATGGTCTCCAAGGAAAGCTAGTAACATCTCCCCAAGGAAAGCTTCCGAAAACTTTCTTCTAAGATGAACAGTGATGATTCATTTGATAGACGTGGAGCAATAGGAACTGGATTGTAGGGCAGGTGTGCGGAAACTCACTAGGGGCATAACTGCCTCAAAAGCAGGAAGAAGAGTAGGTGAACATTTATGTTAAAATATTTTCGTCTTCAATGTCTTTATTGAATTCTAGTTTAAATTCATATTATGTCACACTCTTAACACAGAGATCTGAGACCAACCTTTCTGAGTTTTGAATGTAGAACGCAGGCATTGAGCTTCTTCTGTCACTCTTTCTTCAAGGGATTTCTTGCCCATCCCAAAGTTTCTAAGTGTTGACAGGGTAAACCTTCTTTGCTCTTTCCATGAAGTCCCATATCGGGCCAAAGATATGCCTACCAAGAACATACAAAATGCTCATTATCAAACCAATGATTGTTACCTATCAGTAAAGAGAATATTGTGTTTAATCTTCCTACGTTTCTAATAAAGAAGTTTATTCCAGTTTTAAGAAATATTTTAAAGAAAATTATTGTCTATAAAGTTCATTCTGGGGTAAAATATTGAGGCTAATTTTTTACCAACACCTACCAACCATCGGATATAAGTAAAGTCCCAAAAAGTTACTGGAAGATGTAAATCACTTTTTATGTAGCAGACATGATCTTATTCAAAGTCAGGTACAGTATATACAATGTACCCAAAAAAAAGATAGGGCCATCCTCACCTGGTGCCCAAAGGAGCCGCTCATCCTAGCACATGTAAGAGCAGCACAGGACATGTAGTACTGCACTGTACTGTAGAGAAGCACTACTAGACCGCCAATCACTACCTGTACCTCACTAATACATGTAAGAGCAGTACAGGACATGTAGTACCGCAGTGGACTGTAGAGAGGTGCTACTAGACCACCAATCACTGCATGCACCTCACTAATACATGTAAGAGCAGTACAGGACATGTAGTACTGCACTGTACTGTAGAGAAGCACTACTAGACCACCAATCACTGCATGCACCTCACTAATACATGTTAGAGCAGTACAGGACATGTAGTACCGCACTGTACTGTAGAGAGGCGCTGCTAGACCTCCAATCACTGCATGCACCTCACTAATACATGTAAGAGCAGTACAGGACATATAGTACTGCACTGTACTGTAGAGAGGCGCTACTAGACCACCAATCACTGCATGCACCTAATACATGTAAGAGTAGTACAGGACATGTAGTACCGCACTGTACTTTAGAGAGGCGCTACTAGACCACCAATCACTGCATGCACCTAATACATGTAAGAGTAGAACAGTACATGCTGTACTACCGCACTGTACAGTAGAGAGGCGCTACTAGACCACCAATCACTGCATGCACCTAATACATGTAAGAGTAGTACAGGACATGTAGTACCGCACTGTATTGTAGAGAGGAGCTACTAGACCGCCAATCACTGCATGCACCTCACTAATACATGTAAGAGTAGTACAGGACATAGATTACTGCACTGTACTGTAGAGAGGTGCTATAGACATCCAATCACTGCATGCTCCTAATACATGTAAGAGCAGTACAGGGCATGTAGTACCGCACTGTACTGTAGAGAGGCGCTACTAGACCACCAATCACTGCATGCACCTCACTAATACATGTAAGAGCAGTACAGGACATGTAGTACCACACTGTACAGTAGAGAGGCGCTACTAGACTATCAATCACTGCATGCACCTGTCAAGTTGGAAATTTAAGGAAAAAACATCAGAAGTCTGTTTCATCATTATATTCTTATTAAGCTCATCAGATAGTTTGTTAAACTGCTTTTACTGCTATACATCCTTATCGAAGTATCAGATATCTCTCACACAGCTTTCCTTTAGGCAGAAGCAGTGTCTGCTAGAAGCCAGATTCAAGGACTTCCTCCTCCCCCCAGATAATAAAGAGGAGAGCGTTTGGGATGATGTCATATCAGCTAATGCTTCATACATACATGCAAATTATAACTTGTCTCTTAGCGACCACCAATTAACCAATCATGTAGTGATAAAATAGTCATGTGATTGAAAAGTTCTATTGGAATGTAATTTACTGTGATTAAACTTCAGATCTCATGTCCGAAACGGAAGGTGTCGGTCATGTTTCTCGAGCTCTGGCTGCCGGCAGCAATAATAATAATATAATTCGGAGGAGGCATTTAATTGGATAAGGAATGGAACAAAGATAGATTTCCACACCTGATTTAATCATCCTGACACACCTAATACATGTAAGAGTAGTACAGGACATGCAGTACTGCACTGTACTGTAGAGAGGAGCTACTAGACCACCAATCTCTGCATGCACCTAATACATGTAAGAGCAGTACAGGACATATAGTACCGCACTGTACAGTAGAGAGGCGCTACTAGACTACCAATCACTGCATGCACCTAATACATGTAAGAGCAGTACAGGACATGCAGTACCGCACTGTAATGTAGAGAGGAACTACTATACTATCAATCACTGCATGCACCTAATACATGTAAGAGTAGTACAGGACATGTAATACCGAACTGTACTGTAGAGAGACGCTACTAGACTGCCAATCACTGCATGCACTGCACTAATATGTGTAAGAGCAGTACAGGACATATAGTACCGCGCTGTATGTAGAGAGGCACTATAGACCGCCATTCACTGCATGCACTGCACTAATACATGTAAGAGCAGTACAGGACATGTAGTTCTGCACTGTACTGTAGAGGAGTGCTACTAGACCACCAATCTCTGCATGCACTGCACTAACATAGAGATTTTATTGTTGAGATGCCCTTGTGGTTTGGATGGATCCTCCAGCCACTTGAATGCACTACACATGGACCGTGTCTGTGTTATGGTTTGTTGGAGATAGATTTAAGCTGTAGTAGCCCAGAAAAGACACCAAGACTAACTTGTAACCCACTGTGTTGATCCAGAGAAAGGCAAAATTTCCTAATGACTCCAAATGTGGGAAATCAGAATAAATCCTTAGATCAGCCTTCAATCTCTAGAAAGTAATAACCATAACCTGTAGCACTATATTTTTCATAAAAGGTTCTAGGGCCTTTTTAAATTTCAATAAATAATGGATTATATGAAGGTAAACGTCTGCATCTACAGTATAGACCCATCTGCTAAAATTTTCCATGTTACAATTTTATCATGTAAGGGAATTTATCACAAGTATGATATATATATATTTTTTTACTAATTAACCCTTTAAGGACCAAGTATTTTTCTTTTTGTCACATTTGTTTTCTCCTCGCCGCTTTTTAAGGGCCATAACTATGTTTTATTCTTCCAACTACATAGACATATGAGGGCTTTTATTTTGTGGGAGAAGATGTAATGGAATATACTGGGAAACCGAAAAAAAAATTGTAAGTGAGACGAAATGTGAAAAACATTACTTGCGCCAGGTTTCCAAGTTTCTTTTTTTATTTACAGTGTTTACTCTTCAGCATAAACGACGTGTTATCTGTATTCTGCAGGGTGATATGATTCTGGCAATATTAGGGCGACATGTATGAATTCGATTTTTTTTACTTGGCGCCGACACTCCAGATTTTTGGCGCATTACATAGAGCTTAGTGCGCCAAACATTTCTCAAAGTTCGTCTCATTACACTCTATGCCCATACAAAGTTTGGCGCATTAAGCTCAATGTAATGCGCCAAACTTTGTATGGGCATAGAGTGTAATGGGCCGATCTTTGAGAGACGGATGAAGGCACTTTGAAGTGAATTATTACATCTCATATTCAGTGTATAATGTGCCTGAATGTATGAAAGTGGTTTTTGAGTGTTTTTTGTGCAATTAAAAATGGAGTCTAAAGTTCAATGCACCTCGCATTTGTGTTTGGTGCGTAACGAAACTTTGGCGCATTAGCAATGCGCCAAACATGTGTAAAGGCTATGGGCGACATGTATGAATTCGAATGCGTACTTTTTTTTTACTTGGCGCCGACACCACAGTTCTAAATAGATATAGAAGAGTGTAGAATACGACAGATTTTTGGCGCGTTACATAGAGCTTAATGCGCCAAACTTTGTATAGGCATAGAGTGTAATGAGACGAACTTTGAGAGAAGTTTGGCGCACTAAGCTCTATGTAATGCGCCAAAAATATGGAGTGTCGGCGGCAAGTAAAAAATATCGAATTCATACATGTCGCCCATAGGGTTTTTTAATGTTTTAGAACATTAAAAAAAAATCTAAACATTTTCTGTTTCTTAAATTTGTGCCCCAGCACAGTTTTCAGTGACCAATAACTTTTCTGTACTTCTACCTATGGACCTGAATGATGGTGCATTTTTTACAGGCTGAAGTGTAGTTTTTAATGGTACTGTGTTTGGAGAGATGTGGCTTCTTATTTCTTTTTATTCTAATTTTTAGGGGACATAAAATGACCCCAAAAATATTTTTTTTCGCGGAAAATTACAAAAAGGGGGCAATTTTAATGTTTAATTTTTTAAATACTTTTAAACATTATTTACAGTGGATACAGAAAGTATTCAGACCCCTTTTTATTTTTCACTCCTTTCATTGCAGCCATTTGGTAAGATCCAAAAAGTTCATTTTTTTGCTGATTAATGTACATTCTGCATCCCCCCCATCTTGAAAGAAAAAAAAAAGAAATGTAGATATTTTTGTAAATTTATTAAATAAGAAAAGCTGAAATATCATATGGTCTTAAGTATTCATACCCTTTGCTCAGTATTGAGTAGAAGCACCTTTTCAGCTAGTACAGCCATGAGTCTTCTTAGAAATGATGCAACAAAGTTGTTCACACCTGGATTTGGGGATCCTCTGCCATTCTTCCTTGCAGATCCTCTCCAGTTCCCTCAGGTTGGATGGTGAACGTTGGTGAACAGCCATTTTCATGTCGCTCCAGAGATGCTCAATTGGGTTTAGGTCAGGGCTCTGGCTGGGCCAGTCAGGAATGGGCACAGAGTGTTTCTGCCACTGCTTTGTTATTTTAGCTGTGTGCTTAGGGTCATTGTCTTGTTGGAAGAAGAACCTTCAGCCTAGTCTGAGGTCCAGAGCGTCTGGAAGAGGTTTTCATCCAGGATATCTCTGTACTTGGCTGCATTCATCTTTCCTTCAATTGCAACCAGTCGTCCTGTCCCTGCAGCTGAATAACACCCCCATAGCATGATGCTGCCACCACCATGTTTCACTGTTGGGATTGTATTGGGCAGGTGATGAGCAGTGCCTGGTTTTCTCCATTGCTTACAATTAACACCAAAAAGTTCTATCTTCATCTCATCAGACCAGAGAATCTTATTTCTCATAGTCTGGGAGTCCTTCATGTGTTTTTTTGCAAACTGTATGCAGCTTTCAGATGTCTTGCACTGAGGAGAGGCTTCCGTCGGCCGCACTCTGCCATAAAGCCCCGACTGGTGGAGGCTGCAGTGATAGTTGACTGTGGAACTTTCTCCCATCTCCCTACTGCACCTCTGGAGCTCAGCCACAGTGATCTTGGGGTTCTTCTTTACCTCTCTCACCAAGGCTCTTCTCCCACGATCACTTAGTTTGGCTGGACGGCCGGGTCGAGGAAGAGTTGTGGTCGTCCCAAACCTTCTTCCATTTTAAAATTAGTGTGCTCATAGGAGCCTTGAGTGCTGCAGAAATTCGTTTGTAAGCTTGGCTAGATCTGTGTCTTGCCACAATTCTGTTTCTGAGCTCCTTGGGCAGTTCTTTAGACCTCATGATTCTCATGTGCTCTGACATGCGCTGTGAGGTCTTATAGAGACAGATGTGTGCCTTTCCTAATCAAGTCCAATCAGTTAAATTAAACACAGCTGGACTCCAATGGAGGAGTAGAACCATCTCAAGGAGGATCAGAAGGAAATGGACAGCATGTGAGTTAAATATGAGTGTCACAGAAAAGGGTTTGGAAAATTATGACCATGTGATATTTCAGTTTTTCTTGTTTAATAAATTTGCAAAAATATCTACATTTCTGTTTTTTTTCTTTCAAGATAGGGGCAGAGTGTACATTAATGAGCAAAAAAAATGAATTTTTTTGATCTTACCAAATGGCTGCACTGAAAGAAAGAGTGAAAAATATAAAGGGGTCTGAATACTTTCTATACCCACAGTATTTTACTTTGACTTTCAGTCCCTCTAGGGTACTTAACCACTATGGGGCACGATTGTCATTACACCCTTCTGCATTGTATAAATAATGTACAAACAATACAGAAGGGTGTTTAAAGATAGTGGTGTTATCACTTCCTGCCTAAAACGGGAGACAAGGTGGCAAAGGAAGTCTTCACAGAGTTTACAGCCACCATGTTAACTGATCAGCACCCCGTGATTTCCAGTTATGAGCAGCTGACACCAGCCTTCTATGTGTAGCCGGATTACTCAGTAATTACTCAGTATTGAAACTTAACGGTACCATGACATAAATTTACATCATGTGTCGTTAAGGGGCTAAAATGAAATACTGATACATATTCTTTTTTTCTTAGTTGTTTTAATTTATTTTCTGTTTGTAGATTTCTTAATTCTGTTTTCTATATAGGATTATATAGACAGCTATCATGACTGAGCTGCTTTTAACAGCATTCGTAGAGATTCTTTACAGCAGCTTCATGGACATAGGAGCCTGTGAACAGGAGCAGACTCATAGACTTCTATAGGAGAGTTTTCTGGGCATGCTCTGTGCCTTGGGAAGAAGTCAATGTGCAGGGGTAGCTGTGACTATTTCCTATTGTGACTAGTGGATCCTGTGTTATAACACTGGTGTCAGCTTTCACTGTAATCCTGCCTGTGCCAATAATAAGGAGACAGCTGAAAAGTTTTCTCTACAGAACAGGAAGTGTCAGACTATTATTAGAACTAGTGGCCAAAGTGAGAACTGCAGGATTTCAGGATTATTAAAAAATATTGAAGTGATATGGAAAATAAAAAAAAAATGCAAAACAACCAAAACATGCGTACAATAGGTCAAAATTTATGATGTCAATTCTTTTTCAGCACATCAAAGTTGCACAACGATGCTGATTTTTGAAGCAATGTAAGGTGGATTGCCGACAGATTGGATGCTGATTCTAAGGTAGACTCAACCTAAATCCGTGCCTGAATCAGCATCCAAATCAGCTGTTCGGGCTTACCTTAAAACTGTCTTTGTTGCCCATGGTTCAGAGCTCGCATGTAATTATTCAAGGGCACTTTAAAAAATGAAAGCTCTGATTGCCACGGGCAACAAAGACAGTGGAGCGGATTGCTATTAGTTGAATTTCAGTAGATTCATTATTGTTTTGGTCAGTTTCATTGACCATTGTGGGTTTTTCTCTTTTTTACGCTTCTGTTATTTTATGTGATTTTTAGTGGCCTGGAATATAATCAAGGATTTCCTTTTGGCTTTTGGCCTTGCTTGGAGCAGCTACATAAATTTTCTATGAAATTATTTAGACTTTACCTCTGTGGTTTTCAGTGTATCCTACTTTCTCATATATCGGAAATCGAGGACGATCCGCTATATCTTCAGACCTGTTGATCAGAGCTTCTTTCATCACTTCAAATCCATTGAGCACCACCATTTTTTGCCAAAAATACTGCAAACTATATATATCCCCAAACTCTTTTCTGAGCTGTTAAAACAGATATATACACAAAATAAATGATAAAAAAGCCATGAAGAATGCAGCAATCCCAACTTGCTAATTTAAATATTTTATTTAACCCCTTACCGCCGGAGCCAGTCTTGACCTCCCTGACAGAGCCCCGTTTTTTTAAATCTGACATGTGTCACTTTATGTGAGAATCACTTTTTGACACTTTTACCTATCCATGTGATTCAGAGATTATTTTCTAGTGACCATTGTGCTTTAAGTTAGTCAGAAATTTTGGTCCAAAAAATCCTTGTTAATTTGTAAAAAATATCAAAATATCATGAAAATTTGTACAAATTTGACATTTTCAAAGTTAAAAAATTTCTTCATGTAAGACAGTTATTCCACACAAAATAGTTTATAACTAGCATCTACCATATGTCTATGGTTGCCATCATTTTTTAAAAGTCTTTTTTTTATGGCATTAGGGGGCTTAGAAATTTAGTAGTAATTTTTCCCATTTTCAAGAAATTTTGCAACATAGATTTTTTTAAGGACCAGTCATTTGGTGGTTTGAGGGTTGTATGTTAGATCCCATAATGACTCCATTAGAATGCACCATTAAAGTATTCAAAATAGCATATAGAAAGTTTATTCATGTGTCAGATATTTCACAGAAAGCAAAGTGTAAATGAAATTGCAGTATACGTGACAAGTTAGTTTTACTCTGTGGGTCGATACAATTACGGCGATACCAAATTTCTGTAGTTTATTCATGTTGAAAAAAAGTGTTTTTATTGTGTAAAACAATATTTATGCACCGCTATCTTCTGATGGCCATAACGTTTTTATTTTTACTTATACAGAGCTGTGTAAGGGCTTTTTTTTTCCAGGATGAACCGACATTTTATATGCTGTGGGATGAATGAAAATCGTGGCTGATTTTTTTTCCGTGAAAAATTTTGTGACTGTTTTTTCACTGTGCGGTTAAATGATGTGACAGATTAGGGTGGGTCGTTACGCACACGCTGATACCAAATATGCGTACTTTATTTATTGATTTTCAGATCACTGATACAATGGAGAACTGTACACAGCATTACTGCTGTGTACTGCCCTCCATGGCAGCTGTCAATCACTATGTCCTGCCATGTCCACAGGGCACAGCCAGGCATAGTGACGTCACACGCAGCCCGGAAGCCTTTGTTACAATTCCGGGTTGCTTGGGAAGCGATTGCGATTGATTGTGGCAGCTAAGAGATAATACATATGTTGGGATCATGTGGGCCTTGTTTGAAAGCCCGCACGATGTCCAGGACATACTCATACGTCCATTTGCGGGAAGTCACTTCTCGCTAGGACATATGGGTACATCCAATGTCAGGAAGGGGTTAATATCAGGTGCTTCACAATACAATCAAGAATTGACTAAATTTATTTTTCAAGGCTGGAAATAGTGCTGGAAATAAGCAAATAACAAAAACCTCATATGGGGTTTTACTTAGGAATCAATGGAAATGAACTGGAGGAAATTAAGTGTTGTTTTTAACGCCATTTTGGGGGCAAAATCCGCATCAAAACAGCACCGAAAATAGCTCCCAAATCAGCTGTGTGAGCATACCCTTATAATTCTTGATCAGGAATAACACACACTATAAATGTATACCATATACATATACTATACCTGGTGCAAAGTTTCTGCTAGGTTTCTGAAGTCTACCTGCAGAATGTTGCCAACAAATGGAAGACCTTTAGGACCTGGTGGAAAGTGCGATCCATTCTTCCTGCTCTTCACAAAGTCCAAGAGAAAAAGGCAAACAATAAAAGAAATGATCAATAAAAATACATTGGAAAACAAGAGGGAGAGAAGCTCGGCCATCGCCTCTCTGTACTGTGGGTGATAGATCCTACTATAACTGCTTCACAGAACTTGCTGTAAAGGTCTATGCATTGCCGACCACTCAATGTGAACTTGGAGAACAAGTCTGTATCTAATGTAGAGAACAGTGACTACTGGAAACACCCATCACTGAAGTGTAACCCTCCATAATCTCACTTAAAGGAACAGCACACACAAAAACACACTGTAGGCTCTCTGCCTGCAGCAATACATAGTGCAGGCACTGACAAACCAGATAATCTTTCTCAACAATATCATTTGGCGACACTGCACCTTGGGTATAGGCCCTCACTTTAGGAGGCTGACACTCGGCGAAAACAAAAAATGTTGGTTCTAACTAGAGGGAATTTTTTCCTCCTACCGACGCCAGGCTACTCAGCTTTAGCATAGTATTCATAGGAGGAAGATGCTCTATTTTTTTATTTTTTTATTTTCTTTTCCTTTAGAGGAGGTGACAGAATTTTTCTCTTCACTTGTTAGGGGGTCGTTATTGTGATCACCACTTTAGACATAATCCCACCTGAGGGTTTTAGAACACCAGACAGTCGCTGTCTGTTTTTCCTTTCTGCTAGTCACTCTTCCCACCTTACCGCCTCTGTGGTTCCGGTACACCACTCTGGTATGAGGTAGCAAAGGGGTGATGCCACGTACGCCCAAAGACGTTGGATAGGTACGTTTTTTCCACCTCTCCCTTATCCTGGGAGGGTTGTTTGGGGAACTAACGCTTATTTGATGCAGTTGCCGTGTCGTTGCCCTCGCCATGCATATTCCATGCAGCATTCACGTGCGGTACACCATTAAGGTCCTCCTCCTGGGTGTAGTATGTTTTACTCACCTTCCCCAGTGCAGTTGGTGGTACCGCACGATACTTCCATTTTTTCCAGCTTTTTCACTTTTCTCTGTTGGCTGGGTTCTCTCTCTTTTTCCAGGGGGTTGCAGATTCCCTCCGGTTCTCTTCACAACCCTCTGTCACTACCATTCCCATCTCAGACCATTCCGATCTCAGACCACGGCGACTATTGGATTGATGCTTTATGTACATCCGATTTTGAAGCCTCCAGGGCAGCCCTGCAGTCTGCCATTGCTTCATCTTGGTTCAGCAAGGCCTGTACAGTCTGGGCCAAACCACTGCAGCAAGAGCTTTCCTCCGAGCTATCTGTTGGAGTTTGCGTCTGTTTTTCTGTGAGGGCTTGTTTAAATCAGGACTTTTGTCCGTCACAAAATCTGCTACCTCGGTGGCAATTTGGTGCTCTCTTTGGCAAAAGTCTTGGGCCTTTTACTAGTACTTTTACTTCCCTCCCCTTCTCTGGTAACAGACTTTCTGATAAGCATCTGGCTTTTTCCTCAGAACTTCCCTGCAGAGTATAAGTGTAGTGGGCCATCACAGCAGAGGAGAGGATGGGGGTATTAGTCATCACGGTGGTAGCATAGTGCCATGCCTCTCATATATCTCTGGAACCACTACAGTGAAAAGGAAGACCTGCAGCTTGGTGGCTGGTTCTCCTCTCGCCAGGGCCGGACTGGGAATAAAAATCAGCCCTGGCACTAAGCCCCCAGCAGCCCACATACAATATCTGCTTAAAAAATTCCCATTGTTCTCGCACCTCACCACTTTCTAAAATAAACTACACTATAAAGCTGCTTTCACACGGAGAGTTTTTGGTGCATTTTGTGCAGAAAGGCAAAGCAGTTAATGCTGAACATTTCTGCACAAAAAAAAAAAAAAACACCTCAAAAAATGCACCAAAACCGCTCCGTGTGAGAGCCCCCTACACACAAGTAAAAAAGAAACAGTGGGGCAGAGAAACCCCTGATTCAACATAGAAGTAAAATGACCCCTGGCAGCAGGGACTCACCGGAGACGTCATCTCTGATGGGAGTTGTTTTCTTCTCCTTTTCTTCTCCTTCTGGCACAAACCTCCATGGCGTCTTCCCTTGTTGTTCTCTTCCATTTCTTTCTCTGTCCGGTACAGCATGCAGTGTCCTCTTCTAGTGGTCACTACTCGTCCCTGTAGAATTTACAACAAATACATCTTAGACTCCTCTCTCTTCTAGCACTTTCCTATCAATTCCCCAAACAGCGTATGTTAGACCCTAAAAATTAGAAATTAAAAAATGACAGATAAGTGGCAGGCAGTGACAGTATGCAGGCAGGCAGGGCCAGTATACAGGCAGACAGGGCCACTTATAGGCAGACAGGGACAGGACAGGGACAGTATATAGGCAGGCAGGACAGTGTATAAGTAGGCAGGGCTATTAAAGGCAGCGTATAGGTAGGCAGTGCTATTATAGGCAGCCAGGGCAGGGTATAGGCAGCCAGGGCAGGGCATCATATAGCCAGTCAGGGTATAGGTAGCCAGGGCTGGGCATCATATAGCCAGGGCAGGGTATAGGTAGCCAGGGCAGGGCATCATTTAGCCAGGGCAGGGCTTTATATAGGTAGCCAGGGCAGGGAATAATATAGGCAGCCAGGATAGGGCATCATATAGCCAGGGCAGGGCATCATATAGGCAGCCAGGGCAGGGCTTTATATAGGTAGCCAGGGCAGGGCTGTATATAGGTAGCCAGGGCAGGGCTTTATATAGGTAGCCAGGGCAGGGCTGTATATAGGTAGCCAGGGCAGGGCTGTATATAGGTAGCCAGGGCAGGGCTTTATATAGGTAGCCAGGGCAGGGCTTTATATAGGTAGCCAGGGCAGGGCTGTATATAGGTAGCCAGGGCAGGGCTGTATATAGCCAGGGCAGGGCTGTATATAGGTAGCCAGGGCAGGGCTGTATATAGGTAGCCAGGGCAGGGCTGTATATAGGTAGCCAGGGCAGGGCTTTATATAGGTAGCCAGGGCAGGGCTGTATATAGGTAGCCAGAGCAGGGCTGTATATAGCCAGGGCAGGGCAATTATGGTCAGCCAGGGACAGTAAAAAGTTTAAAAAAAAATAAAAAAGTAATACTCACCAGGACACCGGCTGTCCCCTCCTCTTCACTCTTCATTCCGGAGTCGGTGGCCGCTCACTGCAGAGAGCGGGGCCGCGGAGCAGGCGCGCGATGATGTCATCGCATCGCGCGCCTGCCCCGCGGCCTCCTGGGAGCTGAGCAGACGGGATCAGTAGATCCCAGATGCTCAGCCTCGGCTGCTGCTTTCACCGCGCGGTGCAGGCGGCGGCCGTGATGGCTACATGGCTGGGTCAGTGACCCGGCCGTGCAGCCATGTGGCGAGGGGGGCTTGTCGGCCCCCTGCCACAGAGGTCCGGTCGCTGATGCGACCATTGCGGCCCCTGTAGCTCGCCACAGACCGGTGCCGGCACTCGGGGCCCGCCGGGGGGAACACCGTCCTCCTTGGCGGGCGATCCGAGCCGGCCCTGCGGCCCGGACGCCAGCGGCCCGCCGGGCAAATGCCCGGTTTTCCCTATGGTCAGTCCGGGCCTGCGTCTCGCTCACACTCTGTTGGTGGTGGTAGTTCTCTCCTGCCTGTGGTGTTGGTGTGAGGAGCCCATGATGTAGGTGGAGAAGCAGGAGCGCAGAGACCGGTTAACGGTGTAAACAGCAAAGCTCTTTCTTTTATTCTAAGGTGAGGTGGTTATATTCCAAATTATTATGCAAATAATATTTTATCTTATTTTCCAAAATTACCTATATGAATTGCAGTCATTGTAATTTTCCAGTCATCAACTATTAGAGTATAATTTTCCAGTCATCAACTATTAGAGTATAATTGAAAGTTTTTTGAACAAACTGCCTATGATAACAGTATATTTGTTAAAAAAAAACTTAAAATGCACTCAAAATGCATGTTCTAAATTATTATGCGCAGCAGAGTTTTCAACCTTTTCATTTTTTTAACGAACAAAAAAATTTTCATGTGTGAAATTATAAGCATTAGCAGGTTATTACAAAATGAAATCAAACAGTTTTCAAGTCAAAACTTTATTTTAGGTGATGTTACATGTGCACATAGGACCCCTTGTTCGAAATGAGCTTCTGAACTCTCTCGTCCATTGAATTTGTCAGGTTTTGGATGGTTTCTGCTTTAATTGTTTTGCATGAGGCCAGAATACCCTCCCAGAGCTGTTGCTTAGATGTGAACTGCCTCCCGCCATCATAGACACTCCTTTTGATGATGCTCCAGAGGTTCTCAATGGGGTTGAGGTCAGGGGAACATGGAGGCCACACCATAAGTTTGTCCCCTTTTATGCCCATAGCAGCCAGAGAGGCAGATGTGTTATTTGCAGCATGAGATGGTGCATTATAATGCATGAAAATGATCTTGCTGCGGAATGTACAGTTCTTCTTCTTGAACCATGGCAGGAAGTGCTGTTTGAGAAACTCCACATACATTATGAAGTTCATCTTTACACCTTCAGGGATCCTAAAGGGGCTGACATTCTCTCTCCCCATGATTCAAGCCCAAAACATTACTCCACCTCCTCCTTGTTGACGCTGTAGCCGTGTTTGAATGGGGTGTCCATCAACCAGCCATCCTCTACTCCATCCATCTGGACCATCGAGCGTTGCACGGCACTCATCGGTGAACAAAACAGTTTTGAAGTCAGTCTTCATGTATTGTTTGGCCCACTATAGCCGTTTCTGCTTGTGTGCAGTGGATAGAGGAGGTCGACAGGATGGCTTACGCACAGCTGCAAACCTCTGAAGGACCCTGCATCTTGTTGTTTGGGGGACGTTGGAGGCACCAGCAGCTTTAAAAACTTGTCTGCTGCTATGACAAGGCATTTTTGCAGCTGCTCTTTTAACATGACGTAATTGCCTGTTGGATAGAGTCCTCAATTTTCCCTTATCAGCACGAACACAGGTGTGTTGTGAATCAACTACATACTTCTTGATTGTGCGATGATCACGATGAAGTGTCTTGGCAATGTTGATTGTAGTCATGCCTTGACCTAAAAACTCCACAATTTGTTGCTTCTCAGCAGCTGACACATCCTTTTTCTTTCCCATTTTGGCTGAAAATGTAGGCTGCTTAATAATGTGGGACAGCCTTCTTAAGTAGTCTTGCCTTTAATTGGTAACACCAAACTAATTAGCACAGGTGTCTGCAAATGCTTTCAGTGACATAAAGAGCCCTGACACACATCACCATCAATGAGTTTAACTGACAAACAAAAAAATTCTTACCTTATATCACTCCTAAACACTTTTTGCATTATAATTTGGAACACAGTGTAGTATAACAGTCCTTTTTCAATTTTATGCAGATAGCAGCCAGGAGTGGCCCTATGTAATCTATCTCATAGTTGGATGCAGATTGGACTTCAACAAGTACTCTAACCCCAGGGGAACTGATATCCTAAATATTTATTCTTCTAGTTTGGACTGCAAGAAGTTAAGAGAGAATAACCCCAGGAGAACTGGACTTGTGTTATTGAGCCGGACCAGACGTATACCAGACATCAACAGGGTCACAGACCAACGTGGGACTCACTATGCACTGTGTTCACGTACAACCAATGTACCTTTTCATGGGCTTCTCTCAAACCAGCTAGAATGCAGTTCATCCCATAAATTTCCTTCCTTCAAGCTCTAGGGATCCATGGCCAAAGAATAGAGCAGGGTGCGGGCCTCAGGCCTGCAGGTCAACAGCCCTGTCAGAAAGGGTTAAGTGACCCCTTCAATTCTGTGTGGTGCTTGAGCCACTACCCATGGTCTAACTAACACACCATCTTGTATCTACCAGGGTTTTTTTTTTTTTATAACCTACTCCCCCCTACTTGGTTTTCATAGCATCCACTCCTCAGCTGCCAGCTGCTAATCACCATAACACTTTTAATACACAGTCTGCATGAATCACAATCACTTTACATTTCTCATACACAGAATACAGCTTCATCATCTTACACAGGGCTAGGGTTCACCTGGATTTCCATGACACAGTTATATAGGGTATGTTCGCACATTGTCTTTGTGCGCATATTTCACCGCGTATTGTGCATTATACACTGCGAACTGCGCTCCACAATTATGGTAATTCATAGCTCTCATAGAGAGCTATGGATTACGCGTTGTCCCCCCATGTGGACAATACGCGCAGAGGGAGACTTGACGTCAATTGCTAGCGCCGAATACCCGGCCCCTCCGCCCCCTTGTGCTTTGGAATGATGCGCTGATCAGCGCATGGTTCCAAAACACCCGGCGTATTGCGACGCATACTATATGTGCCGCAATAAGCCATATGAACATACCATTAGGGTATGTTCACACGGCTTACTATGCCGCGTATCTACGCGCGCATTTCGCCACGTATTGCGCTTTATACGTGGCGAAATGTGCACTGCAATTATGGTAATTCATAGAGACGCGACATGTGAATTGTTAGCGGCGCTTATGCACCGCTGACAATGCATGTCAATGGGGCCAGGCGGATGCCGGCCCCCCGCCCCCCTCCTTGCTTTGGAATTACACGCTGATCAGCGCATGCTTCCAAAACACCCAGTGTATTGTGGTGCGTACCATATGCGCCGCAATACGCTGTGTGAACATACCCTTACACTGCTAACTCACAGTACTTCAACTTAGTATCCGTAGTGTACAACTCCTGCAAATCACAAATTCCGCCTTCTTTTACACATTGTCCTTGTGCTCTCCATAGCAGAATGGTTTACAATAATGCTTTAGAAGGAAAAGGTTAGGGGGTACCCTATTGCAAACAACTCAACCTCTGAACATTTTTCCATTTTCTTAAAACACTTTGCACAAATTACTTTCACTAAAATCTGTCAGATTTATATAATTCAAAACACAAGAGGTTAATTTCACTGGCCACATGAAATACACCACAATCACAATTCCAACATAACACTCATCCTTAAAATACCATAAAAGTTTAGTGCAATGAAACATAAACATCCTTTAATATATGAACCCTGTCCGAAGGGATAAAGAAAATGGACAATTGCTCTGCAGGTTCCATGTGGCAAAGTCCAATTGCAGGCACAGAGGTAAAAGGGGTTAAGAATAATGATGCAATATCCAGTAGCTTATATATGTTTTGAGTCCTTGCAGCACAAAGTCCACAGAATGAGTGGACCCGTGACTATACGTGACCGGACAACACACATCAATACTTGTGAACTCCGAAACCTCTCGTCTGTGCTGCTGACGGATGGCTTTTTCTCCCGACCACTTATCATAAACGGCCCATGAGTCCCATTGAGTGCTTGAGTTCTTGATAGTAGATGTCGCTGAAGGACCCGGAATAATGTCAGGATCTTGTTGCTCAGTCACAGACTTGTCATCTTTTGTGTCTCGCTGCTCCTCTGATTCCCAGTTTTCTCCTCAAAATATCATCCACAGTACAGATTTCCAGCATACACAATTATCTTTATTTTCCAATATAACAATTGCAGTGCATATATAAAAAAAACTGGTAAAAATATGTAACATCACAATATTCAGTAAATCATAGAGTATGTCCCCAACGTTTTCAGTCCCAAGACCATTATCAAGGTTATCTATGAAAAATCAGTATACTAATATATAGTTTTATTAGTATATACAATTAAAATCATATCCAAACTTTTAAAATCGAGAAGTATATATACAAGTAATCACATTACAAAACCTACAGACAATCCCCTATATTTATCATATTCTTGTACATAGATGTATATGTAAACTCATAACCCCAAAGAGAATTCTTAAATCAATAATCATAAAGACAAAGATTAGAATTTTAGTTATCAGTAAATTAATTAACCAAAAACGAACAATAACAATTCATGTAAGGGGCGTCTATATAAATGAGCCTCTAAATGTAGCCAAAACAGATCCACAACTCAATTAACTAACAAATTTACCTCTCATAGATGTTTAGGATGTGTACACCCACTCCTGAGCTCACTCTAGTGTGGAATTCTAAGTAGCGTATGGCGAGTATGTAAAGCGTCCACGTGATCATCACACAATGACGTGTGTACATGAGTACGTCACGCCCTGCGCCATGCCATCAGAGCATACGCCCCTAAATAACCGAGCAACTGGTAATACAGTTCGACACAGCACCGCAACACCATTGGGAGCCTCTCCATTCAACGTTACATATGTGGTGCTGTGTCAAACTGTATTATTTTGAGACTATAAGAGACAACAGGCACCACAGTATATTGGTGGAGTGCCAGACTATGGGACTTTGTTCCCAGTTTTCCCAGTGGTAAGTTGCGTCGCTCTACAGCTGCAGCCCAGAAACTTCTGACACCCACACACTTGGTGTCATGGATCCATGCTCCTGGCAGCAGATTGTGATATGTCAGTGGTCTTTTCCTCCTATTTACCACTCTGCAGTTAACAAACACTTTATGCCTGGTGTTATCCTCAGTGATAAAGCCATACCCCAGGCCACATGAAATTCAACCACGGTACTTGTAGTATGACACTGTCATCAACCTCCCATAAGGGAATGTACAACCAATGTACCTTTTCATGGACTCCTCCCGAACCAGCTAGACTGCAGTCCATTCCATAGATTTTCTTCCTCCAAGCTCTAGGGATCCATGGCCAAAGAACAGAGTAGGATGCTGAAATCAATCCTGCAGGTCAACAGCCCAGTCAGAAAGGCCTAAGGGGTTTTGCCACGATTTAATTTCCTACCTCCTGTATCCAGCTCTTCAGCTCTGTGAGCTTAGAAGGGGGCGTGTGTGATTTGTTTGAATTGCATATCTTGTGACCCAGCAGGATGACATCACCTTGCCTTTCCTCTCTGTAGTCAAAGAAAGGTCTTTTTATATAAAGCATTGTGAGTAGCTGAGAGGTAAAGTTTTTGCCTCCAGGCACAAGGGTCCTTGGTTCAAATCCCAGCAGGAACCAAACCTGTGTTTTTTTTCTCTTTATCAATGCACATTCCTCATTCAGGTTTCCTTTTTTTATTTATTTGCACTGATTGACTAATTACTAAGGAGTACAGAGGATGGGAGTAGAGTGACAACACCTGGGGTTTGAACACTCAGTAGCTGCCTGAGAGTAGAAGTGATGTCTGAGCATGTGTGACCAGGACTGAGGAGCTCACAGCCCTGGTCGTATCCCCTGGAGATGAGCTGTAAACAATGGACCACAAAAGGAGCAGCTAAAACAAAAACGGTGCAGAATTTTTAATAACGATGAATGGTGAAAATATTTATTATTTAATTTACAAACTTCCCACGTCAATTTTACTTCATGGCAAAACCCCTTTAAGTGATATTTTTGCAAATTTATTAAACAAGAAAAACTGAAATATCACATGGTCATAAGTATTCAGACCCTTTGTCTTCTTGGGAATGATGCAACAAGTTTTTCACAACTAGATTTGGGGATTCTCTGCCATTCTGCCTTGCAGATCCTCTCCAGTTCCCTCAGGCTGGATGGTGAACGTATTTTCTCCATTTGGTTTTTACAGTAAAAAAAAAGAACTTAGAACATCTTCATAGATTCCACATCAAAAAAGGTGCCCAAAACATTTGTATGTTGGATCCACCTCCAAAACCCCATACAGATGAATAGGAATCGTTTTCTAACCTGACATTCAATAGTAGAATCTGACAAATACATTTTTCTTGTTGTAGGGAATTAACTTTAGAGTATGTTCACACGGGCTAATTTCGGTGCGCATTTCCCCGTGTATTTGCGCTCTGATACGAGCGAGATGCGTGCGGAAATTACGGTAATCCATAGCTCTCATAGAGAACTATGGATTACGCATCCTCTCCCCGCTCGCACAATACGATCGTATTGTACGCGCGGGGAGATAAGTGACATGTTAATTACTTGCGGCGAATACGCGCCGCAGGTAATGAATGCCAATGGTGCTGGCGGGCGTACGCGCGTATCAGCGCGACTCCCAAATCACCTGGCGTAATTGCGGCCGTACTGTATGCGCCGCAATTACGCTGTGTGAACATAGCCTTAGTTTAGTAGAAACACAAAGAATGGTCCCAATTAAACTTTGTCACACCAGAGGTGTGGTGTCAGCCTTCAATAAACTAAATCTGACCCTACTTATACAGGGAAGGCTGGGATTCACTGAAAAGGATCAACCCCTGGTCTCCTAGTATAGAAGGGAATTAGGGCCTCATGTATGAAAACTGTCTGTGTCTCAGACTTTCTTTGTTGCCCATAGCAACCACTCAAAGCCCCCCTCTCATTTGTTCTCAGCACAGCGTTACTAAGAATTTGATCTATTGCACAGGGTCTTTTTTTTTCAGATTCATAAGCGTCGCCACACCAGTTTTAGGCCGTGTTCACACAGCTTATTCTCGACGGATTTGTGAGCCGTATTGAGCTCACAAATCCGCCGTGAATAAGGGGCGGGATGGGGGCGGGGCCGGAGCGCAGCGGGGGCGCCGCTCCCGGCTCCATAGACAATGCATTGTTTACGACGCGTACGCGCCGTAAATAATGTGCATGTCAGTTTCTCCCCGCCCGGCGGATTCGCCGAGCGGGGAGGAGCGACGGAATCCACTGTTCTCTATGAGAGCAGTGGATTACCGTAATGACAGGGACGGATTGGCGCCGTACTGAAGCGCAAATCCGGCGCGGAGTACGGGGTCAATCCGTGCCCAAATAAGCCGTGTGAACGAGGCCTTAAGGCACATTAAATGAGTTTATAGTGCACCTGAATGAATAAACCTGTCAAAAATCTGGCATCTGGTATACCTTGCATAGTATAATTGATGCACCTAATGTAGGCGCATAGCATATCATTGCCAGCATATTTGATGCGCCTACTTTAAGCGCATTCAAATATGTCGTGTTTGGTGTATAATGCAACTAGTTTTGGTATACTACAGTTCATTTATATAGAGAATAGGACGTCAACAGTTTTTTGGTGCAAAATACACCAAAAAAAGGAGCAGCCCTAAAGGGACATGTCACCCTCAGTTCCCATTTATAGCATGTTTATGGCCCCTGTTCATGGCATCTGTCAGCATACCATGAGAAACTTACAGAGCTCCATCAATGCACCATATTAATCGGTTCCAGAACAACCATTGTATATTGAAAACATAATTTTAAGAAAACTTAGAATTGGTCCCAAAGCCCCAAAATATCACCCAACATAATGCAAAATGAAGATTAATTAAACAAATTATTAATACAGAAAAAGTAAGTCCTTAAATACAATATCAGAAAGAGCTGCTGTAAGCTGGAAATAACTTTCTACTTTGAGGAAAGGAGCTTCTTTGGGTAATTTCGTTTATACACATTGTACCAGAAAAAAAAATGGGGCTCTTACCTGGTGCCCAAAGGAGCCGCTCATCCTGGCACATGTAAAGAGCAGTACAGGACATGTAGAGAGGCGCTACTAGACCGCCAATCACTGCATGCACCTCACTAATACATGTAAGAGCAGTACAGGACATGTAGTACAGCACTGTACTGTAGAGAGGTGCTACTAGATCGCCAATCACTGCATGCACCTCACTAATACATGTAAGAGCAGTACAGGACATGTAGTACCGCACTGTAGAGAGGCGCTACTAGACTGCCAATCACTGCATGCACCTCACTAATACATATAAGAGCAGTACAGGACATGTAGTACCACACTGTACTGTAGGGAGGCACTACTAGATCGCCAATCACTGCATGCACCTCACTAATACATGTAAGAGCAATACAGGACATCTAGTAATGAACTGTAGAGAGGCGCTACTAAACCGCCAATCACTGCATGCACCTCACTAATACATGTAGACGAAGTTGATGCAGCAAAATGAGACCAAAAGCCCGTTGAAATAAAAAAGTATTCTTTTATTGGTATCCTTTAAAACCCATGCTGATACCAATAATGGCATTTCCAAGAAAGTGAAATGGCAATGCAAGGCCTATGCGTTTCGGGTGATGAATGCCCTTAGTCATAGCAACATACATCAGTAAAAACAACATTTATATACAATAATTAAAAAGTTGATCTTACCTGTGATACGCCGAGCAAACACGCCAATGCAACTTCCGGTAATCGCGCTAAGGTCCAGAACTAAGTCACGGACCTGCGCAGTAGGAGGAAGACAGTTCGTATGGGTACTGGCAACCCCCCGAGTGGACATGCGCATTAAAAAGGCAAAAAGCCCATAGAATAAACAACGTTGTGCCAAGGAGCTGGAGTCACATTTAAACAAATACAGAAGAATAGAGGCGTGCATGCTGGGCGAAACACAGTATACAAAGACACTTGAACATAATCATAATAACAAAATAACAAAACAGTGCCCTATATTGATATAAGGTGTTTCTTAATAATGAAACATAATTTCTCTTTTTTTTTTGATTCAAGCCTTTTGGAAAAGTAGTATCTAGTGTAAGAATCCAATAGGCTTCTCTATCGTGCAACATACTGTACTCTCAAGATTACCACCTCTAATAGGTTTTGTAATTTTATCTTTGCCTATGATACTCAGACCTCCATAGTTATTATTATGCATGTCCCTAAAATGTTGGGATAAACTGGATCTATTTCTGATTGCGGTGCTGGTTATGTCATTGACATGTTCCAAAAATCTTGTTTTCAGCTTGCGGGTAGTACTACCCACATACTGTAAGCGACATTTGGTGAATAAACTACAAATTGGGAATTGCAATTGATGAATTGTTTAACTGCATATTTGCGATTGTTGTCGCTATTAGAGAATTCCCTAGTCTTGGTGACAAACTGGCATGTTCTACAATGTTTTGAGCCACACTTAAAGAAGCCCTTGTCTGACAACCATGTAGCTCCTTGTTTGTTAGTGGTGACATAGCTAGGGAAAAGAAAATTCCCTAAGGTTCTGGGCTTCCTGGTCACTACTCTACATCCCTTCTCCATCAAGGACCGTAAAATAGGGTCCTGGTTCAAAACAACTAAATTTTTGAAAAAGATCTTTTTGATGGAGAAAAACTGATGTGTGGAGTCCACCACTAAAGTTAACTTATGTTCCGAATGAGTTTTGTAGCTGGTGGTTTGGATCAAATCTTTTCTTCTGAATATTATTAGTGGCATTCTTTAACGTCCACCTGGGATAGTCCCTATTTGTTAACCTCCTGCAGATGTTACGTTGCTCAGCAATGTAGTCAGAATTCGAACTGCAATTGCATTTAGCTCTGTACATCTCACCAATGGGTATTGATGTACGAGTGCTTTTGGTGTGAAAGCTTTTGTAATGAAGGGTCGTATTACCTGATGTAGGTTTTCTAAAAGTTTTGCTACAGACCTTAGACCTAGAAGCTCCCCATAGGGTGAGATCCAAAAAATTGATTGCATCTGCATCTACAGTTCCTGTAAATTTTAAATTCAAAGGATTGCTATTGAGATACTCAAAAAACTCTGGCATGGCAGGCACACCACCCCTCCAGATGAACAAGAGGTCGTCGATGTACCTGCCGTACCAGAGAATGGAATCCAAAAAAGGGTTTTCTTCAGTGTAGATATAAATTGCCTCCCACCAAGCGACAACCAGGTTTGCCAATGAGGGCGAAAATTTTGCCCCCATTGACACTCCCTTTAACTGCAGATAGATGGCATTGTCAAATTTAAAGAAATTGTGAGTTATCAGAAATTCCACCACACCAACTAAAAAATCTATAAACTCCTGAGAATATTCACTGTAATTATGTAAATGAAAATTAAGAGCCCTCACTGCAACTGCATGTGGGATGCTAGAATAAAGAGCCTCACATCACAGCCTATCCAAACCATCTCATCCGCCCATATTATTTTATCCATGCTGATTAATACATCCTTAGTATCCTGTAAATAGCCTGGCAATGTTTTTACTAGAGGCTGCTATTGGGCGCATAGGAGGTCTATTGATATTTTTATGGATTTTGGGTAGACCATGTATTGCAGATATAATGGGCTTTTCAACATAAATGTATTCCACCTCTTTTTCCAAGAGAATACCTAGAGCCAAACCTTCTTGTAACAGAGTATATAATTCAACAGCAAATTTATCTGTAGGGTCATAAGATAATTGTAAATAGGTAGAAGTGTCAGACAGGAGTTTTGAGCATTGCTCGGATATAATACTTTTTCTCCAACACTACTACTGTCCCTCCATTGTCGGCCATTCTAATTACTAAATTTTCTTTTTGTATAAGTTTATCTAGGGCCAGACGTTGCTTTTTGGACAAATTGAGATATCTGTTACCTGATGGAAGTCCCTCTGACAGTGCTCTGAGATCTTTCTCTATAGCTTCTTGGAAGCTATCCATAATAGGGGCACGCGATTGAATAGGATAGAAAGTTTTGTTAGATGTAGCAAAACTTGAATTCCCAGATGTTCTAATTGTTGTATTGCCAGACAACTCTTGTAGATGTAGCAGGGACAGCTGTTCTTTGAATAATAAGGTGTTGAACTCGTTAGCCGGTTTATCCTCAGGAACTGTGGTGGATGAGATGTTGTCTATTGTATTAGCGTCCTCCCAGAAATGACGTTTTAAAGTAAGTGTCCTGACGAACCTGTTGATGTCCTTGAGTGTTCCGGACCTTCGCGCGATTACCGGAAGTTGCATTGGCGTGTTTGCTCAGCGTATCACAGGTAAGATCAACTTTTTAATTATTGTATATAAATGTTGTTTTTACTGATGTATGTTGCTATGACTAAGGGCGTTCATCGCCCGAAACGCGTAGGCCTTGCATTGGCCATTTCACTTTCTTGGGAAATGCCATTTTTTGGATCAGCTCTGTTTTTATAAAGAATACCAATAAAATAATAATTTTTTATTTCAACTGGCTTTTGGTCCCATTTTGCTGCATCAACTTCGTCTACAAGGATTTCATACAACACCTTCACCAGGTGGAATGCAGGCGTTGACCGCCCGAATATCGGCATTGTTTGGGTGAGCTGGCACGTACATGTATACTTGCTATGCACCTCACTAATACATGTAAGAGCAGTACAAGACATGTAGTACCGCACTGTACTGTAGAGACTGCGCAGTCCTAGCACCTCAATACATACATACGCATGCACCTCACTAATATGAGTAATAGCAGTACAGGACATCTAGTACTGCACTGTACTGTAGAGAGAGGCTTCTAGACCACCAATCACTGCATGCACCTCACTAATACATGTAAGAGCAGTACAGGACATGTAGTACTGCACTGTACTGTAGAGAGGAACTACTAGACCACCAATCACTGCATGCACCTCACTAATACATGTAAGAGCAGTACAGGACATGTAGTACTGCACTGTACTGTAGAGAGGTGCTTCTAGACCACCAATCACTGCATGCACAGCACTAATACATGTAAGAGCAGTACAGGACATGTATTACTGCACTGTACTGTAGAGAGGTGCTACTAAACTGTCAATCACTGCATGCACCTCACTAATGTAAGCAATATTAGTCATTATTAACAATATTAATATTTAAGAATAATAATATTGAACAACAACAATATTCTCCCCTAGATTCTAAGGGGACGGTCAGCAAAGAAAGCACAACAACAATGTATCTAAAAGATTATATATTATCCAGAATAAAATGGGTAAAATGGAAAAAAAAAAATAAAATTAGAAAAAATACACGACACATGGTTATAAACCAACAATAGGGATAAATCAAAAGCAGGGAAAACATATATCAACCATTACATATAAACACCTTTACAAAACACTCCCTATGAAAAACACAGCAACCAACAAAGAAATCGCAAACAATTATATAATAACCTGTGAAACAAACAGCAACAATAATTTCAGGTATGGAGACCTATAACTACTAATCTGGACAAAGTTCCTCCTGGATTGTCTTGAGAGCTTAACTCTTTCCTAGAATCCTCTCCTTCAACAGTGCCCTCCATCAGTCGTCCCACCCTGATGTTTATATCATTTTTTCCCTCAGATCTCAGTTTTCCCACCATTAAAGAGAAACAATCTTTCTCCTGTGATCAGTTTTGGGGTAATAAACCCTTCTATGTTTACTGTGTGTCCATCTTGATTAGGCCCTTTCCCCCTGTGGGCAAATTATACAGTAGACACCTGCTAACTATGTATGGTCACTCTTCATCAATAAACCCCCCTGTGTGCCTCCTGACATCCTGATCACATGGAAAATTTGTTCCAAAGTAATAACCCTTCTGTGTATATCTGGCTTAGGAAGGCCTTTGATTAAACCAACTGTAATTAACTACAGAAACCATATCGAGGCCAGTCAGTGATACTTATAAATTCTCCATTTACATTATACATTATAAGTTTAAAATAGATATATTCTCTCAATATATCTTACACTAATACATGTAAGAGCAATACAGAACATGTAGTACTGCACTTTACTGTAGAGAGGCGCTATAGACCGTCAGTTACTGCATGCACCTCACTAATACATGTAAGAGCAGTGCAGGACATGTAGTACCGCACTGTACTGTAGAGAGGCACTACTAGAACCCCAATCACTGCATGTACCTCACTAATACATGTAAGAGTAGTACCACACTGTACTGTAGAGAGGAGCTATTAGGCTTCCAATCACTGCATGCACCACACTAATACATGTAAGAGCAGTACAGGACATGTAGTAACGCACTGTACTGTAGAGAGGCTACTAGACCACCAATCACTGCCTGCAGCTCAGTAATACATGTAAGAGCAGTACAGGACATGTAGTACCACACTGTACTGTAGAGAGGCGTTACTAGACTGACAATCAGTACATGCACTGCACTAATGAAGAGGTTTTACAGGTAAAATATTAATGATAATTGGTTGGATCTTCCATCAATCATATGATCTGCAGATCAGCAGTGTCTGGTGTATGGTGAGTGCAGTTTCAAGATTCACTGCTCTTTCCTGTGAAATTGTATGGTGAAAATATTGCATCCAAAAGCCACTGCAACTTGAGGAACCTCTGTATCAGCTTTATGTATGTGTCCAATTTGGACTTCCCTTTCCCCTATAAATCTCAGTGGCCCTGTCACAGTATGCATCAGAATAGATTTTTCACAGTGCCATGATAGATAGCACCAACCGGGGTCATAAACGTGATGCAAATAAAGTCTAAAAAAAAAAAAAATACACCATATCAATAATTTTAATGTAAAGTGATCAATGCTATCTTTCTGTCTTTCAGAACAGTGATACTTACAAACATGTTATCATTTTTTTTTATCTGACGTTATGTATTATTGTTATGAGACATAACATAGTTGCCTACACTGTTTTCAAGGTTTTATATTACTATAGTTTAAAGATACATTTTATACCTATAGGGAACTATAGCAGATTAAATGATAAAAATTCTGATGTTTCTCTGTTACAAAAGTTACACCCTCTCTACAACATGAATAGTGTAGGGACATGGACATTGCGTTAATGCACAGACAGGATCTTCCTTTGGACGAGGTTGGTCACTTGGTATCTCGAATGTAAGTTGCTGTAACAGAGTGGTGAAAAACAGGAAGAGCTCCATTTTGGCAAGTTTTTCTCCTAAGCAAGCCCTCCGACCTGCAAAAGAAAACACATTAATACACATTGTAGCTTAAAGAGGTTGTCCAGTTGAATACAATTATAATTAAATGGCGCATGGGTGGAAAAAAAAGACCACAAAAAGATACTTACCTCCTGGTTCCCCGCTGCTGCAGTTCTAACGCTCCACGGGATCCACTCCTCTTCACTTCCAGATTCTTATCCCAACACACAGAAGAGGCTTGTGCTCCATTAACTTACTATACGACACAAACCTCTCCTGTGTGTTGGGAAGAAAACCCATAAGTAAGGAGGAGCGGATACCAGGGAGCTTTAGAACTGCAGCAGTGAGGGACGAGAAGATAAGTATTATTTTTTTTGAAATTTTTCCCCATCCTAGCTCCATTTAACTATAATTTTATTCAGCCAGAGAAGTGATTTGATAAAATTGGATACATTTGGATAAATAGATGGAAAGACTCGTATGGCATGTTCACACGGTGTGTTCTGTCTGTGTACATACGTTTATAGATGCGTGTTTGGATCCGTCTATCGGACCCTAAAAGGACCCTAACACGCACCTAGTAATGTGCAGTGTGATTTCCATTGCTTGCAATGTAAAACACGCATCAGCGTTTAAACGAGTGATCGCCGATGCGTGTTTACTTGCGTCTTTTGGATCAGTTCTAAGAATTGACATGTCGCAGATGCAGCAGGCACCCTATTTAAAACTATAGGGTGTGTTCGGGCTGAAGCCAAAATGCATCCAAACATGTACCAGTTAGATGCGTGTTGGATGCGTTTTGGATCCGATTGATGCAATTTTCAGATCCAAAATCGGATCCAAAAATGCTGTGTGAACTTACCTTTAGAGTTTGTGTATACCAGGGTGTCCAGGGTGGGTGTAATTCTGCTCCATATACATTGCAATCTCACCTGTTGTATTATGACTTAGATTCTAAAATCCACTCATCTGTATGTGTGTTGGATAATAGAGCTTTTTCTTCCCCACATTTAAATACTTTGTATATAGGGACTTTCAGATTCTAAAAATTCACTCAATCCTGATAGTGTTGTATTGGGATTGAAATACAGACCGCTTTTTTGTCTGCCATTATTTAAATTTCTCCTGCTACATTATTAGGGAATTTTAAATTCAAGTAATCCACTTAATCCTGTGTGACCGTTGTATTGGGATTGAAATACAGACCGCTTTTTTGTCCGCCATCATTTAATTTTCACCTGTGCTATTATTAGAATTTCGATTAAAATCCACAATCTGTTACTGTTGTATGGATCAATACAACGTTTTAGTCATATTAAATTCACCTGTGCTATTATTAGGGAATTTCAGATTCTGGGAATCCACTCAATCCTGTTAGTGTTGCACGTGGAGTCAAATACAGAGTGGTTTTTGTCCGCTATCATTTACATTTCACCTGTGCTATTATTAGGGAATTTCACATTCTGGGAATCCTCAATCATGTTAGTGTTGTACTTGGAGTCAAATACAGTGTGTTTTTTGTCCGCCATCTATACATTTAAATTTCACCTGTTCATTTCTGTAGGGAATTTAATATCCAAGGGTTAATTTCTCCTCTTGTTTTGTTGGAGTGAAATACAGGGTGTGTGTATATTTCTGCCACATACATGCCTGAAATCCATCAACTTCAGACCGGTGGGGGTATTTTAATCTGTGGCCAAGAGTTAATTTATTCCCTTTTTGTGGAGAATTCTGTGTCAAATCCAGTGTTTGTGTATTTCAGCCCTACATACATCTCAAATCCAGTCTCTTGGGATATTGCTATTTGTGGCAAACAGTTAATTTTTTCATTTATTGTGGTGATTCTGTTAAATGCTGATACATGTAGAGCCCCCCCAAAAGAGTGGAGAGGGTGTCATCAGTAATTTTGCATTGACGCCAATCATTTTGCCATTCGTTTGATCTTTCAGTGTCCGCTTTCATTTGGTCAATAATCCATCATTGCTAAAGCCAAAAAGAAACAGGAGTTGAACCCAAAAATAAGTAAATGGAATATTTGCATATATTCTGTGTTTTGTATTAAAAGAAGGGGAAAACCAAACATATTTGGCAATGTAATAGAGTGGTGGAGGGTGGAAACAGCATTAGAAAACCACAGAGTGGTCGACTGAGAGTGTGCTCAGTTGGCAGCAGAATCAGAAGGCTACATAATGGCCCAGTGAAGAGTGGGGAGGTGGGTGGCAATATCAGTCCCTGGTAAAGATGGTGGGTGGTAGAAGGAGCAGCTGGCAGCAGATGTGTGGAATCAGGTAGGTGGCAGCATCAGAATAGTAGCTGAGGCAGGTAGCCAAAAGAATCCAGGGTTCAGGGTCTGCTCAAGGTGCTGCTGCTGGTGGGTACCTAAATCACTAGGAGGTGAAGAAAGCTGCTCATCAACAACTCCAGACTTGAGTTACTGCAGATGGAGCTGGTACTGCTCCTACCCCTCTACCCCCCACAGCAGCCGTGGCAGTGGTACATGAGCACTGATGAACCACCCGGTCAGACCTGCTAGAGGATGGACCATGGCACAGATAGGCAGCGGCCAACTGACTGCATAGGATGTCTCTATAGTACCTGAGTTTGTCCTTTGTCTTGGCAGGTGAAAAAAGGCCCCCATTAGGGATCGGTAACGAGGGTCTAAGAGGGTGGAGAGCCAGAAGTCAGTCATCCTTCTGCCGGATGGTGACAATTCAGCTGTCACTAGCCAGGCAAATCAGCATGCTACGGGCCATCTGCGCAAGTGACTCTGAGGGACTCCCTGCCTCCATTTCCACTGTATACTGCCACAGGGTGTCTGGGTCGTCTTCCTAATCCTCCGGTTGCTCCTGCTCCTCTCCTGTTACCTGAATAAAAAAAACACTCGTTTCGCCAGATACTGCTTGTGCTCCAATGTCTTCCTCATCCAGTTCAGCCCCACTGGACTCTTGTGGCCGTGAGATGTAGTCGCCACGTCTCCAGTCCCCTGACCAGACAGATTTTGCAGCATCTGTTCCAGGACATGAAGCAGTGGAATGTCCACCTCAAAGGGCCTGAGCAAACCTCAGGAGTCACACATGAGCTGCCACTGGCCGACATTAAAATGACAAAGGGGTGTACTCCTGTCTGCTTGGATCATCAATAAACCATTAATAGCCTTTCTCTGTTCATAGAGTCTCCAACATATGGAGGCTGGAATTCCAACGGGTGGAAATGTCACATATCAGCCTATGTTGGGGGAGGCCGGTCTGCCGCTGGAGCTTAAAGAGGGTGTGCTTGGGAACGACTAAAGTGCATGCAAAGTTTCCTGGTCATTTTTAGAATGTCTTGCAGATGGGTGTAAGACTTGAACAACCAGATTGAACATGTATGCCATGCAGGGAGCATGGCTCAGCCCTCCTACTACGCAGCGCGGACACCATGTTCTTTCCATTGTCTGTCACAATGGTTCTAATTTTCAGTTGTCGCGGAGAAAGCCACAAATTAATTTCATCTTGCATGACCCGGAGCATTTTCTCCCATGTGTGACTTCGTTTGCACAGGGGAATACTTCTGTCCACTTGGATCATCAAAAATCGTTAATGGCCTTTCCCTGTTCATCAATTTCCCCCTTTTCATCAATTTCCCCCGTTAATATATTTATTCCTGTTCATCAATTTCCCCCGTTCATAAATTCCTGTTTTTCTCTGTTTATGGTTTCTCTGTTCTGTTTAGCTCAAGGAGGGTGTGCTTGGCAGTATAGAAATGGCCAAAGTGAATGCAAAGTTTCCTGGCCAGTTCTCTGAATGGTGCAAAGTCCACCACTTGACTGCAGTACCACCAACTTGGACAGGAGCACGGTCAGCTTCTGCACTTAGGGATGGCTAGACGCATACTGCTGTCTCTTGGCAATCGTCTCGGTGAACGACTGCTGGCACCATGAGTGCCGAGGAGCAGGAGTATCTGGACCGGTAGATGATGGTGGTGAAGCTTTGACTGCCTGAAATGAGAGGCGTGCCACTGGGTGCTGCTGCTGTTGGGACAGGATGGACCACCACATCTGAGACACGTTTCTCCCAGGCCACTGTATGGTGACACTGCATGATGTTGATGCAGGGCCATGGTGACAGCATTAGGTCCCTGGTCACGCTTTACTTTCTGCCCACAGATTCTACATATAGCCATGTTCGCCTCCTCTGGTGTCTTGTCAAAAAACTGGCACACCGCCGAGTAGGTGATTTTACCACCAATGCTCCGCACTGACTGACTGTTACTGCCACTGCCCCGGTGAGCCCCTGTGCCGCTACTTTCTGGGACCTGCAAAGTGGGTGGTCTAAATCGTGGCTGTTTGGCTCCCAACCTCGCACTGCTGCCACCCTGCTGACTCCCGGCCACACTACCGACTTGCAGGCTCCGCCACTGCCTCACACGCAAGCTGCTGCTCTCTTCTCCCAATGATATTTATGAAGCCCTTGCTTCCAGGGCCGGGACAATAGGTAGTAGAAGGTAGGCGACCGCCTAGGGTGCCACTTCATCCCAGGCAGAAAAGGGGGCGCAAGAAGGCATGGAGTGGGCTGAATTTTCCATTTGGGGGGCACTTTATGCCTTGTTTAACTAGGGCACCAGAATACCTTGTCCCAGCGTTGCTTGCTTCACTCGTACTTTCAAGTGCGATCGGCTACATCGATTAGTGTTTGCCTGTCACCGCCATCCACCTCAACGGTGTCGCTGTACAAAGCCTGACCACTCACAACATAACCCCCCATTGCCACTCTCCTCATCACTACTTGGCCACTTCTGCAAGAAGCAGCGGATGTCTTCCCCACCTCTTTGCTGCCCACTGTCCTCAACTAGTTGGTCCTCACTGTATAGTGGCACAGAGCCCACAGCACTTAGTAGTTTTCTGGGTGTGGGAAGCGAACGGGACAGAGGTGGGTTGAGGACAGATGAGAGCCCCTCACCTGCTCCCAGGCCATGCCAACTAAGGGTTGTGTCTGACAAACCCACCGACTCTTGGATGGGGTTTCGCAGGGTGACCCCAGCTGTGACGTCCCCTTACTGTGCTGCGACCTGTGGCGGCACCAGGAACCTACTATTGTGTTTTTTGACACTATTGTAGGATCTTAGCCCTCAGCTTGTTTTTTTCCAGCTTTCTCTGGCATGACTTTATCAGGCTGTGTTCCCACTTCTTTTATTTGGTCAGTTTTGCCCTCTTAAGTGCCCAGGGAATTTTATAGTGAAGCGATTCTAAGAGCGGCGGCAGTCATGTGCGTGTCATACTAAAACACAACATTGTATGAAGACCAAACCAAGCTCCCTCTGCATATTTGAGCATGGCACAACGTTCTACAGCACCCTACAGGCTCTCTGCAGCCAGGAAATAGCTGTTTTTTAATGCGATTCATCGCAAATTTATCCGGGTCGAAAATAATTTTCTCGGAAGATTCGGCGAACTCGGCGAATCGAATTTTTGAGAAATTCGCCCATCTCTACATAGGACATAGTGTTACTGTAGTGCCATGAGAAGTAAGACAATAGATCCTCTCCTTTGACTTTTTTAATATGTTTTTCCCTTTTTATTGATATTTATTCAAGTCCTGTTAGGAGCCTCCATCGCAGATTCTTTAAAAAAAAAAAAAAAAAAAACTCTGAAAAAGGGTGCTATTTTTCCATATATAAAGCAATCTAAGGAGAGGACGAGGTTTTGGGGTACTTTAAAAATCAAAACACTTCAATCCATTTAAAATAGTGAACACAGTGGCGAGCAAAACACATCCTCACAACGCTGTTTTCAACGCTTATGCATTTCAGGTCCCATCCGGACCCTTATTTTTCCATAAAAATGAATGACATCATGGTGCACACTCAATAGATCCTGTTAGAGTCAATGGGGTCCGCTGGATCCGTCATGTAACAGATCTGGAACCACCATTATTTTGGTATTTCTGTTCCTTTGATAGAACAGAAAAAAGAAAAAAAACAGCAGAGATGTGATCCAGACCTAAGGGTCTTTAAGTCAAGACAAAATATTAAAAGTGTGTTCAATTGTCTAAAAAAAAAAGTTAAAATAGCAAGAAAATTGTGTGTTCGTGGCTCTGATTCCATCCTAGGCTGCTTTATTGTCCAAATAGTCTTATGACCCTTATTTATAACACATAATAACTAACCAATAACATTTTTTCAGTCTTACCTGCAGAAAATGGCATAAATGCTTCCCGTTTTACAAATTTTCCATTCTCATCAAGGAAGTGCTTTGGGTAAAATTGGTAAGGCTTCTCCCAAACTTGCTGATCTTTGAGCACAGAGGACAAGTTGGGGATGACACTGGTGCCCTTTGCGAAAAAAAAATGTAAAACTATAGGAATGCAATAAAACAACTGGAGTGAGACTATTATCTGTATATTCCTAATAGTTTTTACCTTTGGTATAGTGTAACCTTTAATTTCCATGTCTCTGTAGGTCATATGGGGCAAAGCCAAGGGAGCAATATCTCCACATCGTTGCACCTCATGGATCACAGCATTAGTATATGGCATTTGCAGCACATCCCCCATTGCCGGTTTCCGCTCTCTTCCAATTACTTGATCAATTTCTTCTTGTACCTTGGCTGAGTAACAATGTTCATTACCACAGGATTTCTTATACATACATTATCACTTGCATACTTCATATAGAAACTTATTTCATCATAAAGAAAAATAGTTAAATTAACTGCAACATCTTTACATTCAGATTTATACTTTTTTATGACTGGAAGGATTTGAGACTCAATTAAATGTCACCTTAAGCTTAAAACTTTAGTAAGTTTGGTCCTTGTATGCTCTAAGGGCGACATGTCCCATTAGGGCTGCGCCATTATTTTGGTGTATTTTGCACCAAAAAACTGTTGACGCCCTATTCTCTATATAAATGAAATGTCGTACACCAAAACTAGGCGCATTATACGCCAGGCACAACACATTTGAATGTGCCTAAAGTAGGCAGATCAAATATGCCAGCAATTATATGCTATGCACCTACATTTTGCTATGTGCCAAGTTTAGGCGCATCAATTATATTATGCAAGGTATACGAGACGCCAGATTTTTGACAGGTTCATTAATTCAGGAGCATATACACTCATTTAATGTGCCTTAAAACTAGCGTGGCGGCGCCTCTTTATGGACATGTCGCCCTAAAAATCCAAAGCCTTGATATACTGTTTAACCCTGTGACTGCTGGAGAACAGTGTGTGGTTAGTGTTTCATTAGAGTGGTGTTTGTGGGTGACGCAGTCCTTCCCTCTGATTTTGATTATTGAGTTGGTGGCAGTGTATACTTTTGGTTTGCCTGGACTGTGTTGTGGTGTTATTTATGCTTAGTTTACCACCTGAGCGGAAGGTGATTGCATATAAGATTGAGTGGAAATAAATTAACCTCTTTACAGTGGTCCCTACATCACGTACTAGGCAGTGTGTACGTGACAAATTGGTTGCAGAGTGGTGGGATTTTTTTAAAATTTTACTAAGCAATTATTCCCTACACTAAAGGACTGGCAGTATCCTTGTGAGGCTTACACCAGTTCTACTTGGACTAGCTCAGTGCTTATCTTGACATACCTTCAAACAGTTTTCCCTTCCCTGTTTTCTTTCCCATCATTTATTTGAGGGGTACTTTGTGATATGACAGCCCTGTACAAGAAGCAAAGCAAGGAAGCTCTCATCACCCTCTGTGAGCAGAGATGGATTGATACGACTGACAAAAGACCAGTTGATCTGTGAGCTGATGGAGCAGGGCTTGGAGCAGGTATCTGCTTCAGCTAGACACTAACACTGCTCAGGGGGGGCCAAATAATGAACATTGCTTCAGAGATTGTTTCTCCTGAGGATACTCTCAGCAACAGTTCTCAGAAGGGCATGGACTTCTTTCTTGGAATGGCTTTACAACAGCTGGGTGCCTGTGACCTGTGTGTGTGTCTGCAACTGATCCTGCAGTACCAACACGCCGCTGCTGCAGAACACCAGGTGGAGAGAGAGTGAGAGGATGCTGCTGCAGAACACCAGGTGGAGAGAGAGTTCCCACCACAGATTGCATGATTTGAGAGAGGTAGCACCTTATCACAACCCCATTCCTAGGTTACAAATTAACAGAGACCCCAACTAGAAAACTTTTCTGTGATTGAAAATGGGGAATTGGACATTTTTCTACGGGGGTTTGAGAAAACCAGCAGACAATACCATCTGCCCTGTGAGCAATGGGCACGATATCTAACCCCAAGATTAAGAGGCAAAGCTTTGGATGTTTTTTCTGACCTTCTACCTGAGCAAGATGGGGACTATGATGCTATAAAAAAGACTAGTCAAATAATACAACCTCACCCCAGAGGTGTACTGCAAGAAGTCTTGAAGTCTACAGCAGGGTCCCACTGACAGCTATGGGGATGTTGTGCGAATTCTGAGAACCACCTTCAAGCAATAGGTGCGACTGTCTGTTACCAGCTTTGACGACCTGAAAGATCTGATGGTCAAGGACCAGTTTCTTCATCTCTGTCCTACAGATGTAAGAAAGTTTGTTTGTGACAAAGAGTTCAAAGCTGCACAAATCGCAGATTCATATGTTGCCAACAGCAGGCCAGAAGCCCGGAAGATATCCAGCTGGAGGAGAGGTAAGCCTATTGGGGACCCTTCCCTCTCTTCCAGGCCGTCATCTGGGCACCCTACTTTTACTCCTCCTGGGCCCCAAGAACCAAACATATGTTTACTGACATGTGCCAGTGTTTTATATGTAACAAGATGGGACATGTTAGTGCCACTTATCCTGATAAGAAGAAGAGTGCCCCTACTACTACAAAGCCCCCCAGGGCAGCTCCTTCTGTCTCCTTTGTGGCTGGGACTGAAGGGAAGAATAAGCACAACTCTAGTCTGTCACAGTGGGCAGCAAGGTTAAGGTATGTTCACATAGCGTTTTTCAATCCGTTTATCAATCTGAAAAGCGGCGTGTAAAACCAAAGACGTACCCAAATTGTGCCGCGTGTGTGCCTGCGTTTTCTATGCAGCAGGATCGCACCCTATAGTTTTAAATAGGGTGTCTGCTGCATAAAATGGATGAAGAATTGACCTGACAATTCTTTGAACAGATTCGAAAGACGCATCCGAAAGACGCAATGAGACACATCAGCGATCAGTCGACTGAACGTTGATGCGTCTTCTAAATTGAATCCACTGATGAATTGCCAGGAACCCATATGAATAGCATGAAATTCCCCCATGTTACCCATCCTCCAATCCAGAACACCCCAGCACTTTCGTAGAACGCATCTAGCCCTATGTTGTGTGATATTCACTGTGTGGCTGATGTATCTAAGCCTGCAGATGTATCACATCCTATTGTGGGGAATGCTGATGTATCTCAGTCTGTGGTGCTGAATGCCACTGTTTCTAAGCCGGCTGAGAAAGTTACAAAGCTGGTGTGCGGGTCACAGATATATCTAAGCCCACAGTAGTGTCTCCAACTGTTGCAGACATTGCTGGCGTATCTCAGCCTGTTGTGCGGAATGCCATTGTGTCTTTTCCTGCTGGGAAAGACACAAATTTATCTAAAGCTGGTGTGCAAGCTACAGGTGTATCTAAGCCTTCCAATGTACCGCCAACTGTTGTGGACAATGGCAACGTATGTCAGCCTCAAGGCGTATGCCAGATTGTTATGTGGACACAGCCATCCCTAGGCCCGTTGTGTATGATAACAGCCCAGTGGATGTATCCAAACGTAAAGGGTGTGATGCTGTCAGCAGAGCTATTGTATCCAAGCCTAAACTATGGAATACTCTCTGCCATGATCTTCCCACATAATGACCCCCATCAGTGCAGGATAAAACGTATTCTTTGTTGTGTGATACCCACTGGGAGAGAGATGTATCTAAGCCTACTAAAGCATCTCAAACTGCTGTCGACAATGAAAATGTATCTAAGCCTGTTATGTATGATACTAACAGGCCAGCAGATGTATCTAAACCTATACATTGTGATATAATCTGCTGAGTTTTCATGTCCAAGCCTGAACAGTGGGATACTCTCTGCCAAAACTATTCACCAGTGCCTGTAGTATGTAACCCACTAGATACCAATTGCAGACTTGATGTGCATACAACTACACTGTGTGATATTAGCCGCTCAGTGAATGCATTTAAACACATGATATATGATAGTCCAGAAACAGAAAGGGATAACTGAAACTGATCCCACTATGGCCCAGGTGCCCCAAAATCTGACTTCCCAGATGGTTTATGTACCACCCCACCACATATCCTATGATGTGTATCCCCTGTCTACAAGCTGGTTTATTCAAGGATAATTAAGTCCCCTTCATAAATCATTAACTCATATATTGGAGGATGACAGGTTATCTCCAAACTGCAACTTTTGACATAAGGCCTGGAGGTTCATCTACTTAAAAAAAATGGCAGACAAGGGTCTGTCCTTCCAACCCTATCATCCCTCCAAACCACATCACAATGGGTCAATCATGGGACACACAAAATTAGGAATTCTTGCACCTTGCCCCTCATCACTTAATTAGCCAGTCAGGGACAACAAATTACCCTAATGAGTTGATGTGCAGCTCTGAAACCTGAATGATTGTTCAGGTTATAAAATATGTTTTCCAGGGGAAAATTGTGTTCAGAGCTTGGGGGTCAGCAGTCAGCTGAGCTGCGTTCCAATTCTTTCCTTACCTCGGGACAGATGATCATCTACATTTGTAAGTGTTAGGCATTTTCTCTTTAATTTTATAACTGCTCTTACAGGTATGTACTGTATGTCAATTTATTCTATCTTTCTTTTTGTATTTTCTGTAAGCACTGTACTTTTTTTCTATAATGCTGAAAACTTTAATAAGTTTGGCCCTTGTAGGCTGTAAGAATCCATAGCCATTATACAGTGTTTAACCCATGTGATTGCTGGAGAGCAGTGTTTTATTAGAATGCTTTAACCCACCTTACTGAGGAAAGTGGCAGCAGCATATATATTTTTGGGGTGGCTGGACTGTGTTGGGATGTGATTTATGCTCAATTTGCCACTTGAGTGGAAGGTGGTTGCAAAAAGGATTGAGTGGAAATAAATTAACCTCTTTAGGCATACTGTGCTCAAATACGAGTGAAATGCGCCCCAGTCATTACGGTAATCCACAGTTCTCATAGAGAACTATGGATTACGCCTCCTCTCCTTGCTCATACAATACGATGCGGAGGGAAATAAGTGACATGTCAATTACTAGCAGCGAATACGCACCGCTAGTAATGAATGTCTATGGGGCCGGCGGGCTACCGCCCTCCCCCCCGCCCCGCGGGGATACGCGCCATTCGGCGCGAGCTCCCGAAGTCCCGGCGTAATTGTATACTTACGCCCCGCAATTATGCCGTGTGAACTTAGCCTTACAGTGGCACTGAGTTTTGTAATACATAAGTTTATATGATCTGAAGAGCTCAGCTCCTCTCCTCTATCATATAACCCTATATATCACAGAGCTCAGCTCCTCTCCTCTATCATATAACCCTGTATATCCCAGAGATCAGCTTCTCTCCTCTATCATATAACCCTAAATATCACAGAGTTCATCTTCTCTGCTTTATCATATAACCCTATATATCACAGACCTCACCTTCTCTCCTCTATCATATAACCCTATATATCACAGAGCTTAGTTTCTCTCCTATATCATATAAACCTATATATCCCAGAGCTTAGTTTCTCTACATCTAATATATAACACTATATACCACAGAGCTCAGCTTCTCTCCTACCATATAACCCTATATATCACACAGCTCAGCTTCTCTCCTCTATCATTTAAACCTATATATCTCAGCGCTCAGCTCTTCTCCTCCATCATATAACCCTATATATCACAGAGCTAAGCTTCTCTCCTCTATCATATAACCCTATATATCACAGAGCTCAGCTCTTCTCCTCCATCATATAACCCTATATATCACAGAGCTCAGCTTCTCTCTTCTATCATATAACCCTATATATCACAGAGCTCAGCTTCTCTCCTCTATCATATAACCCTATATACCCACAGAGCTCAGCTTCTCTCCTCTATCATATAACCCTATATATCACAGAGCTCAGCTCCTCTCCTCTATCATTATAAACCTATATATCACAGAGCTCAGCTTTCTCCTCCATCATATAACCTATATATCACAGAGCTCAGCTTCTCTCCTCATCATATAACCCTATATATCACAGAGCTCAGTCTCCTCTATCATATAACACTATATATCACAGAGGTCAGCTTCTCTATCATATAACCCTATATATCACAGAGCTCAGCTTCTCTCCTTCTATCATATAATCCTATATATCACAGAGCTCAGCTCCACTCTCTCTATCATATAACCCTATATATCACAGAGCTCAGCTTCTCTCCTCTATCATATAACCCTATATATCACAAAGCTCAGCTCCTCTCCTCTATCATATATAACCCTATATATCACAGAGCTCAGCTCCTCTCCTCTATCATATAATCCAATATATCACAAAGCTCAGCATCTCTCCTCTATCATATAGCCCTATATATCACAGAGCTCTGCTTCTCTATCATATAACCCTATATATCACAGAGCTCAGCTTCTCTCCCTTTATCACATCCTGGTCTCGGATAGGGCAGCATAAACCACCTGACAGGTTCCCTTTAAATGTTATTTATGAAATGAGTTGTATGGATAAAATCTGGCTGCAGTAAAGTGGTTTTTCTGCCTTGAACATATGTAATACATCTACAGACATTACCGTCTGATAGATGCAGTATTGGTCTTACTTATGAGACTCACACTAGTCATTAGAAAGGGGTACCTCTCAACACCATCCTGCATGTGAGAGGAGGTGGCCAGGGTTAGTGAAATGGCCAAGCGGTCTGGGCTGCTCCTATAGACTTCTATAGGAGATGTGAAGACATTGGAGAATAGCCTGCTTGGCTGTTTCAGTAATCCAGGCCACCTCTAGCTCCACGTTCCTGTGAGTACTACTGTCTCAGCCATGATCATCTGAGATGGGAATATCCTTTACGGCATTTAGCTGTTGGCACCTTCTTGATCATTCACTATTAATTTGGCCAAACATTTCCTAAGTAATAAGAGATCTAAAGTTGCTAGATATAAAATAAAATGTTAAAGTGCTGCTACTTACATTGGACATCTGGGTAGAGGATCATATACAACAGTGCCCACCTCAGGGTAGTGCTTGTACTTTCTGTGCTAGCAGCAAACAAATCATATGTTGTTAGAAGAAGGTTTCCCTCATTAAAACTAGTAGCACTGTCTTCTTTCACCTGGAAGAAATGAGTTTTAAACATGTGAAACTTGGATTAAATGTAGCAGGTGAACTGAAATTGTTAGGGCTTGTCCCCACTGCAGGGGTTTTCACCCCATTTTACAAACGGTTTTCGATTTTAAAAATCGTCTGTAAACCAGGTGACAACCGTTTACACAGACATCATTGGAAAATCCGTGCAGCGGTCCCCACTGCATGGATTTTCCACCGGACGGTTCTTTAGACCGCCGGCGGTCCGAAAAACATTGAGCATATTCATTCTTCTGCCCTTAGACCTCATTCACATAATGTTTTTGCCATCTGCCAAATTTGTTTGAATAGGCTTAAAAAGGATTGAAATGTATAGCACAACTGATCCCTAGACTATAATCGGGAAAACATAGTTCAAAAGTGCATATAGATTGTGTTTGCCTCATTTATGCCTGTATACATTTTTTAGGAAGGATAAAGCAGTGTAGACTACTGCGCTTTTTTGTCTTTCTTACAAAGATATGCACAGAATATATACTTTTTAAATTTGAGAATCAATGGGATAAGTAAGCAAATGTAAAGCTTTACATGGTTTGTATATAATATTAAAAAAACTTCATTTAAATATATTCTTTATTAACAACAATAGGTTAGAAAAACACACAGTCTCTGTCAAAAATGGGCAGAAATATGTTCAAATATATGCACATTCTTGTAACGTACACCAATAAGCAAAAGGGAAACAACTTTTGACTTTCAGGCTCCATATCTCACCATCCACTACAGTTTTGAACACGAGACTTCCATGATTTTACCATCTTGGCTATCTCATACATAAATTTGACTTGCAACTATTTTTAGCACATACTTATCTCTGCAGATTCTTGTCATATAACTGCATTGTTACTGTTTTGCTCCCAGTGGTGGGACAATTTTTTTCTTCTTGTACACTACAAATTACAGCCTGTTGTCTCATTCTCTAATAGCTTAGTGTCTTATTAGGTTGATTGCCAAGCAAAAGTTACTGGTTCTAATCAATCAGCAGCCATGAAGAAGATTTCCCAAGAAAAGAGAAACCGCATCATCCATCGATAGCGTCTCCCGGCCAAGAAAATTGCCAAACTGCATCATGTCATGATAGTTGACATCACAGACCTCCATGCAAGAACTGTACGATGCGCATTACACAAATCTGGAATGGGGCCCAAAAAAGGTGAAGAAGCTTCGACTTTTATATCGTCATAAGAAGTGTCGGCTCAAGTTTGCAAAAAAATACGAAAAGTGGACAGAAGATTGGAAATAGAGGATTTGGAGCAGTGAGAAGAAAGTCAAAAGATTTCTGCAAATGGATCTGGAAGAATCAAGGGAAAAGGGTTAATGGATCGAGAAATTGAAAGAACTGTCAAGTTCGGTGGAGGAAGCCTGATGATATGGGGATGTTTCAATGCTGAGCTATACGTGAGTATATATTATATACTCACATAAATACTATATACCTCTCTCTTTCACTCCCCTTGTTACTAACTTACAAATACAGATGCAAATAACTGGCCCCAATACTTGTATGATATAAAGGGCTAAACCAGAGGTGTAATAGGTGCCCAAAAGGTAGGCACAGGAGAGGATGGGAGCAGTTGTGTTTTTCCCTTGTCACGGTGGCATCACTAACCAAACCTCTCATGCCGCTCTGGCATGCATTACAGTAAATACGGGGAACTGCAGCTTGTGTAGATGTTCTTGCCCCCGGGGTACACTTCATGATGGTGGTTGTAGTACTCCGCTGCTGTTGTGTGATGTTGCTGTGAGGTGCCCATGATGTTAGGTGCAGGAAGCAGGAGAGCAGAGAAAGAGTTAATGGTGAAACCAGTGACTTGTCCTTCTTATTTACCAGCAAGTTGTTGAAGAACAGAAATCTCTTTCCATTAGTTACAGTCCTTTCTCAACTTGAGCTCATACCAGCAGCAGGCTGTCACTCCTTCAAAGTCAATTATCAAGTTCCTTTGGAATCCCAGCTTTGACTGCAACAAGCTGAAAGAATAGACCCCATTAGAGCCTGCAATTCACTACTTTCTTTGGATCCAGCATGAGACTACAAGGAACACTTGTCCTTACTCCAGGAGAGCTGGATGTGGTTAGATGAGCCAGGCCAGAGGCCCCATTCTGGACATCATCTTTGTGGGAGGCTAGCATGGGATGGATTATCACACTGTCTATGAATGACAGATGATCCCAAACTGACTGGTTGCAGCTTCTCTCCAAAGATGTCTTTAAAATACATATTTTCAGTGGCATCTGTAGCTGGGTAATAGTGCTGGGGCTGACATCAGCAGTCTGACAGATACCCAGGCTTCAAGGGTTAAGTAACACCCTCCATCCTGACTCACCGTCCTCTCTCGAGAAGGCTCCCCCAAAAGTCATCCATCCATCCTTCAGACTAATAAAGGAGAATAAACGAACCAAAGGCATGGTACTTCAGCACACACATCATCACTATTACCAATGCATTTCAATACAATACATCACAGTGTGATTACTCTAGATCACAGTGCAATAAATTATGTAATGTACTAAAAGGGGTAACCCAGAGTGCAAAGGGTTAATCCTGTACACTACCGAGGGTCCTGCTTCACACACCAACCTCACAAGATGGACATGATGTCTCTGTGGTTAGCACTGTTGCTACATAGCACTAAGGTCCTGTGTTTAAATTCTACCAAGGGGCTTGTGTGGGTTTTCTCGTGGGTGTCCCACACACTTTATAAACATACAGATAGGTTAATCTGGAATTTAGACTGTGAGCCCCAGTGGAGACAGGGACAAAAGTGAATGCTGACCATCTCTGTACAGCACTGTGAAATACAATGACGCTATATAAATGAATAAAACAAAGCACAAATAATTCCTTGTGCACATACTCGTATAGGAAAAAATGTAAACGCTCTGTAAGGCCAAGAGGTGCAGATACTTGAAGCTATAGCACTAGGGAAATTTATGTTTATTTGACATCATAATCTCCAATTTTGTATCTCAAACTATAATTATACAGGCTTGCATACCTCTGTTTATCTTTCAAGCCTGCATACTTCAGTTGGTTTATTTTATGGTCTAGTGGGGCCCATTATCGTCTGGTCTAGGAGCAATTTTGTATACGTTATCTTGGACTCTGGAGTCAGCCACTCCATGGTACAGGATGAGGTAAGGCAAAGGACTTCTATGCATTATAAGCTCGCACAACACATAAGTTGTACTGATATTTTTTTAAGATAAATAAAATCAGAACAGCTTGTGGTGACTTCTGAAGCTTTGTACCCGGAGTAGAGGATGCTCTCACCCGTGTTGGTCTCCTTGGGAGGAGCTGCAGTGTCAGAAGGGAGGAGGGTGAGGAAGCTTCAGAGATGTGTGTCTGGACACTGCATTCCTTCTGGTTTGAACAATTGGCCGCAATGGTCATTATTGAAGTAAAAAAAGTTTATTTGTGTGCAATTGACATGTTTTTGTCTTTACAGGTATTTAGGTATCATTAAGTATACGATGTATGGTATATTGTCACGGATGCCCCTGCAACCCTCAACCAATTCCCTACTGAGAGGTCAAAGGTCGCATTCGTGGTCAGCCTTCTTTCTGGGAAAGCTCTGGCCTGGGCTCCCCCTCTGTGGGACAGAGATGATCCGGTCACGGCTACCCTTGCTACCTTCCTCACCGAATTCCGCAGCGTGTTTGAGGAACCTGCCCGAGCCTCTTCTGCCGAAACTGCCTTACTGAATCGACACCAAGGAGACTCCTTAGTGGGCAACTACGCGGTCCAGTTCCCCACTCTGGGCTCGGAGCTATCATGGAACGATGCAGCATTAGCCGCCACCTTTAAGAAAGGCCTCTCCAGCCAGATCAAGGATGCCTTATCCACTCATGATCCCCCTGTCTCCTTGAGTGACCTTATCTCCTTTTCCACTCGGATTGATATCTGTTTTTCTGAACGGCGAGAAGAGCTCCGTCAGGAACGCGAAACTGCCAGGGGTCGTCATTTTCCCCGCCAAGCTCCTGTATTCCAGAGGCCACCTCAGTTGTCCTCCCTGCCGGCTACGGAGGAACCCATGCAAGTGGACAGAGCTCATTTGACTCCACAGGAGCTGACCCGGCGGCGTGAAGAAAATCTATGCCTCTATTGTGCCAGCCCCGAACATTTCCGCTGGGGCTGCCCACTACATCCTCAGCGTCCGGGAAACGCACGCACCTAGGATACGTGGGAGAGGCGTTCCTAGGTGAGAGTAAGTCCTCTCCTCGTTTGACCATGCCGGATCCAGACCGGGAGTTCAATTCCAAGTTTCCGCCTTCCTGGACTCCAGTTCGGCTGGAGATTTCGTGGATGCTGCCTTGGTGTCTAGATACAACCTCCCCGTGATCCGTCTGGAAAAGCCTCTTGTCATCTCCTCTGTCAGTGGGGAGATCCTCCATGACCCGATCCAGTACCGTAGCGAGCCCTTGCTCCTTCAGGTAGGGGCACTACATTAGGAGAAACTGGTGTTTTATGTGCTCCCTCGGTCCTCCTCGCCTGTCCTTCTGGGTATTCCGTGGCTGCAGCAGCACGCCCCTGTGCTCAACTGGGAAACAGGCGAAGTCCTACGTTGGGGGCAAGGATGTCGATCTCGCTGAGGATGGACACCAGCTGCGGAAGAAGTTTTCCTCAAGCTGAAGTCTGCGTTCGCCTCCGCCCCGGTACTCACACGGCTGGACACAGAAAAACCCTTCTTTTTGAAAGTTGATGCCTCCTTGGTGGGAGCCAGAGCTGTACTTTCTCAAAAGGATCCCAAAGGCAAGACCCTCACATGTGTTTTTTTTTCTCAAAAAACCTTTTCCTCTGCTGAGAGAAATTACGCTATCGGAGACCGGGAATTACTGGCCATCAAGCTAGCCCTAGAGGAATGGTGCTATCTCCTGGAGGGGGTTCGACACCCGGTCAATATTTACACCGACCACAAGAACCTCCTCTATCTCCAGACAGCCCAGCATCTAAATCCACACCAGGCACGATGGTCCTTATTATTTTCTCGGTTCAATTTTCTGATTAATTTCCTTCTGAGGAGTAAAACTTAAAGGCCTATGCCCACTCCAGTGACTCTGACGTGGTAGGAGATGAACCAGCACCACAGCATATCATCCTTTCCGAAAGGCTAATCTCTGCTGCCACCATAGAGTTGCAACGAATCCCTCCAGGCAAGACTTATGTGCACCCGGCTCTACGGAAGAAAATACTGCATTGGGGACATTGCTCTCGAGTGGCTGGACACCTGGGTGTGAAGAAATCTTGCTCTCTCATTTCCCGTTTCTATTGGTGGCCCAGTCTGGCCAAAAACGTTCGTGAATTCGTGGAGTCATGCACTTCATGTGCCCGCAACAAGTCTTCCCATCTCAAGCCGGCAGATCTGCTGCAGCCACTGCCTATTCCCGATTGTCCTTGGACCCACGTGACCATGGATTTTATTACTGACCTCCCGCCTTCCTCTGTTAATACTGTGATCTGGGTAGTCACGGATCGCTTTTCCAAGATGTCCCATTTCGTCCCTCTGCCAGGTCTACCCTCTGCTCCTCTTTTGGCCAGCATATTTTTATATAGTCTCTGACCGGGGGTCCAATTTGTTTCTAGGTTCTGGCGCTCCCTCTGTAACCAGCTACAAGTAAAATTGGATTTCTCCTCAGCCTATCACCCTCAGACCAACGGGCAGGTGGAGAGGGTTAACCAGATACTGGGCACCTATCTGCGGCCATTTGTTTCTGCTCGTCAGGACAACTGGGCCAATCTGTTACCTTGGGCAGAATTTTCATATAATTAGTTAGACTCCGAGTCTGCCAGTGCCGTTCCCTTCTTCATTGTCTACGGGCGACATCCACGCCCACCCCTCCCCCTCTCTGTGCCCTCTGAGGTCCCGGCTGTGGAAGATTTGGTCCAGAATTTAACTGCCATTTGGAACCAGACATGCCATTCCGGGCTTCCGCTCGTAACAAGATACAAGCTGACAGAAAGCAAAGACCTCCTCCCATCTTCTCTCCTGGTGACAAGGTGTGGTTGTCGGTGAAGTATATCTGCTATAAGCTTGGCCCCCGGTTCTTGGGACCGTTTGAGGTGCTAAAGCGCCTAAACCCAGTGGCATACAAGCTCCGCCTTCCTCCCACTATGCGGGTCCCGAACTCTTTCCATGTCTCTCTTCTGAAGCCGGTCATCCTAAATCGTTTTTCTCGGAAAGTTGTTCCTCCCGCTCCTGAGGCTGACGTCACCAATGTCTTTACGGTAAAGGAGATTCTGGACATGAAAACGGTCAGAGGGAAGCATCTTTTCCTCATTGACTGGAAGGGGTTCGGGCCCGAAGAAAGATTCTAGGAACCAGAAGACAATATTCTGGACCGTAATGTTATCCGGAGATTCCTTCAGGCCAGAAAGAGGGGGAGGCCAAAGGGGGGGAGGGGGGGTGCACTGTCATGGATGCCCCTTCAACCCTCATCCTGGGTCACAGGCGCATCCGTGCCCCGCTGCCGAGCAGCGCCGCAACCCACATGTCGGGTCGTGGGCGCGCTCATTCCCCGATCTGTCCCTCTGTGTAGTTACCTGGCCACACTCCTGATGCAGCCTCTGTCCCACGGCACGCGCGGCTCCGCTCCCTAGGGCGCGCCGACAGTGTTAAGTTTAGAGGGCCAGCGGACCGGTAATTGGCTATTGCCGGTTGCTGCCCCTATTTAAGCCTTCCTCTTCCTGGTTACCCTGCCGGATCTTTAGTGCCATTAGCCTACTTAGAAAGCGTTCCTTAAGTCTTGTCTATTACCGTGTACTGTACCATTTGCCTCCGTTCCTCGACCACGAATCTTGCTGACTGCCCTGACCTTCCTGCTTGTCCTCGACCACGAACTTCTGCAGCCTGTCCTGACCTTACCGCCTGTCTCCGACTATGTCTATGCCTTACGATTTTGTACCATGCTACACCTTGGCTGCCCTTCCCCGGGTTTTTACCAGAGGCCCCCCCCCAAAAGCGGGATGGATTTTTGCCCCCCGCGGCGGGCTCTGGTTTAAAAAACCCGGGACCAAATGGGGAATTTTCCCCTCCCCGGCGTGGGCTTACCTACGCTTTTGGGGGTGGTCCAGAGGATCCCCTTTCCTTGCCCCTGACATTATACAGAATATATCTTGTATTTGTAAACAAATTTGAATTGGGAAAATTTTAAAATTTAAAAATGAATTTAAATTTTTTGGTGTATGTTTTTATAAAGGGTTTCCTCTTGAAAATTTGGGGGTTTTGTTAAAATAAAACCGCTGGATTTACTGAGCTTCTTTTGCTACCTTGCATTGGGTACACATTTTAGTTTAAAAAAAGTTTTCCTTTTGTTTTAATGTTGTTTTTATAGATGCCTCCTGCTAATACTTTTTTTTTCTCCCTTTTCCCCCAAAAGTTTAAATGGGTGGGTTTTGATTAAATTTTTTCTTCATTTACCCGGTTTAAAAGAAGAGATTTCTAGTGATCCCCCCACAATCAAAAAACACCCTTAATGCCCTTTAAAAAATTTTTTGGAGTTAAAGGGGGTTTTCTCACACAATCGATTTAAACTTACCTCAGTCCCGTTTTTTTTTTTTAGTTTCTTTTTTAAAATTAGGGGGCCCTTTTACTGGCTTCTACGGGGGGGGGAGTGATGAGTGCTGAGGACTAGGGCTGTAGCTTTTAACGACCCCGTGCTGGGAGTCTATCAGGAAGAACAAACAGGGGTTTTTGAAAAGCAACCTGAGGAGCTGATGTAGCCCAAAAAAAAGGGGAATTAGGAAAAGGTAAAAAGGGGGGCAAATGTTAATTGGGGGACATCTTTCCCAAAATGACTTGTTTTTATTTGGGTCTTTAAAAATAAAAAGAATCTTTTTAATGAACAACCCCTTAAAAGGCCCCTGGGGGCACATAGAAAGTTAACCCAGGGGGTTTAAAATGGTAGTACTACTCCAAAAATTTTTTTAAAAAATTAGATTTTGTTCAATGGTTTTTCCCAATTTAAAACAAAATGCACCCTTTCCCTTAAAAATTTTTTGGGGGGTTTTTTTTTTTGCAGCTCCAGTTGGATGGTAAAAAAGAAAAAAACAAAGGGGAAGGGGGTTTTTTTTTGTCTTAAAGGAAAAAAAAACCCCTTGTTTTTTCCCCTTTTAGTTAAAATAGTTTTGTACGGTTGAAAAAAGACCCCTTTTCCCCTCAATTCAACCCAAAGGGGGGAGAAAAATGTTGGTAAGGGAGGGGGGAAAAAGGAGTTTTTAAGCCCCCGGATCCCCCCTTGGGTTTAAAGCCCTGAAAACCCCCAAAAGGGAAAAAAACCAAACCCTTTTCCAGTAGAGACCCAAAAAACCCCCCACCCCGCCCGGATCAAAAATTTTTCATAGCAATAAGCATTAATATTCTTTAGTTTATGGTTTGATATCTAAGCCTTTCTTGGGAAATCCCAACTGTTCCCCGCTGGGGAACCCGCTCATTTAGGCGAAATTTTCTACAGAAAATTAAAAGTTCTTACCCGTGAAAAAACGTTTTCTCCTCTGGAGATTGGGAAACCTTTTTTTCAAATTTTAAGGGAAAAACCCCCTTTTCTTTTGAGGGGGCCTTTTTCAAAGAAAAATTTTTCCCCTTTACTTTTTGTAGGGGGGGCCATTTTAATATTTTTTAAAAATTTAAACTTTTCCCCAAAGCCGTATTTTTCCAAAAAAAATAAGTTTTAATTTTACTAACCTCTCCTCATAACTAAGGATGCTACATTTTCCCCTTAATTTAAATTTTTGGTTTTCTCGGGTTTGCACTCCCTTTTTAGGTTCCATTACATTTTTCTATTTAAAATGGGAGCCCCGAATTGGGAATTAAAACATTTTTCCAAGTGAGGTCGACCAATTTCTTTTTTAAAAACGGTTTGAATTACATTTCCCCCTCCCCTGGTTTCCCTGCCCCTTTTAAAACAGTGGCCCCAAAATCTTTTCTTCCCTTTGAGGCAGCTAAAAAAGACACTGAAAGCTGTTTTGAGGTTTAGATCTTCAGGAAACCCCCCGATCTTTTCGGCAAAGGGGATTCCCACAAGTTATTCTCCCTCTAGGACCCTATGAAAGCCTGCAGACAAATTTTTTAACCCCCAGATTTCAGAACTTTACATTTTATCCACTTGGGCCCCCATTTGCCAAGTGGATGCCCCAAAAACTCATTTTGGGCCGGTTCTGCTTGCAATTTATGGGGCCCTCATTTCCCTTGGGTTGCACCCACCCCACATTCTTGGGGGGTCATCTGGGGAAAAAAAAGAAAAGTGCTATTTTAAACCCTCCACAATTTTCATTAATAAATTTCATTTAAAAAAAAAGAGGAAACCCAAAACTGAGCCCGCGGCACAACACTCATAATGGGGGGCCAATCAGAGTAGGGCATTTACTTTCCAAACCCCTAATTTTGATCTGTTTGCCCAGGGTTTTTTAAACCAAAATTTACACTGGTTTTCCTAACCCCAATTTGGGTTCTAATTTACCCAAACAAAAAGCTTAAAGGGGGCATGTCAAATGCCTTTGCAAAAAAATTAAAAAAACCCCAATATCCCCAGCCCCCCTGCTGTCCCAGACTTTATCACCTTTTCTTTAAAAACCCGATCAGATTGGTCTGACAACTTCCTTTTCCCTTGTAAATCCATAAATGGCAATTCCCCTTTTTAAATTTTTGTATTCTGCTACTATTCCGTATAATCCCTTATGAGCCTCCCAAACATTTTTTCCCCCCAACCGATGTTAAGCTTATGGTCTAAAATTTCTGGGGGAAGACTTGGAAGGGCCCTTTTTTTAAGATGGGGAACTAAATTTGTCCTTGGGGCCAGTCTCCAGGGGACTAATTGCGCACTGGTGTTATATGTTTTGAGGGCCCCACCAGTGCCATTAGTTTTTTTAAACAAAGTTCTTTTTTTGCAAAGCCCAAATTTTTTTTTGATTATATGGGGGGAGGGAAATGGTTGCCTCCATTTTGGTTTTTTCACAAACCCCCCCCCAAATTCCTCAGGTTTTTAAATTAGTTCAGTTTTTCTTTTTAAAACAAAGGGATCTTCGCTATAAAGTATGCAGGTTTTGAACAGGACCCCCCAAAAGAGGTAACCAAATAGGTTTGGACCCCCCCTGTACAGGGGTCCCCCGGTTGAAGTTTTCGGAGGTTTTGGGCTTAACCATTTTTTTTTGGGCCAAAAAGTTTTTGGGAAATAAATGCCTCAGAATTTTTTTCGGGGATTCTAGGTTAGCAGTAATGCCCCTTTTTCCAAAAATTTCCCAAATTTCCCTTTTTGAATTTTTGTTTTCCCTTTTTTTTTTAACCCCAACAAAGTCACCCGAGAATCTTTTGAATTTCATAAAACGGGGAAAAAAGATAACTGAACTGAGTCTTTAAAAAAGCTTGGGTGATGCTATCCGGCCTGGAAGCCTTTTCCTTTTAAATTTTATTTTAAATTGGCTTGGACCCTTGTCTACACTAGGCCAATTAATTTATAGGGAGATGATTGATTTTAAAAAGTAAGGCCCCCCTATATCTACACTGGGGCCAGCCTCATCAACTGCTTTTCACCCTAGTATATATGAGCTAAAAGAACCATTTGTCCCTTGCCTTCTCCTGTCCCCCAGTGCCGCTCCCTTTAAATTTTTTTAAAGGGCCCTACTTTTGCCCGATTTTTGGCTTTTTGGTTTTTATATGCTTAAGAATTTTTTGGGGGGTTTAGTCTTGTGTCCTTGGAAACCCCTGCCTTTCATTTTGAAATTTTAGTTTCTTTTATATTTTTTTTAAGATTTTTTTAAAGCTCTTTGTAATTTTCAACGGCTGATGCCGACCCCTTTTGCCCAATTTTTTAAATGCATTTTTTAAAATTTTTTTATTCCCCTTTTAACGAAGGTAGAAGCCATGTTGAATTTATTTTTAATGCCTATACTTGTTCCCCCCATAGAATATATTTTCTAAAAGTTCCCCCAGGTATATTTAAAGCTTTCCCCCAATTGGCTTTACATCACTTTTTACTAATGCTGCTCCAGTCTATGTCCTGATTGCGCCCTTATTAAGGTGAAATTGCCCTTTTAAAATTAAATTTTTTTGCCTCCCGCTCTGTATTTCTTTTTTTCCAGTTTCCTAAAATGAATTTATTGTGGTGGGTGTTTTTTTACCTAGATTTTCGAAACATGCCCGTAAACTTTCTGTTTGTTGAAATTAGAGACCCAAAAAGCACCTTCTAGTGGGTTCCCCCACAAACTGCCCCATAAAATTATCCTGTAACAGGTTGAGGAATTTCCTTCCCTTTTCAGTTGATGCAGAATGCCTGGGAATGCCTGATGCAATGCCTGGGTAATTAAAGTCACCCATTATTATCACTGTACCTGCCTGCCCCCTTCACCTTTTGTTTTGATCGTTCTCTTTTTTCCTCAGTGATGTTTGGGGGGGGGCTATGATTACACCCCTTTTTTTTTAAGGGGGACTGTTTGATCGGGGGTTTCGCCCCTTTTTTTGGGTATGCCCGGCCCCCCCCGGCCCCCAAAACCCCTGTCGGACCAGGGGGGGGGTTTTGGGGGGTTAGGGCAGCGTTCCCACTTCTTCCCCCGCATGAAGGGGGGGCCATGGGGCATGTGGGCCGGGGTAGGGTTTCCGGGGGGGAGCGGGGCCGAAAACTCCGGCATGTGATCGGAGTCGGGAAAGTGCGGGGGAAAGCCCTTTGGACCCTCTGACAAGAGACCTAGTTTATTTTGGTCTTAAATGCTCCGGCGGAGGGCAAGTGAAGCGAGAAGAACATGCGAGGAAGCTAGAAGATCGTTCAGAAATCTCAGCGCTCCGCTCGTGCGGGCATGGAGTTATGATTACACTGCCAAAGGGTTGTACCGATGTGTATATAAAATGACCCAATAATATGGGGGTAAAGAAAAAAAAATATTTAATTCAATAAATTCCTGTTTATTTCTTTATGTTCGTTACCCAAGGATCAATAGTATGGGGGGCAACGAAAAAAAAATTTAAAGAAATAAACATGATTTTATTGATTTAATATTTTTTTTTTTTCCCCCATATTTTTATTCATTTTATATACACATCGGGACAACTTCGGCAGATTATCTTTGATTTGGGCATGTACAGTTTTATTTCAGATTGCATTAGAAAACCCATAAGAGCGGCTTCGCTCTCCCATTGGTCCAAATAACCGCGCCTCTTTTAACTTAGCCAATCACAGAAGCTCGCTCGGAATTTCTTTTCCCTTAGAACTCTATGAGAAAGAAAGCTCGCACTCTGATTGGCGAAGCTGGACGAGCCCCGGCGCTTCAACAATCAGCTCGTTTTTTTGCCTTTTTACTGTATTTTGGAACTGTCCCCCCTTTGAATATGATTGGTCAATAATTTCTCCATAAGTTAGAAGGGGCCCATTGTCGCCCCTATTCTGATTGGTCAATTCTCCCCCATGGTTAGAATGGGCGACTGTCGTTTCCTATTTCTGTTTGGGCTGGTTTATGCCGGCCCATAGAAGAGCTTAAAAAAAATTTGAATTACTGTATTTCCCGGCAATTCTCTTATTGCAATTCCCTATGTAGCGCCGGTCCCCGGGCGACAAAGCGTTGTTAGGGATTTAACTGATTTATTTTTAGAAGAAGGGTTCAGCGCTTTATCTTATAATGTTTGACACTAAATAAAAAATATTTTTTTATTCATACTCCATGCCGCACGGCGCTGAGTGACGAGATTTCAGTGTGCCGCTCTCCATAGACTACAATGGGAGAAGTTGCTCGCGCTCTGATTGGCTGGGATAGCTAGCTCAGCCAATCAGCTCTTTTCTGTATTTTTACTGTATTTTGAACTGTCCCGCCTTTGATTTTGATTGGTCAAAACGTCTCCATAGGATATAATGGGTCTTTGTCGCTCCTATTCTGATTGGTCAATACTCCTTCATAGGTTAGAATGGGCCACTGTCGCTCCTATTCTGATTGACTGGTTTATGCCGACCAATGAGAAGAGCTTCCAGAATTTGAATTACTGTATTTCCCGGCTATTCTCTATAACCCAATTCCTTATGTTGCGCCGGTCTCGGCGACAAATGCATTGTTCGGGATTTTTATTAATGTTTGTTTATAGAAAGGGTTTTAGCTCTTTTCCAGAGAATATTTTACACTTAATAAAAAAAGTTTTTTTTATTTTTCCTACTCCATGCCTCACGGCGCTTTAGAGCCGAGATTGCATTGGGCCGATCTCTCCATAGACTTTCAATGGGGGAAGTAGCTCGCGCTTGATTGGTGGGATAGCCAAGCCCCGCTAGCTCAACCAATCAGCTTATTCTGCATTTGTACTGTTTTTGAACTGTCCCACCTTTGAATTTGATTGGTCAATTTGTTTTTCCAAGGTTTTAATGGGTCTCTGTCGCTCCTATTTGATTGACTGAGCTAGCCAAGGCCCCGCTAGCTTTAAACCCAATCAGCTCTTTTCTGCATTTTTACTGTATTTTGAAATTTCCCACCTTTGGATTTGATTGGGTCAATAGTTCTCCAATAGGTTTTAATGGTTCCCCTGTCGCTCCTATTCTGATTGGCCGGTTTCTGCCGACCAAAGAGAATAGCTTTCAGAATTTGAATTACTGTATTTCCGACAATTTCCAATATCCTAATTCTTGAATTAGGATATTTGGGAAAATGATTTTTTTTTTTATGTATTTTTTATTTTTTTAGATTTGAGCTCTTTTTCTGAGAATGTTTTCCCCCCTTTTATAAAGGCGATTTTTGATTTATACTCCGCACCCACAGTGGAATGATTTTCTGCTGTTTTCCAGCCCGCCTCGCATCGGAAGGTTTCGGCGCAGTCCCGCACAGCGCCTAAGTCCGCATGCCCCCCACACACTGGCGAGGTGCATGGAACTTTTCCCCGCATGTACGAGCGCACCTCCTCGGACAGCGAATCTTAGGCGCAGCCCCACACTGCGCCCCACACACTGGCGAGGCGCGGTGGACTTTTCCCCGCATGTATGACTGGGACTACCTCCGGCGGCGGGAAACTCAGGCGCAGCCCGCACTGCGCCAAAGTCCTGCACTGGGGCCCCAAACACTGGCGAGGCGCGGCGGACTTTACATGGAATGTATGAGCGCGGCCCGGCGCCGACATAAATCAGGCACAGATTTCACCGGAAAACTGGCGGAAAAGCGCGCCCCGACGTGGCGAGCTTCATACATGTCGCCCTAAATGTTTCCACATCTTCAGCAACTCCTTACACAGACACACTCCTCCTCCCCTCCTATTCGCTCTGTCCTTCCTAAATAGATTAAAACCTTGAAGGTTGACAGCCCAATCATGCGAGGAGTTCAGCCATGTTTCATCAATACCAACATATCAATCTGCTCCTCTAGACCTAGCACCTCAAGCTCTCCCACTTTGCTTGCTAGACTTTGTGAATAAACATTTTAAGTTCCCTTCCAGTTTTTCACTTTCCATCGACGGTTTTGATTATAGCTAACACGTTCATTAGACGGCATGGAATCATACATTACCCGTTCAGTAGACAGCATGGGAATAAACGTTACCTGTTCAGCTGACGGCATGTAATTATACATCTCTCCTCCGGTAGATGATATGGGATTATACATTACACCTTTAGTAGCTGGAAGGCATTATATATTACACATTTAGTAGATGGCATGAGGTTACATGAGATATTGTGGGTACCTATATCTTCAATGCTTGTTTTCAACACATGGATGTCCTTAACCACTGGTCTAGTCCAGCCCCCACGGTCCACTTCTCCACACGCCGAGATAGTCTGCCCACTCTCTAACCTATCTACCCCTACATTTCTAGATTGTCCTCCCTCCTCATCCCTAGTTTAAATACTTACTCAACCCCTTCTAGGATTCTCTCCCCCAGCACAGAAGACCCCCTTCCATTCAGGTGCAAGTTATCTGTAGAAAACAGATTGTACCACAGTGATAAATCAGCCCAGTGCTCTAAGAACCCAAACCCTTCTGTCCTACACCAAGACTGCATTTAACTCCCTGTGCTCCCGCTGTCTTTCCTGCGTGGCACATGGCACAGGCAGTATTCCGGAGACCACAACCTTGGAGGTCCTACCCTTCAGCTTTGGTCTTTAAAATTATTCTTTGGGATCCTCCACCTACCATGTATTCTGTCTTTGTTCCAACATGGACCACGACAGCTCGGTCATTTCCAGCCCCTCCCAGTAATTTATCTACCCGGTCCACCACATGCCGAACCCTGGCACCAGGGAGACAGCAAACCATTCGGTTGAGGTGGTCCTGGCAACAAATTATTCTATCCGTCTTTCTGATTACAGAATCCCTTACAACTACTAACTGTCTTTTTCTACCTGCACTCCCACCCCCCCGAATACTAGTTGGGCTGCTCTGCTGGCTGCAAGTAAGAGCGTTGTCCACTAGGGCTGCCTTTACTGATACTGATTCCCTAGCATTATCCCCCGACTTGGCAATTTTGCTAGGAATCTCTGAAGTAGACGTGTGATGGGCCCTTGTCTGTTATTCATGCTATTGTTTGTTAACACTATACCGACATATGACGTATGAGAACGTCCTACGGTCGCTAAGGTGCTATGTAGCAGGATCACAGCTAATTGCAGCTAACACTCGATGGTTACAGTGCGGGATGGTGCTGGCGCCATCCCACACTGTTTAACCCCTTAGATGCCACAGAGTCTAAATCAATGAGAAACGGTGCTACGCAGGCTCCCAATCATTTAACATGGCAGCTGGAAGCCGTGTGAAGGCTTCCATCGCTGCCATGTTTTATGTTTTATGACCTCCTGTCCTAGGCAGGAATTAGTAAAACCGCCAACTTTGTACACCCTAATGCATGGTATATACAATGCATGAGGCTGTATAAATGATCGCGCCCCCTAGTGGTGACTCACTCTAGAAGGACTCAAAGTTAAAGTAAAAAGAAAGAAAAGGTTTTAAAGTGTAAAAAAAATTTTTAAAATTAAAAGTTCAAATCACCCCCTTTTGCATATAAAAAAATAAAATAATAAAAAAGTTACACATATTTAGTATCGCCGCTTGCAAAAAAATCAGATCTATAATAATTTATCCTGTATGCTGAACACCATAGAAGAAAAAATTCCAAAATTGCATTTGTTTGGTTATTTCACGTCCCCTAAAAATTGGAATAAAATTGATCAAAAAAATCACATGCATTCCAAACTGGTACAAATAAAAAGTACAGTGCAGCCACAAAAAATTCACCCTCACTCACGTCCGTAGGTGTTAGTAAAAAAAGTTATTGGTCGCAGAAAGTAGCGCTGCTGCGCAAATTTCAAAAATAGAATTTTGCTTACGGTACCAAAACATAACAGAAATCATACATGTTTGGTATTGCTTGTTTCGTATCAACCTGTAGAATACAGATAAAACATCATTTTTACTGAATATTGAATGCCATAAAAGCAAAACACCTGCAAACACGCCGCAAGAACATTTTTTTTTCACATTTTGCTCATCTTAGAATTTGTTTGCGGTTTTCCAGTAAATGCTATGGTACCAAGAATGACACCATTAGAAAGTACATCTTGTCCTACATATGTCCATGTAGGTGGAAAAATTAAAAAGGCGGGTGTCACGTCAAGGGAGGTACGATGAGCCCTGACTGGAACCCAGCCCACTGTCCCTGCCTACTTGACGTGCTGCCCTAGATGGCAGACGTCAACCGGGCAACAGTCCCTGCGCTCCTAGAGTGCTGGGGCCGTCAGGAGGTAGAATAGTCAGACAGTCCTGGTCAATACAAAAACAGTAACGCCAAGCCACAAAACAGAACCAGAGGGATAAACGTAAACAAGCCGAGGTCAAAACACGAATGGGAGCAAGGTACAAAAACGGAGAGCAAGACAGGGTCAGGAAACAAGCCGAGGTCAGGTACACGGGAGAGCAAACAACAAGCAATAGCACAAGGAAAACAAGGCAGCCAGGAAATATCACAGGCGCAGCATTCAGCCTTCAGGTAATATAAATGTGATTCCCGGATACCGCCCCTGCAGCTGATGGGAGTGGCCTCTGGGTTCTCCCATTGGCTAGTGCGACACGCCCCCTGTCCAGAGTGGCTGGACCTCTGTCACTCACACAGCTCCCAGCAGACTGTCTATCAGGGTGGGGTCGCTGATCAGCTGCTGCAGAACGTTGCTCCCTGCAGACTGAGCGCCACCTAGCCCTGACAGTACCCCCCCTTTTAGGAGGGGCCACTGGACCCTTCCCTGGTCCGGGTTTGTCTGGGTGAGACTCATGGAATGCAATTATCAGGTGATCCGCATGGATGGATTTAGCCGGGACCCATGATCTCTCCTCAGGCCCATAATCCTTCCAGTGGACCAGGTACTGCAGTGACCTTTGGACTTTACGGGAATCCAAAATTTGGGCGACATCATATTCTAACTCCCCCTCAATACAAACTGGAGGAGGAGGACTAGAGGGCGGAGTCACCGGGTGACTGTACCTCTTAAGAAGAGAGCGATGAAATACATTGTGTATACGGAGAGAAGAGGGTAATTTCAGCCAATATGCCACCGGGTTAACCACCTCTTGCACCACATATGGACCTAAAAATTGTGGAGCGAGTTTACCAGAAGGAACTTTTAATCGCATATTTCGGGTGGATAACCATACTTTATCCCCAACTGCAAACCCTCTAGAAGAATGACGCCGCCTATCAGAATTTTTCTTCTGGATGTTCTGGGTATGAACCAATTTCTTCTGAACTTGGGCCCAGACTGTGCACAGATCTTTAATGATAACATCCAACCCGCTGTGATCAGACGTAGCACTGGAAAATGACGTATGCCTCGGGTGAAAGCCATAGTTGCAATAAAATGGTGAGGTACCAGACGAGCTACTATCTTGATTGTTCATGGCAAATTCTGTCAAAGGTAGGTACTTTACCCAGTCTAGCTTCCGATCAGATACATAACAACTGAGTTTTTGCGTTACTATTTGATTGACCCTCTCTGTCTGCACATTAGTCTCTGGGTGGAAGGCAGAGGAGAAGGACAGGGTGATACCCAGAGCCTTGCAAAGGGCTCTCCAAAACCGAGACACAAACTGAACCCCTCTGTCAGAAACAATATTCTCCGGTAAACCATGCAGTTTGACAATATGTTTGATAAACAGTTCGGCAAGTTTTTTGGATGACGGTAACCCCCTTAAAGGAACAAGATGGCACATTTTGCTGAAACGGTCCACTACCACCCAAATAACCGTTTTGCCCTCCGAAGGAGGAAGGTCCGTCATAAAACCATGTAGATATGGGTCCATGGACATTCAGGTACAGGTAAAGGGCAAAGTTCGCCAGGAGGACGAGTTCTGGGAACCTTTGCCCGAGCGCAGACTTCACAAGATGCCACATAGGCCTCAACATCACGATACAAAGACGGCCACCAGTAATTACGAGAAATCAGCCTCTTTGTGGCAGATACCCCAGAATGTCCAGATAAAACAGAATCATGAAATTCTTTTAATAATTGTAGCCGGAGCTGAGTGGGGACAAAGACCTTAGAAACAGGACAATTAGCAGGTCTCATATCCTGGTGGGTCTTAATCTCAGTGGCTAAATCAGGGGAAATAGCTGAAACAACAGTCTCCTTGGGCAATATAGGTACTGCATCCTCCTGGGAAGCGTGGCTGGCACAGAAGCTTCTAGATAGCGCATCAGCTTTTACATTCTTAGAACCTGGTCTGTAAGTAACAACAAAGTTGAAACGTGTAAAAAATAATGCCCAACGCGCCTGACGTGGATTTAACCTTTTAGCATTCTCTAAAAAGGTAAGGTTCTTATGATCGGTAAGAACCGTGACTTGATGCTGGGCACCTTCGAGGAAGTGGCGCCATTCCTCGAAGGCCCACTTAATAGCCAATAACTCCCGATTCCCAACGTCATAATTCCTTTCAGCCGAGGAAAATTTACGCGAAAAGAAGGCACAAGGGCGAAGGTTAGTCATAGTAGCAGACCCCTGAGACAAGACCGCCCCTGCCCCATACTCAGAAGCATCAACCTCTACGACGAAGGGTTTGGTATGATCTGCTTGAATCAACACAGGAGCTGATACAAAACACTGCTTAAGTTTCTCAAACGCCTCTATGGCCTCAGGTTGCCAATTACTGAACTTCACCCCCTTCTTAGTCATGTCAGTCAACGGCCGAACTAAGACAGAAAAATTACGAATAAATTTACGATAGTAATTAGCAAACCCTAGGAATCGCTGTAGGGCCTTCAGGGACGAAGGGCGGACCCAATCGAGAATAGCTTGAATTTTACAGGGGTCCATACAGAATGAATTAGGAGTCAGGATGTACCCAAGAAAAGGTACCTCCTGCACTCCAAAAACACATTTTTCAAGCTTGACAAACAAACTATTCTCCTTCAGGATTTGCAATACTTGTCGTACGTGTTTAACGTGTGACGACCAATCCTTCGAATAGATTAAAATGTCATCCAGGTAAACGACCATACAACAACCAATGAGTTCTCGGAAAACATCATTAACCAGATTCTGGAAAACCGCAGGAGCATTACACAAGCCAAATGGTATAACCAGATACTTAAAATGACCCACAGGAGTGTTAAACGCGGTTTTCCACTCATCCCCTTCTTGGATACGGATGAGGTTATAGGCCCCCCTCAGCTCTAACTTGGAAACCACTTTGCTTCCTGGATTTGATTGAACAGATCAGGAATCAAGGGTAAGGGATATTGTTTTTTTTACCGTTATCTTATTAAGTTCACGGTAGTCTATGCATGGACGGAGGCCTCCATCCTTTTTCCCTACAAAGAAAAACCCTGCACCCATAGGGGACACAGAAGGTCGGATATGCCCCTTCTGTAAGCTTTCTGCAATATATTGCTTCATGGCTATTCTCTCCGGACCTGACAGATTATATATCCTCCCCTTAGGAAACTTCACTCCGGGCAATAGGTCAATGGCACAGTCATAAGATCTATGAGGGGGTAGTATCTCCGACTGTTTCTGAGAAAATACTTGAGCAAAGTCACGAATGAAAACAGGAATCTGTTCTACCTCTGTATTGCCCAGTATGACAGGGAGACATCTGTCAGCACACTGTTGTCCCCACTTGATTAATTCACCTGAATTCCAGTCAAACACCGGGTTATGTTTCTGAAGCCAGGGCAGCCCCAAAACCACATCAGCGGGCAGCCCCTCCATGATAAATAGAATACACTTCTCAGTATGTATGGATCCTACCAACATCTCGAGCTCAGGAGTACAATGTTGGATTGTGCCCCTTGTCAGAGGAGTATTGTCAATTGCCACAACCCGCAGGGACTCAGAGAAAGGCCTCCAAGGTAGGCCCAGATGTTTGGCGAAGGACGCGTTTACAAAATTGGAAGCTGACCCAGAGTCCACAAAAGCATTCCCAGAACCAGACAGAGACACATATGAGATCTTAACTGGGAGCAGAAACTTTTTGGATACAATAGGAAATACCTGTTCGCCTAGGTGATCTTCCTGCAAATCACCTAGGCACTGGAGTTTTTCTGGCCTGGTCTTCCGTTTGGAGCACTCTCAAATGCCGCGTCCATCTTCGCCACAGTAGACGCATAACCCCTGGGTGTGACGAGTAGTCCTACGGTCACTAGCAGAAGTCGCCCCCACTTGCATGGGCTCCTCTGAGTTTAAATCGGAAACAACGGTTTTAGAGGTGACCATGGTTAGGACCACCGGAGGGGTAGCCTTTTCACGACGTCTCTCCCTTAAACGTCTGTCTAGACGAACAGCTAGTGCCATAGCCTCATCTAAAGTACCAGGGGTAGGGTAAGCCACCTAAATCCTTCACATAGTCAGCTAACCCTAATCTAAACTGGCATCTAAGAGCTGGGTCGTTCCACCAAGACGGAACGCACCAGCGACGAAATTCAGAGCAAAACTCCTCCACAGTCCGTTGACTCTGCATCAAGGTGGTCAGCTGAGCCTCAGCCACAGCTTCCCTATCAGGGTCATCAAAAAGTACCCCTAAGGCGGCAAAGAACCTGTCCACAGAAGACAGTTCTGGCGAATCAGGCGGTAACGAAAATGCCCACTCCTGGGGGGGACCCTGAAGTAGGGACATAACTATTCCCACTTTCTGCTCCTCATTGCCTGAGGTACATGGGCGGAGCCTGAAGTACAGGCGACATCCCTCTCCAAATGCCAAAAAGGCCTTCCTGTTGCCTGAGAACCTGTCCGGCAACTGGATAGGAGGCTCCACAGGAGGAGAAGGTAGCGCAGGGACACTCAGACTTGAGAAAGTCTCCTGCTGTTGTACCCGCAGCGCCAGATCCTGAACTACCTGGGTAAGCCCCTGCATCTGCTCTACCAGAGCTGTCATGGGGTTCATAGTGAGTGGAGAGCAGTGACGGTTTTGGCCTGTGATAATGTCACGTCAAGGGAGGTACGATGAGCCCTGACTGGAACCCAGCCCACTGTCCCTGCCTACTTGACGTGCTGCCCTAGATGCCAGACGTCAACCGGGCGACAGTCCCTCGCTACTAGAGTGCTGGGGCCGTCAGGAGGTAGAATAGTCAGACAGTCCGGGTCAATACCAAAACAGGAACGCCAAGCCACAAAACAGAACCAGAGGGTTAAACGTAAACAAGCCGAGGTCAAAACACGAATGGGAGCGAGGTACAAAAACGGAGAGCAAGATAGGATCAGGAAACAAGCCGAGGTCAGGTACACGGGAGAGCAAATAACAAGCAATAGCACAAGGAAAACAAGGCAGCCAGGAAATATCACAGGCGCAGCACCCAGCCTTCAGGTAATATAAATGTGATTCCTGGATACCGCCCCTGCAGCTGATTGGAGCGGCCTCCGGGTTCTCCCATTGGCTGGAACGACACACCCCCTGTCTGGAGTGGCTGGACCTCTGTCACTCACACAGCTCCCAGCAGACTGTCTATCAGGGTGGGGTCGCTGATCAGCTGCTGCATAACGTTGCTCCCTGCAGACTGACGCCGCCTAGCCCTGACAGCGGGGAGGGAAAAACGGATTTTTTTTTTGTTTAAGATATAAAAAATCAGGACAGCTTGTGGTGACTTCAGAAGCTTTGTACCTGGTGTAGGGGACACTCTCACCGGTGCTGGTCTCCCTGGGAGTTCTCTGTTTTCGCCATTAACTTCTCTGGCTGAAGATTTATGGACAGATGATGAAAGCCCCAGGTGATGCGCTGTAAATAACTGTGTTACTAATCCAAGTGCCTTTGGAACTAAATATTTTGTGAAACTGTAAGCATTGTCACTCTATTTCCTGTAACCAGTTTATTATATTACTCATATGTTATCATTTGATCATAATTGATGAATTCCAATGTTAAATAAAATTGTGTTTAATCCTAATTGACCGGTCTTCTTTAAAGCCGTATCCAGAACTTGTATTGATAAAACATGGCAAAGCAAGCTTAAAGAGTTCATTCAAAAAGGCCTATAAAAATGAGAGCTGTGAAAAATTGGTTGTTGTGGGCATCTCCTCCACTTTTCCTATTTTTAATATATTCTACCCATTGTATTTTTATAGAATACTTGGATGATTACAGGATTTACTTAATTAGCTAAATGAAAAAAAGACAGAGGTTTTCCAACTTTAAACGGTCTCAGATGATTTATACATTATTCAGTGCTAAATGAAATATAAACTTCAATACAGCCATTCTCTGAATGATGCCATAGTATCTGCCATTACTATTCTTTGAGGTCGACAACCGTAGCCCCCCTCTATCACAAAGCCAACCGTTCATGCTCCCCTCTCTCTCACAGACTACTGTTTGTGACACTTTTTATTACATAGACTGCTGCTTATGCACCCTTTCTCTTACATAAACTTCTACTCATGGCCCGCCTCTCACACAGACTCTGTTCATGGTCTGTCATGGTTCCCTTTCTCTTACATAAACTGCTGCTCATAACACACTTTGGGGGGGGTAAGGCATGGTGATGTCAAGTCTGCTAGGTCACAAAATATGCAGTTCAAGCAAATAATACACTCCCTTTTGAAAACACTGAAAGCTGAAGCAGGGCAAACCAGCATGAAATACCTTCATAGTAAAATCCCTTTAAGTTACTTCCTTTACTGGACTAGGCTACTTGGAATTTCGACATGAATCCTAGTGGGCTGTCAGGTTCTGTGCCACTGTGGCAAGGGCTGCACCAAGCATCTGGGACACAGGGCTCTTATTTTTTATATGGAGGCCCCAGTAAATGAGACTTTCAACTGTATGTTGTCGCGGCGGCCGCCGCTGCCACTGCGGCCGTTCCCCTGCCTGCCGTGGGTCCAGCGCGGGCATCGCGGGCACCCGCGACCACCCCCGTCCCATCTGTCCCTGCACCGGCTCGCTTACCTGGCCCCGCTCCTGTGCACGGCGCTCCCGTCCATTCCGGCTGCCGCGCTCGTGCTTGTCCCTTAACGCGTGCGCGACAGCTGGTCTAGATTTAACGGGCCAGTGTCCCGTCAATTGGCCCTTTGCCGGACGCTGGTCCTATATAAGGGTTACGCCCCCAGCACTCGTTGCCAGATCGTTGGTGTGCGTTTCGTGAGCTAAGAGAGTGTCCTGTGTCCATATTGATTACCCGTGTACCAGTCCGTTCCGCTACGTTTCCTGACCTTGCCTGTTTGCTGCCTGCCCTGACCATCTGCCCGTCTCTGACCACGAACCTCTGCCACCTGCCCTGACCTTCTGCCTGTCCCCGACTACGCCTTTGGATTACGATTCTGTACCACGCAGTACCCCGGTCGCCACCGCAAGCAAGTCACGTCAGGGGTAACGACCTGGTAGCCTCACGCCGCAGCAAGTCCATCCCGCTTTGCGGCGGGCTCTGGTGAAAACCGGGGGCTACTTAGATTCCATTCCCTGGCGTGGCTTAACTATCATCGCTTGCGGTGGTCCAGCGAATCCACTGAACCCTTACAGTATGATCTGGCCATAGATTCCGCCAGGGTACCTCTGCCTGAACTCCGGGACGTTACAATGGCCGTCACCCAGCAGAGCCAGCGTATCGACCAGCTCGCGGCCATGATGCAGAACCTTGCAGCCCGCCTATCTCCGCCTGCAGCTGCTGCTGGCGCGCCTGCTCCAGGTGCTCCTGCAGCCATGGTGCTACCTGCTCCTGCACCGGGACCATCTCTGCACCTGCCGCTCCCTTCTCGCTATGATGGAGACCCCAAGAAGTGCAGAGGCTTCATCAGTCAATGCTCCATCCACATCAAGATGCTGGCTCATCAATTTCCTACTGAGCAGGCTAAAGTGGCCTTCATAATTAGCCTCTTAACGGGCGAAGCACTGGCCTGGGCCACTCCGCTTTGGGACCGAGGAGATCCGCTGACGGCTAATCTGCAAGCCTTCCTCCAGGGGTTTCGAACTGTCTTTGAGGAACCTGGTCGCACCTCCTCTGCTGCCGCAGCCCTGCTTCGTCTCCGTCAGGGTGACTGCACTGTGGGACAGTACTCTGTGCAGTTCCGCACCTTAGCCTCGGACTTGGACTGGAACAATGAGGCAACCTTCTGGCAAGGCCTCTCGGGACGTATTAAAGATGAGCTCGCGGGTCGGGACCTGCCTTCCTCACTGGACGAATTGATTCGGTTGGCCACCCGGATCAATATTCGCTTTGCTGAAAGGCAACAAGAGCTCCGCCTCCAATGCGAGCTTACTCCTTCACGCCGGCTACCTCGCTTAGCTCCTGTCTTTCAACGGCCTCCACTTCCTCCACCAATGGTTCATGAGGACGAACCCATGCAGGTCGAAAGGGCTCATTTGACCCAGGAGGAACGCTCACAGCGACGTCTGCGGCAGTTATGTTTTTACTGTGGCGGTTCCGGCCACTTCATTGGGGACTGTCCGGTGCGCCCGGGAAACTCCCACACCTAGGGCTCGTAGGAGAGGCAACCCTAGGTGTCAGTGTGGCCTCTCCCCATCTGACCATTACCGTTCTATGTGGAATTTCGCCGGACAACACCTTTCAGGCCACCGCCTTCCTGGACTCGGGGTCCGCCGGTGACTTTATCAGCCTCGCGCTGGTGTCCCAGTACCGGCTTCCAGTGACCCCCCTGCAGAAACCCATGTTTGTCTCCTCTGTCAGTGGCGAATGCCTTAACGATGCCATTCGGTTCTGCACTACGCCCCTCACCTTGCAGATTGGGTCGTTACATCAGGAAACAGTGAAACTCCTCGTACTGCCTCGTTCCTCTTCTGAGATCCTCCTGGGCCTTCCCTGGTTACAAGAGCATGCTCCGACCCTAGACTGGAACACAGACGAGATTCTTCGTTGGGGCCCGGCATGTCGCTCACGATGCCTTCTGGCACTCTGCCCTGCTCCACGGTGTGCCTCTGCGAAGCCTACGAAGTCTCTGCCAGGTCTGCCTGCTCCTTACCAGGACTTTGCTGACGTCTTTTCCGAAAGACAAGCCGAAACTCTGCCTCCGCACCGGCCCTTCGATTGCCCTATCGATTTGCAACCTGGTACTACTCCTCCCCGATGCAGAGTTTACCCTCTCTCCGTCCCTGAGACAAAGGTCGATGTCCGACTATATTCAAGAAAATCTCCGCAAAGGCTTTATACGCAAGTCGTCCTCTCCTGCGGGAGCCGGATTCTTCTTTGTCGAAAAGAAAGATGGAACCCTCCGGCCCTGTATCGATTATCGTGGCCTGATTAAAATAACCGTAAAGAATCGATACCCTCTGCCTTTGATCTCGGAGCTATTTGACCGCCTACGTGGCGCAAACAAGTTGGATCTTCGCGGTGCTTACAACCTGATTCGGATCCGGAATGGTGACGAGTGGAAAACAGCCTTTAACACCCGTGATGGCCACTTCGAATATCTCGTCATGCCATTTGGTCTCTGTAACGCTCCGGCTGTCTTTCAAAACTTCGTTAATGAGATCTTCTGGTATCTTCTATACGTCTGCGTCATAGTTTATCTGGACGATATTCTAATCTATTCTCCAGACCTACAGACTCACCGCCACCACGTCCGCCAGGTGCTCAGACGCCTCCGGAACCATCAACTTTATGCCAAGCTGGAGAAGTGCCTGTTCGAGCGCACCTCCCTGCCCTTCTTAGGGTAAATTGTGTCGGATCAAGGCCTTCAGATGGACCCCGCCAAGCTCTCAGCAGTCCTGCAGTGGCCCCGTCCGGTGGGCCTTCGGGCCATCCAGCGCTTCTTAGGCTTTGCCAATTATTACAGGCAATTTATCCCACACTTCTCCTCTCTGGTGGCTCCGATGGTAGCCCTCACCAAGAAGGGTGCCGATCCCAAGTCATGGCCTCCCGAGGCCCAAGAGGCCTTCAAACGTCTAAAAGCTGCATTTGCTTCCGCTCCTGTTTTCGCTCGTCCGGACCCTCAGCGCCCGTTTGTCTTAGAGGTCGACGCCTCCTCTGTTGGCGCCGGCGCCGTTCTTCTTCAGAAGGCCTCTTGGGAAGATTGCGGACGTGTGGATTCTTCTCCAAAACTTTCACTCCGGCTGAACGTAATTACACGATCGGGAACTTCTAGCCATAAAGTTAGTCCTAGAAGAATGGCGTCACTTGCTGGAGGGGACTCACCATCCCATAGAGATCTACACTGATCATAAGAATCTACTATATCTACAATCTGCCCAGCGATTGAATCCGCGTCAAGCCAGGCGGTCGCTTTTCTTCGCCCGTTTTAATTTTCTCCTACACTTCCGACCGGCCGAAAAAAATGTCAGGGCGGATGCTCTCTCTAGATCCTCTGACACGGTGGGCTTGGAGCCGCCCCTGCAGCACATTATCCCTCCGAAACGGCTACTTTCGGCAGCTCCTGTGGACCTTCAACAGTTACCTCCAGGGAAGACCTATGTCCGTCCTGCTTTACGGCTTTGAATCCTTAAATGGGGACATTCTTCTCGATCAGCTGGTCATCCTGGGATTCACAAATCCGTACAACTAATCTCCAGATACTATTGGTGGCCCACTCTCTCGCAGGACGTTAGGGATTTTGTTTTAGCCTGCACCTCCTGTGCCCGTAACAAAGTTTCTTGCCTCAAACCCGCGGGTCTGTTTCAGCCTCTCCCGGTGCCAGAGAGACCTTGGTCCCATATTGCTATGATTTTGGTTACTGACCTGCCGGCCTCATCCGGAAACATGGTCATCTGGGTGGAGGTTGACAGATTTTCTAAAATGGCTCATTTTGTGCCCCTGCCCGGGTTACCCTCGGCACCCCAGCCAGCCCAGCTCCTCTTCCACCACATCTTTCGATTACACGGTCTCCCTTTGCACATCATCTCGGATAGGGGAGTCCAGTTTGTATCTAAATTCTGGCGGGCTCTCTGTGCTCAGTTATGGGTGCAGCTGGACTTCTCGTCCGCTTACCACGCTTAGACCAATGGGCAGGTGGAGAGGGTCAACCAAGTCTTAGGCTCTTATCTGCGACATTTTGTGTCTGCCCGTCAGGATAACTGGTCTGACCTTCTCCCCTGGGCGGAATTCTCATATAATTCCCTAGACTCAGAGGCCGCTAAAGCTCCCTTTATTATTGTGTTTGGGTTACATCCCCGCCCGCCTCTCCCCCTAGCCGTTTCGTGTCACGTTCCTGCCGTGGATGCCCAAGTATGGGACATCAAGTCACTCTGGCAGGTCACTCGTCAGGCTCTTCTTCTGGCTTCCACTCGTACTGAAGTTCAGGCCGATAGGTACCGGAGACCTCCCCCTGGATTTAAGCCAGGTGATAGGGTTTGGCTATCGGCCAAATACATCCGTTTCAAGGTACCCAGCTACAAGTTGGGCCCTAAATATTTGGGCCATTTTGTGGTACTTCGTCAGCTTAACCCGGTATCCTACAAGCTCCGCTTGCCCCCCCCACTCTGCGTGTCCCGAACACCTTCCATGTCTCGCTCCTCAAGCCTGTGGTGCTAAATCGCTTCTCCCGTGGATCTGTCTCGCTTTCTCCTGTGGCCAACTCTGATAACATCTTTGAGGTCAAGGAGGTGCTGGCGCAGAAGACAGTGAGGGGGAAGCGGTTCTTTCTCATTGACTGGAAGGGGTTCGGGAACCTGAGGGCAACCTGTCACCTGATCTCCTTGCTAGGTTCAAAAAAAAGAGGGGGAGACCTAAGGGGGAGTGGGTACTGTCACGGCGGCCGTGGGCGCAGCTGCCCCTGCAGCCGTTCCCCTGCCTGGCGGGGGTCCGGCGCGGGCATCGTGGGGACCCGCGACCACCCCGTCCCATCTGTCCCTGCGCCGGCTCGCTTACCTGGCCCCGCTCCTGTGCACTCCGCTCCCGTCCGTTCCGGCTGCCGCGCTAGTGCCCGTCCCTTAGCGCACGCGCGCGCGACAGCTGGTCTAGATTTAAAGGGCCAGTGTCCCGTTAATTGGCCCTTTGCCGGACGCTGGTCCTATATAAGGGTTATGCCCCCAGCACTCATTGCCAGATCGTTGGTGTGCGTTTAGTGAGCTAAGAGAGTGTCCTGTGTCCGTATTGATTACCCGTGTACCAGTCCGTTCCACTACGTTTCCTGACCTGGCCTGTTTGCCGCCTGCCCTGACCGTCTGCCCGTCTCTGACCACGAACCTCTGCCGCTTGCCTTGACCTTCTGCCTGTCCCCGACTACGCCTTTGGATTACGATTCTGTACCATGCAGTACCCCGGCCGCCATCGCAAGCAAGTCACGTCAGGGGTAACGACCTGGTAGCCTCACGCCGCAGCAAGTCCATCCTGCTTTGCGGCGGGCACTGGTGCAAACCGGGGGCTACTTAGATTCCGTTCCCTGGCGGGGCTTAACTATCATCACTTGTGGTAGTCCAGCGAATCCACTGAACCCTTACATATGTGTGTCCTCAGAATGTGGATATAGATCAAAACTATGGCAGAGCATAGAGCTACTGGCTTCCCACCCTACAGGGCTTCCCACAGACCCGGAGCCTATGAAACTCTATGGGTAAGTTCACACGGCGTGTTGACTCCGTGTTACATATGCTTTTAGATGCGTGTCTGGATCTGTCTGTCGGATCCCAAATGGACCCAAACACGCATCTAACAAATAGAAATGTGATTTAAATTGCTTTTAATATAATACACTTATCGGCATTCACACAAGTGATCACCGATGCGTGTCTCATTGCGTCTATCGGATCCGTCTTTCGGATCCGTTCCTTGATCTGAAAGACGCACCAGGAGCCCTATTTTAAACTATAGGGTGCGATCCTGCTGCATCCAACACGCATCCAAACAAACAGCTGCATGTTAGATACGTGTTGGATCTGTTTAGGGTCCGATCGCCAATGCATTTTTGGATGCGATTTTCGGATCCAAAAATGCCGTGTGAACAAGCCCTAACGGCAACATCTATGAACGTTGGTGCAGACAGGCCAGTTCTAAATAGCTTTAAGGCAGTGTAGAATGCACCAGAATGTATGAACCTTTTCCTCTACAGGTCATACATACAGGGCAGTGTAGAGGCAATATGACAAGTCTGGCTCAGGCACCACCTTTACCCTGGTCTGGCTGTTCTTCTGCAGGTCATACATACAGGACAGTGAAGTGCCAATATGACAAGTTCCTGGGCTCCAGGCACCACCTTTACCCCCTGGTCTGGCTGTTTTTTCTGCAGGTCATACATACAGGGCAGTGTAGAGCCAATGCGACAAGTCTGGCTCAGGCACCACCTTTACCCTGGTCTGGCTGTTCTTCTGCAGGTCATACATACAGGCAGTGTAGAGCCAATACCACAAGTCTGGCTCAGGCACCACCTTTACCCTATTCTCGCTGTTCTTCTGCAGGTCATACATACAGGGCAGTGTAGAGCCAATACCACAAGTCTGGCTCAGCAGACACCTTTAACTTGGTGTTTTGCGCTTAGGTTTGGAGTCAAAGAATCATAAATGTGTCTACTTCTAAGAATGTGGTGCGACACCCCCAGAACGCCCGAAATCTTTGGCGTACTAAAAAATGTTGCGCCTGCACTTGTCACGTCAAAGTTTGGAATGCGCCTCTTCATACATCTATAGAACAGGTCTAATAGTTTTTTAATGCCAGATAACTGGCACAGCCCCGTTCTTGTTTGCACTGACATCTTCAATGGGCTGACATAAGTGGCACCCCATTGCACCCCTTGTGCCAAGCCACTAACCCAGTCATTATAGCTAATTATTAGGGTGCCGTATATTAATATTTCATTAATATTTAATATTTCATTCTGCATTGCCCCATGTAGAAGGAAGATTGTCCCGGTCCCTAACTGCCCGGCTCACTAGCTACAAATAATCAGAAGGACCATTGCTTGTACCCTATTTTCTATGTACATCAAATCAGTCTTACTTTTTCCATCTCTACTAGGTAGGCGTCAATAAAATCACGAATGTAGTTTGGATTCCAGGTATTCCGATGCTCTGAAACGACTTCCTTTAAGAATTCAATCAGTTCATACTCTGGTTGCAACACGCGATTAACAAGCCAGGGAATGTTAGTTAGGATAGGAATTACATTTAGAATCTAAAACCAAAACAAAACAAAAAAAAATCAATGATATAACAATGAAAATATATAAATAGGGACACTTAATCCCTTAAAACTGTTGAGTGTGTTCATGGCAGCTAGCATAATGAAGGCTGTGACTTTTTTCTACAGTTCATCAGTATTGCACATGGCGTATTGCCACGTGCATTGTACACGCCGCAATACGCCGGTTATTTTAGAAGTACGCGCTGGCCAGTACGTACTTTTAAAGTGCGTGAGGGGGAAGCCCCATAGACTTCTATTATCCCCCGTCATGGTCACTTCTTTCCCCTGGCGTTCAAGACGCATCGTGAAGATTGGGCTCTATTAGAGCTATGAATTACTGTAACTGCAGGGCATTTTGGGTGTAATTACGCGTCAAAATACATCCCGCAATGACGCCGTGAGAACATATCCTTAGGGGAACGTATCATACATTTAATTTATAAGACAAATTATATTGTAGCTATTTTCAGTTTTGTTTTTTAAGAATTTCACTGGGGCTGCCATTCTTGAGACACACTGTTCCCTCTTGTATTATCTATAGAGTGGGTGTGTGCTCTGTGGCAGCTGCAATAAATTAAAGGTGGAGGGTGTAAAAAAAAGTCTCTTGACAATACGTTTATGTTGGACCCTCAACTGTAATCTGTGGGGAAACCTAAATGTTGAGTTTGCCTGCAGAACCGCCCAGGGGCATTGCTAGGGTCCTAAAACATCCGGGGCCCGGCTCTCTGTGTTCTGTTTTGCTCAGTAAGGCTGGGTTCACACAGAATTTTTCACACCACATCCTGAATTGCGGCATATATGCTCCTGTCACTATTTTGACGTGTATTACACATAGATACTGTCCATCACCTCAGCAATGCACTGTACAATAAAAACCAGCACTCATCTACAAAAATGCTTATCTACATATGATAGTGTAATTATTTGGTAACTTTATGATGTGTAATAGCATCATATAGTTACCAAATAATACTCCTATACATAAAGCAAATATACCATACGTATGATTGTTACTAAAATAAATTCTACAATACCAAGACCCAATAATATTACTACTTAAGAACCAAATAACAGAGCCAGACCATGACCAAATACGAACACCACATGTGACTATCCATTGTACACAGGCTCTGCAAACATATATTAACTTCATACAGTGACCATATAGTCAGGGGCATAGCAATAGAGGGCGCAGAGGTAGTAGTCGCTACCGGGCCCTGCAGCTTAAAGGGGCCCAACAGCTCTTCTGCTACATAGGAAGACACAAGTATTATAAATTACTCATGGTTGCTGGAGGGCCCAATTTGACATTCTGCATTGGGGCCCAGGAGCTTCAAGTTACGCCTCTGCATATAGTGATAGATCCCAGTATACACAGACTCTTCAGACTGTATTTTACTCCCATACAGTGATCATGTAGTGGTAGATACCAGCGTACACAGGCTCTGCCAACTGTATATTACCTCCATAGAGTGACCAGGTAGTGGTAGATACCAGTGTACACAGGCTCTGCAGACATATATTACTTCCACACAGAGACCAGATTATGCAGGTTATAGGGCCCCCTGTATCTATATACTATATATGGCCCCCCAGGATGTAGGTTATAGGGCCCCTAGTTTCTATATATTATACATGGTCCCTCAGTATGTGGGTTATAGGGTCCACCAGTATCTTTATATTATATATGGTCCCCCAGTAGGTAGGTATGGAAGTTGTTTATCCCCCAGTAGGTAGATTATAGGATCTCCAGTAAGTAGAGTATAGGGTACCCAGTAGGTAGTTATAGAAGTTATATGTCCCCTAGTATACAGGTTAGTTTATTGGCCACGAATAAAGAAAAAAATCTAATAGTACTCACCTCTCCCCTGTTCCCAGTAGAAGCTCTCGCTGCTCTCAGTCTTCGCCCCAGGCAGCACAACGGCATCAGCGTGACGTCATCATGCTGCGCAGGTGGCATGGTGATATTTTCATGCCACCTGTGCTGGATACTCCAGAGGATGCACATACAGTTGAAAAGACCACCAGCACTCTGGCTCAAGGTAGGGGCACGGAATCCGGCACAGGTCCACAGATAAAACAGTCTATCAACGCTCCTGGCACCTCCAGAAGGGAAATAAAGCATTACATAGCATTTATTCAGATCAGTGGGATGTCCGTATGATGCAGAACAGGTCAGGTCCTTCAGAGCAAGAGACGCTCTTTGTAACCACTCTCTAGTCTGAACAAGAAACGAGGAGTCCGGATATGGAACCTCTTTCTACTTATTCAGAATTTCCTACTAGCGTGAATAAAAATAGGTCTCCTAAACCAGAGAACCCCTTTAGTGGTCAAAAAAGTGACAGTTAATAGAGTCACCAGGAATAGGCAGAGTGCAGTCCCTTCCACAGAGACTGAATGGACAGGGAATTACATTGTATGGTTGTGAATGTTGAAATCTTCTAGTCTTACTCCTAACTTGTAGTTTGTAGGCCCTCGCAGGTAGGGTCCTCTTTCCCTTTGTACTAGTTTATGGTGTGTATATTGATATTCTAGCACTCCAAAAGGTGTGAAGATTTTCTCCAGTTTGCCCTGAAAAAAACTTCTTTAAATGGACTGTAATGACCGCGCTGGACGTCTTTTTAGTTGAAGATTTATTATAAATAGCAATTGGAATACGTGTTTCGTGTGTAGACCACACCTCAGTTCCATACACAATGTGCTAAACTCATGGGGTTAAAAAAAAAAAACTGCCAGGTCTGCACATGTCAAACAAGGGTCAAAGGTTAAGGGAACAATCAGGTAAAAGTATAAAAATTAGATAAAAAATTGAATAAATAGGTTATGTATAAATCACATTTATAAATTGTACATCCACATAGAAATACCATATCATTTTAAAAGTATTACAAGAAGAATTATTATAAAAAGGGGAAAAGAAACTTTATTTAAAAACAAACAAGAATACTTTATTTGAGAAAAAAAAAAGGTTGAAGTGACTAGATGTAGCCATTATAGACTGCTGGATTTGTTGAGGGTCTATCACTAAGGCCTCGTTCACACGACGGATTTGGCCGCGGGTTCGGCCGCGGCTTTCGCCGCGGTTCCTGCGGCCAGGCCTCGACCTAACCTCGCCGCAAACTCACGTCTCCCAACGCGGGTTTGCGGCGCGGGCGCTGAGCGTGGTCGCGGCGCAAGTGGGGCGTGGTTTTGGGCACGGCTTGCAGCGAGGGTTTGCCCTCATGCAAATTAGTAGGTAGGGGGAAAACCGCACCGCCCGCCGCGGCCCAGCTGCGCACCAACCGCGGCTACGCCCGCGGCGCCACACGGAAGAATTGACAGGAGAGTTCTCAAACACGCGCGGTAAGGCCGCAGCCACAAACCCATAGGAAACCATGTTAATAAACTGGGCGCGATTTGGACGTGGTTTTGGCCGCGGAAACTGTGTCGGAACCCGCGGCCATAACTGCGCTCAAATCCGTCGTGTGAACATGCCCTAAGGGTTATAAAGGTGCTATTTTGAACTTTGTATTTAGTATTTATATTATGAATGGAGAAGAGAAAAGAAGTGTCAATCACAACTTATAAACTTTTAAATATATTTCTCATTGATGGTCTTAATAGTGATAGTGATTACCATTGCCCTCAGTTTAAGTTTAAGAGGATATGAGGTCTAGAGGTACGATAAAAAGGTATAAAGTGTTCTGTACTCTTAGATGTTGTACACACATATACATATATACATACATGTCAAAAATAATAATAAAATAGATAAATAGATTTTAAAAAATATATACCAAAAAAGTATATGCCAAAAAAAGTGCCCAAAAAAATATATATGCCAAAAAAAATATGCCAAAAAAGTATATGCCAAAAAATAAACGCCACAAAAATATATGCAAAAAATTTTTTATTAGAACATATGTGTTGGTATGAGAGGAGGAAAATGATATGTATTACATTGGAACATTTCTATTGGTTTTATAAATGGAAGATTATTTTACCAATTTCAGAATAAGATGAATTTTCAGGAAAGGCGTAGCTTATAATATCCTAAGAGATGTTTGTTAGAATGTTTATTGTATAAGTTCTGTAACCTCATTGAGACCCATAGGAGATAGGATCTGCAACTGGTAAATCCAGAAGGCCTCTCTCTTTTGGAGGGCTTCAAACCTATTATAGATATGTTCTGGAATATGATCAATGAGAATGAGTTTGAGTGTCTTATAATCCCCATCGTGTGTTTGTTATGTGCCTTGATAATCCATGAAACATATATCTTTTTCTTATGTTCATGCGATGTCCATTCATACGATTATGCACTTGTTGGGTGGTTCGCCCAATATATTGTTTCCCGCAAGTACATGTTAGAAGGTATATTACATAACTAATATTACAGTTGAGGGGATATTTAATATCAAAGGGTTGGCCAGTTGTGTGTGATGTGAAATTGTTCCCATACTTTCCAATCATTGGGCATGTCATGCATCTGTTCCCATGGCTTTTAAGACATCCAACTTCAGACGTCTTTGATAATTTGGTATTTTTTCGCTGATGCTGTCTGATGTTACTTGGGGCCACAATCTGTGTTATTGTGGTTGCCCTTCTGAAAATCAGTGAGGGATTTTGTGTGAGATGGTCTTTTAAATATGGATCCATCTCTATAATAGGCCAATGTTTCTTTAAAATTTGTTTAATCTAATGATGGGATGTGCTAAATCGGGTCATGAAGTTTGTCCAATTATAAGTAATTTTATTCTTTGTTGTATTTTCAGTGGTAACAGAGGTGGAGGCCTGCTCCTCCTGAGGATTTTTTTGAACTTTTTTTTATACATTCTACTTGGGACAAGGCTCCTGCACTTATGATTCCCTAATTAGTTTTTCTGGATAATGTTTTTCTCAAAGTCTTTAAGCTATCGTGGAAGATTGTGTCATAAAATCCGCATCATTAGTGCAATTCTTTCGAATGCGTCTTAGTTGTCCGTAAGGTACATTAATTTTCCATCTATGTAAGTGACAGCTCTGGAAGTCAAGAAAACTATTTGCATCTACTGTTTTAAAAATAAGTAGTAGTGACATAGCGTTGACCTTCTTTTCTTATGACCAAATCTAGAAAGTCAATTTCGTTCATACTGATTTTAGGGGTGAGGGAGATTCCCCATGAGTTATGATTGATCTCCTTAATAAACTGTTGGGCCTCCTTCTCTGTGCCTCTCCAGATCATGAAGAGATCATCGATATATCTCTTATAGATGACAACTTTTTCAAAAAACGTGCTAGAATAGATATGTGTATCCTCAAAATCCCCCATGAACAAGTTAGTGAATAATGGAGCTACTCTTGTCCCCATTGCTGTACCCTTAGTTTGTCTGTAGGTACGAGTATTGTAGGTGAAGTAATTGTTATTCAAAATAAAGAATAACCCTTTTAGAAAAATTTCCCTCTGTGAGTAAGTTAGAACTGATCTTTAACAAGAGTTTTATTCACACATGTTAGACCTAGGTTATGATCAATATTTGAATATAGGGCTGTGACATCCATGGTGATGAAGATAAATTCTTGGTTAAAGGGTGTGGAGATGAGGTTTTCAATGAGAGTATAGGAATCTCTCAAAAAACTTCTGAGTTCCTTGACTTATGTCTGTAGGTAAATGTCCAGGTATTGGGATAACCTACTAGTTGAGCTATCGATCCCAGAGATAATGGGACGTCCTGGAGGCTGCGCTGCATTTTTATGTATCTTGGGGATGTGATAAAAGCAGCTTTTTTTGGGGACTGGAATGAAGATGAATTGTTTCTCCTCCTTGGTAATTGCCCCACTTTCTACAGATTCTGATAACAATGTATACAGATTCTTATTGGACTCCACAAAAGGGTCTCCAGTGACTTCTGTATAGTAATCAAGATCAGAAAGTATATTGAGGGACTCATTGTGGTAATAGTCATAATCCATCATTACTATACCACCTCCCTTATTGGATGCCCTAATCACGATTTAATCATTCTTTTTGAGGGATACGAGGGCCATATATTCCTTTTTAGACAGATTTTTTGGTGATCTCACTTGGATTATTCCTCCTTCTTGTGCTAATTTTTTTTTATAGGAAATAGGATTATTTTTATTTTCAATATCCCTAAAATCCGCTGCTACCAATTCTGAAAAAGCTTGTAAATAGTGAGCTTGGTGGTGTACTGGGTAAAACTTGGACTTTTTTGGAAGATGGATTATTTTCCCTGCTCTCGGTAGGGAGTTGTAAGTGTTTGGGATTTTATTCTTATGTTTATTTATCTCAAAATGTCTTTTTAGTGTTAGTTTTCGGATGTCATGCTGGAGGGCAATAAATAGCTCAAAGGGGTCAGCTTTGCTTAACACTGATTTTTCATTCTCATTTAGTTTGTATTTAGAGATGTTAAAGATGGGGCTTTTTTTGGAGGGATGATGTTTTCCCTTTTTTTTTGCGCAATTGTTTTGTGCGCTGGCCTCCTCTCGACCCCCGTCTGTGATTTTTCTTTTTTGATTGGGGAGGAAATATGTGTTGATTGGCCTGGTTTTGAAATTGGGGGTATGGTTGTGTGAATTGTATAGGGGACCTGTGCCTAAAAAAGGGACTACTCCTGTAGACCTTGGTTTTGTGTTGTCTATAATCCCAGAGTTTTCAGCTAATAGTTGAATAAAAGCCCCATTGGGGCTCTATGTCTGATGTGGAATTGGCATTACTTGGCACTTTACTTGTGGAGCCCTCGACTGTCTCCAATTGGTCAGTGTTGCATGGGCTATGGATAGTTAGAATGGACATATTGTACTCTTCTAGAAGTTGAAGGTTTTGGCAAGGGTCTGTGCACTCAGGGTTCAAGTCCAGTGGTCCTATTGGTGGATCAGTCGGTACTGTTACAGAGGTATTGGGGCTTTGTTCAATCCATCAATGAGAAATATATTTAAAAGTTTATAAGTCGTGATTGACGCTCCTTTTCTCTTCTCCATTCATAATATAAATACTAAATACAAAGTTCAAAATAGCACCTTTATTACCCTTAGTGATAGACCCTAAACAAATCCAGCAGTCTATAATGGCTACATCTAGTCACTTCAACCTTTTTTTTTTAAATAAAGTATTCTTGTTTGTTTTTAAATAAAGTTTTTTTCCCCCTTCCTTTTTTATAATAATTCTTCTTGTAATACTTTTAAAATGATATGGTATTTCTATGTGGATGTACAATTTATAAATGTGATTTATACATAATCTATTTATTCAATTTTTATCTAATTTCTATACTTTTACCTGATTGTTCCCTTAACCTTTGACCCTTGTTTGACATGTGCAGACCTGGCAGTTTTTTGTATTTAACCCCATGAGTTTAGCACTTTGTGTATGGAACTGAGGAAGTGTGGTCTACACACGAAACACGTATTCCAATTGCTATTTATAATAAATCTTCAACAAAAAAGACGTCCAGTGCGGTCATTGCAATCCATTTAAAGAAGTTTTTTTCAGGGCAAACTGGAGAAAATCTTCACACTTTTTGGATCGCTACTATCCTGACCCCGTGCATCGGGCGTATGGAGCAAAACGGACAGACGGCTGCGGACAACCGTGATTCTTCGGTTCCAAATACTTGGATGCTTAAAAAAGTGTTGTGCCTTCCTTTGCACAACAGTAGAAGGTTAGTGCTTAAAATAAGTACTAGTGGTTCTTATTCAAAAGTCGCCATATTGCGCTAGTGAGCGCTGTCTCGTTTTTGTTTGTTCTCTTGGATATTCTAGCACTGGCAGGCAGAGTCCTCTCTCCCTCTGTACTATCTTGTAGTGTATTTAGTGATATTATTACACTTATTTTTGTTCTGTGTTATGTATTTAGATGCCTTTTGAATGCACAGCACGCTGGAATTAATGGCACTTTAAAAAGAATATCCTGAACCTCTAGCAGTACTATAGAGCTGTGTTCTGGCATGCTAGGGGGTTCTTCATTGTTTTAAACCCCCACTCTACACCTTCTATGCTGTTCAGTAAGATAAAAAGGTACTTATCCACTTCAGTGTCGTTGCCACACTGGGGGCCCTATTACCTACCTATATCTACTGGGGCCATATTATCTGTCTATCTAAACTGGGGGCCCTATAACCTGCCTATCTATACTGGATGCCCTATTACCTGCCTATCTATACTGGTGCCCTGTGACGAAAACAGCCTAGTCCGCCGGCCCACTGGAGGGACGATGGCCTGACTTGGGGTGTATCTCGACGTTGCACGGCCCCCTAGGGGGTGCACAAGGTCAGCCAGATACGGTTCCACTGTTCACCCCTGTCCACACGGGCACAGGTAGAAGAAGGGAGGAAGAGAGAACACTTTCCTCGTCCAGAACCCTGAATGGCTGCCACCAGTTCTCTCGTTTAGTTATAAGACCGGTCCGTTACCGACGTATAACAGGGCCATGAACCAACCCTTGGGTAGCTATATCATAGACCGAGTACTAGGCGTGTGCGGCCGATGATCAAGACAGACTAACTCAGATTAAAGTTTATAGATTTTATTAGCCTTGGAGGGCACACTAGACAAATATATACAAAAGGATAATAATATACAGGTAAGTCAGAGGTGCACATACAAGCATGGGTTACAGACAAAAGGCAGTTAAAATGGGTCAAGTTACATTAGGCTTGGTTCTGGGCTCACATGGGGGGGCTTATGTGGCCTGGCTGCTGTGTACGGATGCTCCTGGAAATGCTCTTAGGTGCCCTCCTCCATGGATCAACGGCAGAGCCCACACGGGCTCCTACTTATATCTGTGAGGGGACAGCCCACGTGGTAGCCCCCTTTCACGCCCCCACACACCCCTGGGACGGTCTAAGAACTCCTCCCACTCAGGTCATGCAGTTTCTGATACAAACACAAAAATGGACCATAACGCGGCAGGGCATTGGTATAGAACCGAGCCGGTAGCACCATCAGAACCGGCTGGGCCTACACGACGCCCGGATATCAGACACGCCTATCTTATGGGCTCCGTAGGTCTGGTTCTGGATATCTCGGTCCCTCTGCGCCTCAGAAACCTGGAAATGGTGGCTGTGTGTGTGGGGAGTTCCATGTTTTGCGATATGAACTCGCCATGGACCAGTTATGAGCGGATCGCCTATGAATCGATATGAAATATCGGAGACGGGTCGGCTAGGATTGAGTAATTGAAGTCTTTGAAGCTTGGGGTTTTGAGGCAGCATTTGTTCAGTGCTAATTAATGGAAGTGAGGGTTCTTTTGAGGTGTCCGTGTATCCTGCTGTGCCAACATCCTATGGAGAGCATTTACAATGGGTCATGGCTGGGCTAATTAACGTGTAAATGGAGCTTTCCTGGGAGGCTGGGACCCATCTGTGATCTGACTAGAATGGGGGATGAAGTAAAGTGAATTCTTCCTGGGCCCTATTACCTACCTATATATACTGGGGGCTCTATTACCTGTCTGTATTTACATGGGGCCCTATTACATATTTTTATCTACTGGGGGCCCTATTACCTATCTGTATCTACTGGGGGCCCTATTACCTACCTATATACTGGGGGCCCTATTACCTATCTGTATCTACTGGGGGCCCAATTACCTACCTATATATACTGCCTATCTATATTGGATGCCCTATTACCTGCCTATCTATACCGGGGGTTGTATTACCTGCCTATGGATACTGGGGGCCCTATTACCTACCCATATATACTGCGGGCCCTATTACCTATCTGTGTCTACTGCAGGCCCTATTACCTACCTATATATACTGGGGGCCCTATTACCTACCTATATATATTGCGGGGCGTTATTACCTTCCTATATCTACTGGGGGCCCTATTACCTGCCTATATCTATTGGAGGCCCTATTACTGACCTATATCTACTGGGGGCCTATTATCTGTCTATATATACTGGGGGCCTTATAACCTGGCTATCTATACTGGGGGCCCTGTTACCTGCCTATCTATACTAGATGCCCTATTACCTGCCTATGCATACTGGGGGCCCTATTACCTGCCTATATATACTGGGGGCCCTATTACCTGCCTATATATACTGGGGGCCCTATTACCTGCCTATGTATACTGGATGCCCTATTACCTGCCTATGCATACTGGGGGCTCTATTACCCGCCTATGCATACTGGGGGCCCTATTACCTTCCTATATATACTGGGGGCCCTATTAACTGCCTATGCATACTGGATGCCCTATTACCTGCCTATGCATACTGGGGGCCCTATTACCTGCCTATATATACCGGGGGCCCTATTACTTGCCTATATATACTGGATGCCCTATTACCTGCCTATGCATACTGGGGGCCCTATTACCTGCCTATATATACTGGGGGCCCTATTACCTGCCTATATATACTGGGGCCCTATTACCTGCCTATGTATACTGAGGTCCCTATTACCTGCCCATAAATACTGGGGGCCCTATTACCAGCCTATGAATACTGGGGGCCCTATTACCTTCCTATATATACTGGGGGCCCTATTAACTGCCTATGTATAATGGATGCCCTATTACCAGCCTATGCATACTGGGGGCCCTATTACCTGCCTATATATACCGGGGGCCCTATTACTTGCCTATATATACTGGATGCCCTATTACCTGCCTATCTATACTTGATGCCCTGTTACCTGCCTATGCATGCTGGGGGCCCTATCACCAGCCTATATATACTGGGGGCCCTATTACCTATCTGTATATACTGGGGGCCCTATTACTACCTTTATATACAGTGAGCTCTATTACCTGCCTATATCTACTTGGGGCCCTTTTACCTGCCTATATCTACTGGGGGCCCTTTTACCTGCCTATATCTACTGGGGGGCCTTTTACCTATTTTTATCTACTGGAGACCCTATTACCTAACTATATCTACTGGAAGCCATATTACCTGCCTATATCTACTGGGGGCCCTATTACTTTCCTAGCAATACTGGGGGCCCTATTTCCTGCCTATATATACTAGGGGCCCTATTACCTATATACAGACTGGAGAACCTTATTACCTATCTACAGACTGGGGGACCCTATTATCTATATACCTACTGGGGGATCCTATTACCTATATATTTATATACTAGGCGACCCTATTATCTATATACCTACTGGGGGACCATATTACCTATATTTTTATATACTGGGGGACCCTATTGTCTATATACCTACTGGTGGAGCATATTACCTATATTGTTATATACTTGGGGACCCTAATACCTATGTACCTACCTACTGGGGGACATATAACCTATTTACTGTATACATATAACCTATTTACTGTATTTACTGTATAACCTACCTACTTACTGAGGAGACCTATATACCTACCTACTGGGAGGGGGTCTATAAACCTACCTAATGGAGGCCTATAAAAGAACGATATATGACTCCCCATTTCCCACTGCAGGCACCTGGCTTTTCTATCATAGAAAAGCCAGTTGCTGTGGGGATGGGGCATTACCATGCTTTCCTGTATAAATTCCCATTAGGGAGGGAGTTATATAACCCCCCCCCCAGTAGGTAGGTAGGTATATAGGTACTGGAAAGTGAGGATTCTAAAATGCATGTGTGGTAAATTCTGCATAGACGAGTCGTAGCCGGGAGAAGTCATCATGGTGGTCTGGGCCGGGTGGAGAAGGGAAGGGAAAGTGAACGACTCGGATCAGAAAAGACATCTCCTGTAAGTCACTAAATTTAACTGCAGTGTAATCACTTATTCAGAGCACCTACATACAACTAGTTTCTACCACTATATAGTCCCTGTATGGTGTTAATATACGTCTTCAGAGTCTGTGTACAACTGATAGTCACAAGTTGTGGTTGTGTTTGGTCAGGGTCTGGCAGTATTATTTGATCCTTAAGTAGTAATAGTTTTGGGTCTTGCTATTGTAGGTGTTATCTTTTTAGTAAGAATGATTCGTATGGTATATTTGCCATACTGCATTCCGCAGTTCCCAATGTGGCGTGACAAATGCTGTGTGAACGCTGCCCTACTGAGCAAAACTTAACACAAAGGGTCCGGGCCCCGGATGTTTTAGGACCCCAGCAACGCCCCTGTTTGGGGTATATCATTGCGTCAAAACTGGTGCCACCTGGACGATCTTTTGGTACTCTGATTGGCTAGTGGGCTATTATATCCCTGGATTGGCTGCAGCATCATATGTATTGGTGGAGGACCTGCATCGAACATCGGATCAGCTGCAATGCTGGAATAGTGATGCTGGTGCAGTTGAGTATATATATATATATATATATATATATATATATTTATTCTTTTTTAGTACAGTGGGGGCTAGGAGTTTTAAAAACTTATGGAAAACCCCTTTAAATCCCTGCTGTCTAAGGGTACATCAACATGGGACTGGTAAGATTGTTTTGGGATTTTGCTGTAACAGCAGGAAAGAGTTTGTTGTGAAAGAGACCATGGACTAGGGGTAAATGTCAAACTGCCACTACCAACATTCTGCTTGATTATGGTTTTTCAATAATTACTTTTTCGACAATTTATGAGCATAGATGTTTTTAAAAGTAGATGTGGGAACATTTCATGTTTTAGGCATTTCCCAATAGTTGTCTTTATAAGAAAGTGATGTGAATGTTAAATCTGAGGTCCTCAAAAGAGTCACATTTCCCTAGACTCTGATAGCCCGGTGCTGCAACATGTACAGCACATATGCAGGAGAGTGTGTTAGAGTAGATGAAAGTAGTTTGGAATTTGACGTCGTCCTATTAAGTTGAGTATAGAAGAGAGAATATGTCAACTATAATTCTGTATAGATGGAGCTAGATGGACTGATATACTAACGAAAGTCAGTTGATTTAACACAAGGACAATGGGGATTGAACTGATCCCTAGAATAAAAGACAAAGACACAGGGGCGAAACATTTATATTTTGACCACAAGCGCAAAGCAAAGTTAAAGGGGATGCTCCCACCATGCACTTTTGATAGCATATTAAAAGGTTATAGTCAACAAAAGACACCGGGCCTCTGGCAAAGTTTCGGCTACGAATAAAGAGTGTGTTAAGAACGTTCTTTGACTTGCTGTTTCATGTACTCTGAACAAATGGACCTCACAAAAATTAGTATTTGTATCAGTGATGTTCATGTACGCGATTACATTGATTCGTCATAGATGTAAAATAATTGTTCAGACAATAGAGTGTTTGCTTCCCAATACATTTCTATGCACGCATGTGTAAAAATGGTTGCGTTGCCAAAGAATTTGAATGTCCATATTACTCTGTGATCCTTTATTGAATGCATTGATCACAAGCCCATAGGGCAAAACCAGCAATACGGGAATATAGCTTTTAGCTTAGATCATCAGTTAGTAAACACCACTTTTGTGTAAAATTTTGGATGCGTTCAATGGAATATGTTTTACGTATTGCAGAAATGTATCCAAGACGCCGTGAGAACATACCCTAAGGGATAGTTTACACGGCACAGGACAAATACCGGTTTATCTGAACGGTATCTGTCCTGTTTTCATGCCGTGCACAAGAGGCCGGACGGTGGAGACGGTCGTTTTCATCCGTGGCTTGTGCGAGAGAATCCTTCCCCCTTCCCATAGGACATTGTTCATATCCGTTCGAAAACGGATGCAGATAGAGACAGAAAATGAAACAAGAAGGTTCGTTTCTATGTATTTGTCGCGACTACCGCCAGCGGATCTGCTAAAACCTGCAGTGCAGAATAATCCGTTCCTCAGTGGGGAGCCGATTGCATGGATGATTTTCATTAAGGTCCGTGTGTAAAAGTTTACCAGCGGTTTTCAGGCCAGGTTTTCTCAGAAAAATACCGTCGAATGAAACCGTTCAGATGTGAAAAACACCGCTTGCCGTGGGGACATGGCCTAAATGTTCATAGATTCTCTCATCTTTGTTGGCAACACATGCCTAGAAATTTGTCTCACATGACTCATTTAGGTGCAGAAAATCGATGTAAAATTTGTGTAGTGTGTATTTTTTTGTAGTTTAATTTTTATGAAAGGACTAAATATACAAGCAAACATGGACTATAAAGCACAATATGACATTTCTAAACTTAGTCTAATGTGCAGGACATATCAGCTAGGGATTAACTAAAACAGACATATTTGGAACTGGCACAGTTCCTCTTTTAGGGGATATATTAGATAATATCTAAAATTAGGTTGTTGACGTCTGACTTCTGGTATCCCCTCTGGTCAGCTGAGTAAAGGGACTTTGGCCTTGTGCAAGCTCTCCATTATTTACCAATGTGGAAGAAGAGGCATGGACCGCACATCCTCACACTATACGTTGATCTAATGCTTCTCGGCAAAAAATTTGTTTAAAATATGAACATAGAGCAGGTTCTTCAGTATAATTTTTGATCATACGGTATTAAGCCCTGCCCTCTTCAGGGCAACTCTCTATAAAGTGGGTCATACGCTAATGGGGGCTCAGAATCTCGGATGGCAGCCTCCAACCACTAGCAAAAGCCACACAAATGAGGGGCAAAGACAGTGGACACAGCACCACTGTGCCAGACTTAGCCCCCTGGCTTGCAGCGCCTGCAAACACCCCACCAGCACAGTAATCACAGCAGCAATGGCCGCCACACAGCAACGCCACCACCAAAAAAGGAAAGGTTGACACAGCTTGTACTCTCCTGAGCTCCCCTGCAAGCTAGACTGAAAAATGACAAAGGGCATAACCCTGTAACAGTGCTTCTAATTAAAAATGGATGTAGCACTGCATGGAGGTCACAGCAACGACCACACCAGTGAGGTGCACAGCCCAATGGTCTAAAGACAGCACCACTGGCCTGGCCCAGACCTCACTACTGTTGTCTGTTGGACGCACTGGAGTTGTCACCCCCTAACTGGTGTGGTTGTTTGCTTTCGCGCTTGGACGCATGCAGTGATGCATCTCATTCAGTGTAGGAACCACCATTTAATAGAGGTCGCGTGATTGACAAGTGGGCCTATACACTCATTTGATCATAGGTTATACTAAGCACCTCATGGTTCATAATTTGTAAAATTTTTTCGCTAGCAATTGCATTAGGACTCACTCTATAATTTTTTTGAGGACTGTGCGCGGTCCAAATTTCTGTACGCTTTAGTATAAATCTTCACTTGATTTACATATGGACTGTTGATGTGTGGAGCAGCGCTGCAGGACGCATCCGTACGGCACACTACTATATAGTTTGGTAATACAGCGTACATGTAAAATATTAAAAGGGATCTTCAATGTTCGCATAGAAGTGGCTGTGGCCCCTTCTCAAAATCAAGCTGATCAGGTGGGCGGGTGTCAGCGGGGGAACGCCCTACCAATCTCAATGTATTTTTGATACGGCTTCTATCCACTAGCTATAGGATGAGGACTTTATCTTTGGCATCAACTGGAAATGCTAAAATGCCCAATTTGTACATGGTCAATGCGAGTAATGTATAGTTGACAATCTAAATATATCTTTAGTAGTGGAATAATTTTATAGGAATAAGATGCAAAAGAAATGAAAGAAAGAAAAATTGCACTGAATTAGGATTCGGCTGGATGGTTTGAGACTACATAACGCGTATTACATGCAGCTATACACTGCAAGGGCTTTGATGTAATTTTATAATTCTTCATTTGCTTTCATATGCAATATATGTTATACTTCCATAATGATACTCTCAAACTAGCAACATGTGACGTTGTGGTAGCTCGCATGGCGTAGACTCAGGAATCCAGAGTACCTCTGTGTTCAATCCATTTCCGAAGTATGTGTAAACGATTGTAACTTCATGGATCTCAGTGCTTATCTGATCGGACCCTCTATAGACAGAGGAACGTGAAGGAGAGATGCTTGCGCATTATCTAGTCAGACGAACGTTTAACAGAAATGATACCAGACTTCCTTTTTCAAGTTCCCTATGCTATGTATCTCAATATTAGTCTCACACATGTTGCTTGTTGTGTTCGCTTATGGCAAGTTTAACATATATTGCATTTTCGAAGTAAAAGATATTATAGATTTTAACAGTATAAGAGCCTCTGTAGTGGTTTATTATTTATGTGCTGGTATTAAGATGCTACGTATTGTATGATGCGTGGTATGTCGTTGTCGGAAATGGGTTTCTTTACATGATCCCAGGTCAACCCCCTCTTTACCACGAGAGGCACAGCCCCTGTTGGCTGCTGGTGTTATGAACACCTGACTAATGCAACTAACTTTTTTCTAAAAATTGCGCATGGATTCTGTGAAGGTGCCAGGATGGAAAGGACTGTTCGTTAAGCCGTGCGGCAGGGCAACCTGTCTGGTGATTTCTCCTCGCATTTGTCAAATACTCGCAAATACTTTTTTGACGCCAGAATTGACAGAGAGGTGTTGTTTTATAAACAATATTTCTCATTGCTAACCTGTTGGAATTTTGTACTCAAGAAACTGCGGGAAAGCTCAGGTAACATTTAACCCCAAGGTGAACTCTGTTCACAAAAAGGGCTTTCTCTATCAAGATGAACACACAGTGTGGGGGTTCTTTGGTTAGCCTGCTACAACCTGTATTGGTAGGAACTAATTTGTTAGGACTCAAACTTTGCCAATGAGCAGACGGCTTCAAACAGGTCACGAAGAGTCGGCTGGGCACTTCTATGTTAAATATTTAAACGCTTTACAGAACAATTATTAAGAGGGTTTATTCAATTCTCAGTTAACTTTTTTATTATGTCACCTCCTCTCTTAACACACGTGATCATGAGACCATACCTTTCTGAGTTTTCGAAATGCGATCGAAGGCATTGAGCTTCTTCTGTTCAACTTCCTCTCTTACAAGGGATTTTCTTGCCATCCCAAAGTCTCTAAGTTGTCGATAAAGGGCACAGAACCTTCTTTGCTCCTTCACATGAAGTTCCCTTTATTCGGCCACAAGACTATGCCTTACCAAATAAAGACACAATTGTCATTATCAAACCCCCAATGATTTATATTTGACAAATGCCAAGAATAATGACTGAGAGAGAATAGTTTACGGCGAATACATCGCTTACATAGTGGGGGTAAAAACTGCTGTTTTGGTGCATGTCAGGGTTTGTACAAGGGGAGAGAGACCTATTTGGGCTTTTAGCGAAGCAGATGGATAGTTGCGTGGGTGCCCTGTTATTATTTGCGCCGAAAGCCCATGTAAAGTACACCAGGAAAAGCCTGAACACCTTCCAGAAATCGGCCATTTGGATTCAGCATCCTCTGCGCGTATAGGATTTATTCATTATTGAAGGTGTATTGTGTTGCTTTTTGGGGGCTCAGGTCGTCGTCGATGCGCGCAGCAAGGTCGTTTCTGAACTCGTTTTTTTCAGCATGTAAATTGGAGGGAGGGTGCGGGGGGGACAACAGTTACCGTCCATTGCTATCTTTTTGGGGCTTCAATTTTACGTAAGCATTGTTTCGCCATTGCATATAGTGTATGATGGACTATGATTTAAGTGTTGTTACTTTGAGGATCGGTGTTTACAATTTGCCAATTCGAACATTTCAATGAATTAGTTTTTAATGTTTGGTGTTACTTTTTCGCCAACGAAGGAGGAAAGGTGCTGTCTTAGAAGAGATAAAAATTGACATGGTTTGAAGGTCGTCATAAAGTTCTTTGCTGACAAGCTCGCCATAAATTTTGTATTTCTCTGTGCGTTATATGGAGCACTAACTTTTGGGCTTTGCGTTTGTGTCTAGGGATGAGTCTTTACGTTTTTTTTGGGCTCCCATTGTTTGGGTTTCAATGTGACACTATTTGCATGCACTTTTTATTAAGGTTTTTTGCGTAGTGGAGTTGTTGAACGCACATGAAAATTAGACAGCTAGCCATGAGGTTCCAGTTTGTTTTTTTGTTTTTTTTATGCGTTTTTTTCACTGTTCTGTCACACTGAGTGCGTTCCAGTGGATTTAATGACAAGCTAGAGTTTTTACATCCAATAAATGATGGATTCGATATTTACATTGATACCTAAATTGGTATATTTTTTTATGTTTCAACTGCTTTTATACACCCAATTATTAAAACACTTTGTTATTCCAAAAAAGGAGAAAAGAACATGTTTTGCATTGACTCCCATAGTATGAGTCAGCAATTTAACTTTATTTTTATATGTACTAGAGCTAGTGTAGGAGGCATGTTTTTTGTTGGATGAGTCTCAAACATTTTTTATTGGTATCATTTTTTTGATGGAAAAGTATGTATTGAACTCACACTTCTTAATCCAACTTTTTGATAAGGCCGCAGCGTCTCTGAGACAGAGAGATCACATTACTGCATACTTCTACGTAGCCTGTTTTTGAACTTTTTAACCATGTGCTCAACCCAATATTGCAGTGTATACATGACAAGGTGGTTTCTTAATCATCGTGAGTTTTAAAGTAACGAGGGTTATGACGCTAAGGGTTCCGGCATATGTCATGATATAGGTCAATGACTTCCTAATTTATATATAGTACTTTTTTTGTTTGATAGCAGTTTAAAAAATGAAAGATTTTTATTAGATGTAAAAGCAAGTGCTTATGCCAGTCGCGTCTACTTAATGTCTTTTGATAGCAAGTTTACGCTTTTTTAATTTTGTTCCCTGATACAGAGCTTGTGTAGGACTTTGTTTTTGCGTGGATTTATATTGACGTGGTGCTATATGTGTCAACATTTATTTATTTGTTCGTTATGTAGCTGCGGTATAAGAAGCCAGAAGAATTAAATCTGTGTGATTGTTTTTTTTACCTGCGTTTATCGTCAGCTGGGTTTAATCTAACATGTGAACTAGATTTATTAGGGCGTCAAGGGTCATTTAGACTACATCCTGTTTGGCAGATACTACGCATATAGGTGCCACTATTTGCATTTATTGTTTTATTTTAGTTTTGGCGTTTTGAAAGGTGTATCTCGTTGCTGTTTCTATATTTTATTTTCTCTTGTGCGGTGTGTTGTTTGTTAGTTTTATTTCATGTTTTTTTTACTTTGTCCCATACGGGGAACTTAGTGAATGGCAGTGTGCTTCAGATCGACTGTAATACAATAGGAGTAGTTATCCGTTATAGCAGAAGCTCGCTTAAGTACCGCTGTCTTTAGTGGCTAACTACCAACGGACTGGCCATATCCACATGGCACTGAGGCCATGGTGACACTCACGCAGACAGCCCAGAAGCTTATTAGGAAGAAAGATATTCCCGGGACGTGCCAGGTAAGCAGACATCTGTGGCGATCGTGCCGAAGCCTGCCTTCCAAGAAAGGGGTAGGACAGAATGTATGAACATGCGTGGTGATTATCCCCCGTCACTGTTAACACTATCCACTCGTACATACATAGCAGATCTCTGATGGCAGGCGCGGCTGGTGTCTGCTCTCCTAGCGCACAGCGCAGTGCATTGGCTGGCTTCGAAGAGTATATAAGGGCCAGCTTACGCGTCATACATTGCTGGGGCAATGACCCTTATATTTCTCGACCACTCTCTTCCTTGCCGTGCAAGATACTATTGTGCACCTGTGCTCTAGATGAATGTGAGTTGTTACAAGTTCCTTGTACCTCTATTACTGTGCTATAGACATCCTTGCCTCCTTTACCAACTGACCATGAGTGACCTGAGATCGCTTGCCCATGTCAACAAACTATGAGTTTGATCCTGACCCTCGGAATCTCTACATGACGCAAGCAAGTCGCAAAGCCCCCTGTTTGAATTATACTCCGCCTAAACAGAGGAGTTATCGGTCAGAGAAAGGCAATTGTTAATGAGTGAGGAGGATGTGGAGTTAGACTGCAAGTGGACAAAGAAGCTGGAAAAAAGATCCCCATGTCCAGAAACACTTACTCCCTCTCATGAGAGTAGCATCTAGGACAAGGCCTTATCCACTATCCCAGGCCCTGACCGGAAGGCATGGATACAGGGGAATGTGTGTCCCCCGATCGCGGGCCTAGAAATAATCGCTGCTCCATTTGCACTGTCCCTAACTATTTTTCATGGAATGTCTATGGAAGATAAAGTCTGTTTGGGATCGGTCAGTAATCTGGGATAAAAAATTCTGAAACCTACTAGCCAGGATTTTTGCCATTATCTTGTCATCTTGGTTAAGCAGTGATATACGTCTGTACAATACAAGTAGAGTAAGGTCTTTCTGAGGCTTCCTCAAAGAATGACTCTACCACTGCAGAATTTAAATAGATATCATTGTACAATTTGGTTAGTTGTGGAATAATTTCTATTTTTAGATTTTTATAAAACTCTGCAGAGAACCCATCAGGTCCTGGGGTTTCTTCATTGCCAACCTCCTCCTCAGTTAGGTCTGCCTCCAAGGTCAACCTTTGCGCCTCAGTAATGCTTGATAAAGTGATTGCGTCTTAGAAGGAGAAATTCCTTTGTGCATCATATGCTATAGCACTGTATAAGCATTTATAGAAGTCTAAAAAGGCCTTCTCAATAGTTACTTAGGGGGGTACAGGGAGGATGTCATTCTGTGGAGACTGACACTAACAGTGGTGTATTAAGGGTCGCTTCTGATCATGGCTTTGTCTCATGGCCAGATCTTGACCCGGTCAGCGCTACACACTAACCTTTTTGAAATTTATTTGTTAAATTTTTTATGGCGTAAACATTGTGTTATCTTGTAGAAAGGTACTTAGGAGATTATGGGCTTTAAAGATTCTCTGTTTAGATTCTGCAGAAGGATTCGTGGAGTGTTTCAATTGTTTGTGTGACTCTTTGCAATTTGAGTTGCAGTTTTGAAATTTTTTTAAGATTGGCGTTTTTAGCCTACAGATGCAAAACATAAAGTACATTATATGGCCTTACATAACTGCTTTGGGTGTGAGCCACATCAGTGCACATTCTTGTGGCATGTTGATGTAGTTATGCGTTCATGAAAACTGCAGACACTATGCACCTCTACGGAATTTCTTGAAGTCATCTGTATCACACAGGTAGCTCGGAAACTTCCAATTTTTCACACATGGGAGGAAAGCCAACCTTCCTAAGGTAATCATAATTGAAGCATAGTCCGAGATTGTAATAGGGAAAATGTCTGAGTCTATGATTTCAAGATAAAGCGATGAAGAAAGGATGCTAAGTCAATTCGGGAGAAGGAGTCATGAATTGCTGAGTAAAAGGTGTAGGATCTATCAGTTGGGTTTGTCACCCTTCAGTAGTCAAAGATCTCTAGCTTTTCCATAATTTCCTGTATAGAAGGATGGGTTAGTGCTCTTTCCATTTGGGGATGTGATTTGTCTTTTCTGGGATTTGGACTTACATTAAATATCTGCTCAGAAGGTATGAGGGTTAAAAATCGTGGAAATATTATTACATTTCAGGAAAATAATTTCTGAGTGCTTTCAGAAGGACTGGGCCGGCATCATTAGGTTGAAAGATTGTACGTCTTATTGGCTATTATTGCCACCACTCAGGTAGTAGTGACCGCTAGTTATCGGGTCAGCATATTGTTCATTATAAACTGTATTAACCCTTTCCTGAAATATATGGCTACCCCCTGGGCTTGGATTTGTAATTAACATGTACTGAAGGATAAAAACCAAGGAACACTCAAAGGTACAAACTGATCGGTTTCCTGTAGGAATATTATATGAGATTTTAGGGTTTTAATATGTTGTAGGACCTTCCTTCTCTTCTCTGGAATGTTTAACGCTCCAGGAAAGGAAATTTAGCCTATGTGGGACAGACACTCTCTGCCATCTACCCCAATGACACTCATCCTGCATCTCAAAACATGCATGAATCAAATAGAGACAAAATGCGGTAAAGATCATGGTAGGCATCCCAGCGAGTGCCTCAGTCACAGTGAGTGGAAAGGGGGGTGGAGACCCACGGCAACGAGAAAGGGCACCAAGTTAGAGCAGGTGCAAACTGTTCTGGAGAGATCAAACACTACCATTGCTCGCACCCACTCATGCTCCGCAAGAACCCAGTTATGTGGGGATGTTGACAGGCAGCAGGAATGTTCTCCATGGATCGTACCAGATCTATGTCACGTCTGTCATCATGTGCTCGCAGTGTGAAACCTGCTCATCGCATTACGTGAAGAACGTACAAAGTTTTAAATCTGTCAATCTTTGTGTTCTCTGGAAAATGCCAATCACCCCGCATGGTGCTGGGCCCTCATACCACCCTCATGGAGTCTGTTCTGACAGTTTCATCATGTACATGGATATTAGTGGCCTGCTGGAGGTCATTTTCAGGACTCTGGCACTGCTACTCCTGTTTCTCCTTGCACAAAGGAAGAGGTAACGGTCCTGCAGCTGAGTTGTTGCCCTCCTATGGCCCCCTCCACATCTCCTGGTGTACTGGCCTGTCTCCTGGTATCTTCTCCATGCTGTGGAGACAGCTAACCTTCTTGCCCTCAGCTCATAGGATGTGACATCCTAGGATGATGCTTGCACTACCTGACGCAACAGTTCTGTGGGTTGTAGACAACGCCTCATGTTTCCTCTAGGAGTGAGAGCAATGACAAAATACAAAAATGAACAAAACAACAGCCAAAAAGGATGAGAACAGAGGAATGGTCTGTGGTCACCACCTGAAGAACCACTCCTTTATAGGTTGTCTTGCTAATTGCCTGTCATTTTACCTGTGGTTTATTTGTTCCATTTGCCAAAACAGCAGGAGAAATTGATTACATAATCATGTGTGTATTTATAAAATCTGGACAGGTTGAGTATCACAGAAGCGTGACTGACTTGCAGTTACTGTACATTGTGTTGTTCAAGCTATGATTACCTGACATTTTCCCTGGCATACAATACACGCCGGGGGAAAAGAATTGACATGTCACTTCTTCCTGGCGCTTACGCGCTATGGAAAGTGGTTGTCAATGGGAGTCGGCTGTCAGCATATTTAGATGTATGGCTGGCAAGCAAAGTCACTTTCTCTAAAACACCCGGCGTATTGCAGCACGTACAGTATGTGGCCGCACATAACATGTGGATCACATAACCCTCAAAAAGCTGGGGTAACAGAGGATTGCGCATATGTTCCCGGCATCGCTTAACCCATAGATGCCACACATCTTACTACTCCTAATACACCTGCAGTAGAGATGTTAAGAATAGGAGAGCTCCAATTTATTGTCACAATTTTATTAATAAGATTACAGAAAAAGTGTACAAGCAGTCACAGCTCTTAGTGGTCTAGTACCCTATGGAATAGGTGTAAAGGAAGATTAGAAAAGAAAAAAGTTTTAAACTTAATAAAGAGAACCAGTAAAGGTCAATAACCAACATTTCTCTTTTGACAAGTTTACTATAGTAAGAAAATGAATAAATGAAATGTGTTTATAAACCAAATTGGCATCGCAATGTCCATAGAATTGCAATCTATTAAAACATTACATTATTTTTTCTGTACAGTAAAAACCATAGAAAAAAGATGCCCAATTCCAAAATTGCATTTTTTTGGGCATTTTATGTCCCTAAAAAAACTGGGAAAAAAGTGATAAAAAAAAACAAAAAATCACAAAATGGTACCAATAAAAACTACACTTCAGCCTACAAAAAATCAGCCTTCGCTCAAGTCCACAGGTTGAAAAATAAAAAATTTATTGGTCGCAGAAAATGGAGCTGTATTGTAAATTTTTAAAAAAAGAAAGTTTTAAATTTTTTTTAAAGTATTAAACTATTAAAGCTCTGAAACTGTGGTATCGACAGAATGATGCTGACCTTCAGAATCCACATAGCACAGTGATATCAAACAGTGAACTCCATGAAATCGAAAGCTCCTTAAAAATAGAGTGATTGCGGATTTTCTTTTTTCACGTTCCACTCCACAAAGACTTTTTGGGGTTTCTCAGTACATTACATGGTGCCATTAAAAAGTATATCTTGGCCTGTATAAAACAGGTCTAGGTTAATATAAACATAAACAAGTTATAACTGCAGCGGTAGGTGGTTAATCAATTGAATGACCCAAAGCAGTACACTTTGTGTTTGGTACAACGCAGAAAGAGAAGACGCACACAGTGCAAAAAGCAGAATAACGAAGGTCAGTCTGCAAATCACAACAGCAAATATAGTATTGCTTAATCCCCACATTATCAACATTTATGAAGTAACTTTGGCCAAAACAGTGACTTTCATCAGTGCTGTCAAAGTGGGAAAAAAGTGGGGGCCCGGGAGGTTCATATATTCTTGATGGACTTTGGGAATAACCCTTTTTTGTCCTTTTCTGACATTTTTTTTTCCCTGCCAAAAAATAAATAAAATTTTATGGGACCCTAGCAAAAACAAGGGCTTTGCACCTTGATTTAACCCCAAACCCAACTGAAATTTTTGCAAAATGAATAAACTCGCTTCTTGCCAACTTTTCCTGGTCAAAGGGGCAGGGTCGTCTTTTCGTTTATGGGCCCCCGGGAGAGCAAATGTTTTTGGCCCCCTTTAAAAAAACAAGTACTCCCAGGAACAAAAAAATATACATTATCGATAAAAAAAAAATTATTTTTTTTTGGTTCTTTTTAAAAAATTGTGCGCTTTTTAATTAGTTTTTAATTTCCCCTTTCTGTTACAAGACATACTCTACATTCTGATGCCCCGTAATTTTTTCCCCATGTTGTTAGGATAGCCCAGTAAATTTGGGTATATAGAAGGTGGGTTTCCCCGCTAGCTGCATTTGATTTCTGTCCCGTAAAAGCAGGGGCCAAAGGGCCCATCCCTTCCCCCGTGATTAACCTTTTAAACACCACGAGAGCAGTGTCTAAATGAATTAGAAATGCTGTGATACTGTCCCGTAACAGCAGGGACCAAAGCCGGCTCCATTCCTGCTGATTTAAACCTTTTTTAAAAAACTGCGGGGGACCGCGGGCGCAGTTTCTAAAAAAATTTGAAACGGTGCTGCGCCCAAACTAATTGATTAAACATGTACTTAAGGGGGTTTTCTTAAAATTTTTAAAATTTATTCATCTCACCTCAGTCTGTTTTCTTTGGGTTTTTTTTGGATTCAGGGGATTTTTTTCTGGCTTTTACTAGGCTTGAAAGGGCTGTAGCTATAGCGCCTGGAGCCTATCAGGGGAGATTGAAAAAGGGCTGCAAACTTTAGCGACCTGAGGAGCTGGTGAAACCCATACAAGGGGGCATTAGGAATTTGGTAGGATTTTGTTTTTTTTTAACCCCGACAAAATATACAGTAATTTTAAAATGGGGGAAGAATTTCTCAAAAATTCGGTTTGCTCACTTCGGGGCCCAATTTCCCGGAAAAAAAAAAAAAAAAATAAAAAATTCGGTTTTCCCAATTACTTGGGGAGAATCACGTTAAAAAAAACAGTATTTTCCCGGGAGCACGAGCCTGCAGGGTGTGTTTTTGAACCCTTGTGCCATGCTTTAAAAAATGCAGAGGGAGTTTGGGTTTTGGGCTTTATTCAAAGTTGTGTTTTTGTATTTACACGGGACATGAATGCCGCCCCCTATTGAATGCTTCACTCAAAAAAATTCCCCTTGGGACTTAAGAAAGGGCCAAAAAGGGCCAAAAAAAAAATGAAGTGGAAAAGTTGCCTGATAAAGTCATGGGCCCGCGAAAGCTGGATAAAAAAAAAGCTGGAGTCAGGTGGCCCAAAATTAGTGAAAAGGTGGGGGGAGGGGACAGCGGGAGCCATAAAAAAGATGAGGTCAGGGGGGTGGCACAAAGACATTCGGAGGTGGGGAAAAACAGGAGTTTGGCCACAAAAGTGCACAAAGCAAAAGTGTGGAGGGCACGGGCCCGCAGCCACAGAGGGAGCATGAGGTCAGAGGTGGCACAATGAATTCTGGAGGTGGCCAAAAAAAGTAGTAGGGGCCCCAAAAGGGGGCCCCAAAGACGGGGGAGTGGAGTTTACGGTTGGGCCCGCAAACATGAGGTCAGGGAAAATGGGACAAATGAAATTTGGAGGTGGCAAAAACAGGGGTAGGGCCCCAGAAATGGCACAAAGGAAAGAGAAAATGGAGGTGCGGCGGGAGCAGCATGAGGTCAGACCCTGGCACAATGACTTTGGAAGGTGGCAAAAACTGGGTTAAAGGGCCCCAGGTGGGACAATGACACAGTGTGGAGGGGACGGCAGCAGCAGATGAGGTTAGACAGTGGGGACAAAGACTTCTGGAGGTGGCAAAAAAAACCCGGAGTAGGCCACAGAGTGGCCAATGACAGAGATGGAGGGTGACGGAAAAGCAGCGCATGAGGTCAGACAGTGCACAATAACATTTGGAGGGTGGCAAAAACAGGAGTAGGCCACGAGTGGCACTGACACAGTGTGGATGGTCGGCGCAGCCAGCAGCAGATGAGGTCAGACGTGGCACAATGACATTCTGGAGGTGGAAAAAAACTGGAGTAGGCCACAGAGTGGCACAATGACACAGGTGGAGGTCCGGGGCAGCAGCATGTCGGGACAGTGGACATGACATTCTGGAGGTGGCAAAAAACAGGAGTGGGCCACAGAGTGGCACAATGACAGAGAGTGGAGGTGACGGAGGCAGCAGAACGAGGTCAGACAGGGGGCACAAAGGGACATTCTGGAGGTGGCAAAAACTGGAGGGGGCCACTGGTGGCACAATGACAGGAGTGGGGTGAGGCTGCAGGAGCAACAGATGAGGTCAGGGGAGTGGCAAAATGAACAGTGTGGGGTCACGGGCAGCAGACAGCGCGCATGGGGGTCATAAAGGGGCCACAAGACAGGTGGGAGGTGGGTGGAATACAGGCCCCTGGTAAAAGTTGGTTGGTGGCAGATGGAGAAACTGGCACAGATGTGTGGCATTTAGGCGGGTGGCGGCATCAGAATAGTGGCTGAGGCAGGTAGTTTGCCTAAGGCATTGGTGTGTGGGGAAAACCTGGCCAATCCACGCCTGATTCATCTTGACAAAGGTCAGTCATTCAAAATTTCCCGTGGACAAGGGGTTCTCCTTGGGGTAACGATGGCCCCGCCGCACTGAAAAACCCGCTCTGATGCCACACTACTGGCCGGAAGGACAGCTTCTCCACTGCAAACTCGGCAATTTGCGGCCCACCATCCCGTTTGGCTGCCCAGTACTCCAGCGGATCTTCTAATTGGGGTGCAGAGTGCTGTCAAGTAGGCCACCACCTGTTGGTTCAGGGTCTGCTCAAGGTCCTGCTGCTGCTGCTGCTGGCGACTGCCCTCCTCATGGCGGGTGAAGGAAGCTGCTCATCAGTGGGCTCCAGACTTAGGTTGCTGCTGATGGAGTGGTACTGCTCCCACCCCCCACCTTCCCCCAGCAGCCGCGGCAGTAGTACGTGAGCGCTAAAGAACCCCGTCGGGCCTGTTAGAGGAGGGACGATGCCGCACATAGGCAGTGGCCAACTGACTACTGAGGCTTTCCCTATAGTATTTGAGTTTTTTCCTCCTTTCAATAAACTGGGAAAAAGGCTCCCATTTTGGACCATAGCGAGGTCCATAGGGTGGAGGCCAGAAGTCATCCTCGCCCGGGTGCTGACTATTTTGGCTGTCACTAGCCAGGCAAATCAGCATGCTGCGGGCCATCTGCACAAGTGACTCCCAGGGGCTCCTGCCTCCATCTCCACTTTATACTGCCACGGTGGTTGCGGGTCATCTTCCTCGTCTTCCTCAAACTCCATCTACCTCCTCAGCTGCTCCTTTCTCCTCCTCTCTTGTCACCTGGGGGAGAAAATCCAATCATTTCACCCGACAATGCTTCTGCTCCAATGTCCTCCTCCTCTCCCCCCTCCATTTCAGTTCCCCACCCGGAATCATTTTGGCCGCGAGATGTAGTCGCCAGTCTCCAGGCCCCCGCCCAGACAGATTTTTTAGCATCTGTTCCGGGACATGAAGCAGTGGAATGACGTTATTCATCCCATAGTCCTGGGACTGACAAATAACGTCGCCTCTCGAATGCCTAAACAAACGGCAGGTGTCACGCCATGAGCTGCCACTGGCTGACATCAAAAGTTACACAGGGGAGTACTCCCGTCTGCTGGATCATCAAAAAAAACGTTAATGGCCTTCTCTGTTTATTCAGTCGGTCCAACATGTGCAGGCTGGATTCCAACGGGTTGGAAACATCGCTAATCCGAGTGTGTGGTGGTAGGCGGTTCTGCCGCTGCAACTTGAGTAGGGTGTTCATGGGTTTGTAGGAATGAAGAAGTGCATGCCAGTTTCCTGGCCCATTTTCGAATTTCTGAAGATCGGTGGAAGACTTCGGGACCTTTTCCAACCAGTTTGAAAAACAGGCCATGCGGGGAGGACCATCCCTCCTTGGTGCGCGAGACCCATGTTCCTCCCTTGTCCACCCCATGCTTCCGATTTGCATTTGGGGTGGAAAACCACACATCATTTTTGCTGCATGACGCGGGCGTTTTCCCCTGTGGACTTCGTTCACGAGGGAAGCCGGTGTAGAACGCAGAACCGCTTCCCCCAAAATGTGGTATGATGGAGCAGTTGTTGTGGAGGCTGAGAGGTGGTTGGTGGTGGGGAGGAGGGGGGGGCGTGGTGCGGAGCGCAGTTTGACAAAAAGGGAGAAAAGCGGGTTCCTGCCAAGTTATTGGTGTGCCTGGGCCGGAAGCAATTCACCCAGTGGGCCCTAAAGGACATGTACTGGCCCTGACCCTAGTTACAGTCCGAGTCCGCGTGCCGGCACTTGGAACAAACGTAAGTTTAAGGATGACCCACCTTCTGTTCTACATATTTATGAGGTGGTACTGCCTTTTTGGAAAAGAAATTTTTGGCTTGGAACTTTCCATCTCGGCTCGGCACAAGCCAAATTTGTTTCTGAACGGTCAGAGTCCCATTTGGAAAAGGGGGGGTGCAGTACCAACAAGGCAGGGCAGGTCAGTGTGACCTTAGGTGGGTTTGGGCGTACTGTTGTTCTTTGCATGCCCTCGCTGAACGGGGGTGCCGCCATTTGTAGCGGGGAGGGTATTGGACCCGGGGGATGATGTCAAAAAGAAAAGCTCTCTTTGAGAGGGGGTGGGCCTTGACTGGCTGCAATTGGGATGCGTGCCCCCTGGGCGCTACTGCTGCTGCTGTTGCTGCGGCGGCAGGATGGACCACCACATTGAGCCCGTTTTCCAGGCCCCCGGATGGTGAGTGCATGTTTTGACGCGGGGGCCGGGGGTCCCAATGTTGCTCCCTGGCACGTTTTATTTTCCCCCACAGAATTCTATCCCCATATTGGCCCCCACGGTGTTTAGAAAAAGAATGCCACACCGGGTGTGCTGTGGGAGGGGGGGGCCCCCCCCCTATTGGGGGCACCAGGGGGGGCCGCGGGGTTGTGGGGGGAGCGGTCCGGCCGCAAAAGAAGAGGAGGGGCGCGGGGCGTCGGAGGAGGGGCCGGGCCCCGCAAAAGAATGAGGAGGTCGTCGGGGGAACGGGAGGGTTTACATGGGGAGGAGGGTTCCACCCTCGAGCATTCGTAGAAAATGCATTTAATTGAAAAAAGGATTGTTTTTAATTACTTAATTCCAAAAGGAGCCGTGACGGGACAGGACCGAGCACCCCTCTTCCCTGTGCGCGGACCATCCGGGGTGTATGTAACGTGACCAATTAAACAGTGAAAAACCCGCCCCATGATTTAAAATGTGGACATCCCGGGCCGGTGCCGCGCAAAGGAGAGAGGGGAGTGCAGTTCCCCTTTTGTCACGGCCCCCTGTACTGAAGTAAGTAATTTAAAAAACAATCCTTTTTTTTGTAAATGCATTTAGCTATGAATGCATTGAGGCTGGGCCCCCCCTCCCCCAGTGTTTACCTCCTGTTCCCCCGACGGACCCTCCCCTTCTTCTGCGGGCCCTGCCCCCCCCTTATTTCAAGCTTTAGAAAAAGGGGGGAGAATCCCCGAAAGTTGCATGAGGCGGGTTGGTCCGGCTGTCTAGCTTCTCCTATTATGGGACGCCCCTGAGCGCTGTTTAAGGTATTTCCCCCATTTTTTTGTGGAAAACTAGATGCTACTGCTGTAACCCCTTTTAAAATAAGCCTTAAAAAATGAAAAAGTTGGGGTGGAATATATGAAATAAAAGAAAATTTCACAGAGTTTAATACTACTGGGTCTCAGCATGTTATTGCATGCATGTTTTTTATGCTACACAACAAGAGAAAAAATTGTAATTACCCTTTGCTTGTGAATTATGCTACAGGAAAAATGTATTTTTTTGGTGGTGAAAAAGACGGTTCTTTGAGTCACCACAGCAGCAAAACAACGCTTAATTAACCCCTGGATGTAAATTGCACCAAAACCAATTGAGCAAACAAAAATGAATTTGGTATTTGTATTGTAAAGCCCTGTTTCTTTAAATGAATACAACAGGAACAGGCTTAGATCCCCTTGGATATTCAATGTGTGTGAGCAGAATAGGATTTAATTGTATATGCAGCTGCAGTGGACGCACATGGATTCAGATCCAATACCAAAAAATCAGAAATAGAACGTTAAGAGAAGCAGTCTCTGAGACAAGCTGAGACACCCCCCAAAAATCGCTGTATTAAAAATCAGTTCTTCAGTAAGAGTTTTTACAAGCAGCCGCGGCAAACACTTTCCCTAATCAGTACAGTGAGAGGAGTGTGAGCTCCCAGCGTCGCGCCCGGACTTATATAGTGCGGTGAGTAACAGAATCCCGCCGGTCTCTGATTGGCTTCACCTCTGCAAGTCTTTCAGGCTATGTCCTTTTCCTCCCAGAGTGCTTTGCCCCCTGTAAGCCATGTGCTCGCAGCCATTTTACAATAAAAGCACACTTCGTTCAACCGAAGTCCCCAAACTTCGACTTCGTTCAGAACCGAAGTTTTCCTGAAATTCTAAACGAATTCCACTTCGTTAGAATCAATTCGCCCATCTCTAACAGTAATCTACTACATGTGTGGGTAAAAAAAAAGTTTACCCTTGGCCAGTGTTGAGTGCATGTCCTAATCTTATGGATGCAGAATCTACATGCTCAATGAGAGCTATGATTACCAAGTACGGACTTATAAGACGTGATGTGAACATACCCTAATGATGATTGGTGTTTTAAAGGAGATAACACTATAATTTATCATCAATTATAATGCTGTATAAAGAATAATTGTTCTGTGGCACAACTGATAAATGTAAATGCTGCTAGTGAAATTTACCCAAGGCATTACTGTCTAGTGCACAGCCAGAATCTGTATATTGCATCTACATACATAGATCAGCTCTCCTTCAAAAAATAATAAAATACTGTGACTAAATGCGACCACCATACCATGAATGAATAACACCAACATGACTGGATATTTCTGTCATACCACTACCTAAATATGATCTCTATACAGTTACTAAATAATACCACTATACTGTTGCTGGACAATATTGCCTTGCCATATATAACATAATATCAGATAGCTATAATACCACTAAACCATGACTAAATAGCACCAACAAACTGTATATAAAAAGACTATCAAACAGAGAGTGAGAAATACCTGCATACTGTTGATAAATAAAAACACGGTAATAAAATACCAAAATGACCAGCACACTTAGGGTATGTTAACACAATGTTTTTCAGATCCGTATTTTGATCCGTTTTTCGAACCCAAAACGGATCCAAAAAACGTATCTACAATGTGCAGTGTGATTTACACTGGTTTCAATGTAAAACAACATCTCGTTCAACGTGTGGGTTTCACTGCCGTGTTTATTGTTTTTTTATGCGTTTTTCGATCCTTTTAAGAATTGACATGTCATTTCTACTTGCGTTTTACATTTATAAATTAATTATTACAAACTTCTATAATTTTTATAAACACCCATTCTATACTAAAAACTGCTTTTGTATAATTCAAAACATATTTTAAAAAGTGATTTATAAGATTAAACACATGCATAAAAATGGAAGCGCCCTCTATTGGATTTTCTCTGAAACAATGTAAACTTGCTTTTGAGCCCTACATTGGATTTTCTCTGAAACACATGTAAACTGCTGTGGCGCCTCTTTGGATTTCCCTTACATTACAACTAAAAACATTCCACTCTAAGTGACATATAGGTCATTTGGTTTACAAAAAATTTTTCCCCAGTTTTCTAGTTTAAAATGAGGCCCTTAGGGGCCGATTTAGTTTTTTAAATTTAAAAAGTCTACCTTTTTTCAAACTAAACCTCTGGGGGAAAGGGGTATCATTTGTAAATAGTACGCTTTTCCCTGCATTTTATTAGTGTACAATGTGTATTTTAAAATTTGGAAAAAAAAGGATCCAAAAACGCACCCAAAAACACCCAAAAAAAGCACCCAGGTGTTGCTTTTTTTGGAAATAGTTTTTTGGATGCAGTTTCTCTTCTGGTAAAAACGGATGTTGTGTGAACATACCCTTTCAGGGAATATCACCACCGTGATATCATATTGCATATTGTATCATATTGCAGAATGAGCAAAGGTATAAAGTACAGAAAAAACACAGTAAAGGGCAGAATACACATTTAATTTTGTGACCCCCGGTGGACGCCCCTTTAAGGAGTTGGGTTCCCTTTTCCCCATTTTCTCCCTCTGGCCGGGCCGCGATAATAACTTTTTCCGGGTTTTGACTGCCCATGCAGAGTTTGATGCATAGCACCCTTTACTCCATTTTTTTTCCCAAACAGATCTCATCCCTTTAAATGGGGTTTCTAAAATAATATTGTTAGAGGGAAAAAAGCACCCCAAGGGAACCTTGTTAAATGGGTGTCATTTAAGCCTTTACCGCTGCAGGGCGTTATTTTTTTTCCTCTTTCTTTGTCACATTGTAATGTGAAAAAAAAAGAGAATTGCAAAATTTTTAGGGGGAGGGTTTGTTGTTATGGAGTTTGTAGTTCAATATAAATGACCTGTTCTCTGTATTCAGTGAAAATGCTTTTTATTTTTTACACGGCAGCACCATTTTCTGCAATCAATTACTTTTTATTTTTATTTTTCCACCTATCATTTTTTACTGTCTGAAGTGTAGTTTTTATGGGTACCATTATGGGATACCTGTGATGTGTGATTATTTGTTAAGTAATGTACACCAACTATGCCTAATGGACTCCATTGGTTACAATGGGGTTCTTTGGGTTTCCATCATGGTGGGTGACATCTTAACATAAAAAATGCTGCAATATTTTTTCCACTTTTGGTGAAATCTGTGCAAGAGGATCTGAATGGAACCTATGATGCAGATGTGAACCAGGCCTAACACTGGGTTCACCCGGCGTATGGCGGTGCTTAGCATGCTGAGGGAAGCATTCGCTGGACAGCACGTACTTCCCACAGTGCTCTAGCCCAGCCCCTATTCAGTCTCACATTCCCTGGCGCTTAATTGCCAGAAGGAAGGGACATGTTACAATATGTTCCTGGGAATATACTGTGAAATCATAGCATTCAATGAGAGCTATGATTTACCGTATTTGCGGGGCATACTTCAGGAGCATTGCAGCGTAAATACACACCAAAGTACATCCTGCAAATACATCATGTGAACATACCCTAAGGCTTTAAGATATACATGCCAACTCTCCCGTTTTTGGCGGGGGGGTCCCGCTATTTGGGGTCCCCCCCCGCCCTCCCGTAGGCTCGCGCCCCAACGGGGGCCAAAGCCGCCATGGGTGTTGCCTCTCCCGGGGCGCGGTGTTCCCAAGGCGGGTGAAGCGGGGCAGGGTCCGCTCACCCCCCGCGGTCTCACTGTGCGGGGAGGAGGCAGGAGGGAGCCTCCCTTCTCCCTCCCCCCCTGTATGTCCCGGGGCCCCTGCGCGCCGTGCATACCCGATCAGCGGCGCAGGGGAATGACGCGCGGCTGCTCTCATTTCCCCCTGCGCCCCTGAGGAGATCGGGAGGAGCTGGCGGAGCTGCAGGAGCCTGGTCAGGTAAGTGGAATTTATTATTTTATTTTTATTAACTACAGGGGGGCTCTGCTGGCTACAATGGGGGGGGGTCTTTCTGGCTGGCTACAAAAGGGGGGAACTTTCCTGCTGGTAAAATGGGGGCAATACCTGGTGGCTACAATGGGGGGCAACTACGGTGGCACATGGGCACTACTTGGGCTGGTAATGGGGGCAACTACTGGCTGGCTACAAATGGGGGCATACCTACCTGGCTACTAAAGGGGGCACTACCTGGCTGGCTCTAAAGGGGGCAACTACCCGGCCCGGCTACTAAAGGGGCAAATACTACCTGGCTGGCTACTAAAGGGGGCACTACCTACCTGGCGGCTATAAAAGGGGCAACTACCTGAACTACTAAAGGGGCAACTACCTGGGCTATTAAAGGGCATACCCGGCTACAAAGGGGGAATACCCGGCTAAAAAAAGGGGGGTATTACCTAGCTACAGGGGGCTTTTACCTTTCCAAGGGGGCCCCCTTTTTTTTTTTTGGGGGGGGTTTGGGGTTTTTTTGGGGGGGGGGAAAAAAAAAGGTTGGGGGGGGGGGCCCCAAAAGGGGGGGGGGTTTTTTGGGGGGGGGGGGGGTTTCCTTCCCCCCGGGGGAAGGGGGGGGGGGGCCCCCCCCCCCCCGGGGGGGGAGGGGGGGGGGCGGGGAGGGGGCCCCCCCCCCCCCCAAATTTTTTGGGGGCCCGGGGGGGAAAAAAGGGGGGGGGGGAACCGGGGGGGTTTTTTTTTTTTTTTTTTTGGGGGGGGGGGGGGGAAAAAGGGGAAAGGGGTTTTTTTTTTTTCCAAAAGGGGGGGGGGGAAAAAGGGGGGGGAAAAAGGGGGGACAAGGGGAAACCTTTGGGGCCCAAAGGGGCCCCCCCTAAAAAGGGGGGGCCCCCCGGGGGGGGAAAAATTTTGGGGGGGAAAAAAAAAAGGGGGGGCCCACCCCAAACCCCCCAAAAGGGGGCCCCGGTTTAAAAGGGGGGGGGGGGGCCCCCCCCCCGGGGGAAAACCCCCAAAAAAACCCAAAAGGGGGAAACCCCCTTTTTGGGGGGGGGCCCCCCCTTTTGGGGGGGAAAAAAACCCCCTTTTTTTAAAAGGGGGGGGGGGAAAAAGGGGGGGGTTTTTTGGGGGGGGTACCACCTTGGGGGGTTTTAAATTTTTTGGGGGGAAAAAAAATTTTTTTTTTTTTTTTTTCCCCCCCAAAAAAAAAAGGGGGGGGGGGGCTTTGGGGGGTTCCCCCCCCAAAAAAGGGGGGGGAAAACCCCCCCCCCCCCCCCCCCGGGATTTAAAAAAAGGGCCCTTTTTTTAAAAAAATTGGCCGGGGGCCCCCCCCCCTTTTTTCCCCCCCCCCCCCCCCCCTTTTTAAAAATTTTTTTCCCCCCCCCGGGGGGCCCCCCTTTTGGGGGCCCCCCGGGGGGGGGGCCCCCCCCGGGGGGGGGTTTTTCCCCCCCCAAGGCCCGGGGGGGCCCCCCCTTTTTCCCCCCCCCCGGGGTTTCCCCCAAAAAGGGGGGCCCCCCCCCAAACCCCCCCTTTTTTTTCCCCCCTTTTCCCCCCCCCCCCCCCCCCCCCCCGGGGGCCCCGCCCCCAAAAAAAGGGGGGGCCCCCCGGGGGGGAACCCCCCCCCCAAAAAAAAAAATTTTTTAAGGGTTTTTTAAATTTAAAAAAAAAAAAAAACCCCCTTTTTTTTTCCCCCCCCCCGGGGTTTAAAAAGGGGGGCCCGCCCCCTTCCCCCCTTCGGGCCCCGGAGGGGCCACCGGAACCTACGTCCAAAAGTTGGCAACTATGCAGTAGGGGCCGGCGCCCGGCAGGCTGAAGGCCTAGCATCTCCAGCCTGCCAGGGAGAGCAGCGGAGCGCAGCGGAGCGCAGCGCTAGTGGCGCTGTTCTCCGCTGACACCGCGCAGCCCGGGAGTCGGGGACATTAGGGCCGCTCTCTGGGCGCTCGAGACGCAGGTAGCCAGGGCCCCCCCCCCTTTGTATCCAGCCCCCCCGCCCTTGGTAGCCAGGGCCCCCCCTTGGTAGCTAGGGCCCCCCCTTGTAGCCAGGGACCCCTTGTAATCAGGGCCCTCCCTTGTAGCCAGGGACCCCTTGTAATCAGGTCCCCCCCTTGTAGCCAGGGACCCCCCCTTGTACCCAGGGCCCCCCCTTGTAGTCAGGGCCCCCCTTGTAGCCTGGACCTTGTAGCCATGCCCCCACTTGTAGTCAGGGCCCCCCCTTGTAGCCAGGGCCCCCCTTGTAGCCAGGACCCCCCTTGTAGCCAGGGACCCCCCTGTAGCCAGACCCCCCCTTGTAGCCAGGGACCCCCCCCCCTTTGTAGCCAGGGACCGCCCCCCCCTTTGTAGCCAGGGACCGCCCCCCCTTGGTAGCCAGGGACCCCCCTTGGTAGCCAGGGACCCCCCCTTGTAGGTAGTTTAAAAAAAAAAAAACAATAAAACAGCCACTTACCTGGCGCCGGCGCCCGCCGCTCCGAGCTGCCGCCGGCTCCTGCCGCCCTGCATAGGCGGGGCGGTGAAGTGACATCACCGCGCCGCCTACGTCAGCAGTAGGGGCCGGCGCCCGGCAGGCTGAAGGCCTCATGCCAGCAGCCTGCCAGGGAGAGCAGCGGAGCGCAGCGCTCGTGGCGCTGTGCTCCGCTGACACCGCGCAGCCCGGGAGTCTGGTACATTAGTCCCCGGCTACCGGGCCGGTCTCTGGGCGCTCGGGACGCAGGTCCTGGGCGTCCAGTGACCGGATGCGCGGCTGGGCCCCAGGGAGCGACGGCACTGCCTCTGGGGCCCACAACGGCTCGGGGGGGGGCCCACCGGGGGATTCCCCGGTCCCCCGGCGGCCCAGTCCGAGCCTGCTAACAGTTCTGTTAGTTCTTGTATACATATATAGAAAGCTACCAAAATATCCTATTCACCAATTTCAACCAGTTCTAACCCCCTATCACTAAAAGATGTGTGCTTGATGAAATGAGAAGTCTGCTATAAGTGCATCGTTAACCCGTTATAATAATAATAAAAATAATCTTTATTTATATAGCGCCAACATATTTCGCAGCACTTTACAATGTAGAGGGTATAATTACAGACAAAAGACAGACATTACACAGTGAAAGCTACTTACAGGTGAGACACAAGGTGTGAGGGCCCTGCTCGCAAGAGCTTACAATCTAAGAGGGTGCTTGGGGGAAACAAAGGGGGAGAAGTGCTAAATTTACAATGGTCCAGCCATGCTTTATAAATATGAGGAGGTTTACATAAAAATTTGGTGAACCTGCCACCATGACTGTACATCTATATACAGATAAGTGCCTGTGAGTGCCCTAGTGTAGGGAGTGACAAATGTGTGTGATAGAAGGTGGGGGTTAACAATTAGTGGTTTTGGTAGGCCTGCCTGAGAAGATGTGTTTTCAGGACACTCTTAAAACTGCGAAGGCTGGGATTGTGCCTGATGGTACGTGGTAGGATGTTCCAGAGAATGGGTGCAGCACGTGCAAAATCTTGAAGACGGGCATGGGAGGTTCGGATGATTGTAGTCTGTAGTTTGATGTCCGTAGCTGAGCGGAGAGAGCGGGCAGGGTGGTAGACAGAGATGAGGGAGGAGATGTATGGGGTGCAGCACTGTGGAGAGCTTTATGAGTGAGAGTGATTATTTATGTTGTTTTCTGTACTGGATGGGCAACCAGTGCAGTGACTGACACAGGGTAGAGGCATCAGTATAGCGGCTGGAGAGAAAGACAAGCCTGGCTGCTGCATTCAGGATAGATTGGAGAGGGGAGAGTTTACAGAGAGGGAGTCCGATAAGCAAGGAGTTACAGTAGTCAAGACGAGAATGAATAAGAGCAACAATGAGAGTTTGAGTTGTTTCCACAGTGAGAAAAGGTCGGATTCTGGAGATGTTCTTGAGTTGCAAGTGACAGGAGCGGGCAGGGATTGAATATATGGGGTGAAGGTCAGATTTAGTCTAGAATAACCCCAAGATATCGGGCCTGCTGCTAGGTGTTATGGGATGCCACACACTGAGAGAGAATAGCAGGGGGGTTGGTTAGTAGATGGTGAAAGACAAGAAGTTCGTTTTGGTGAAGGGTTTAGTTGGAGATAGAGAGAGGACATGATGTCAGAGACAGCGGACAGACAGTCATGGGTGTTTTGTAGCAGGGCAGGAGTGAGGTCTCGGGAAGAGGTGTATAATTGAGTGTCATCAGCGTAGAGGTGGTACTGGAAGCCAAATCTACTGATGGTTTGGCCAATGGGGGCTGTATAGAAGGAGAAGGGGGAGAGACAAGAACTGACCCCTGAGGGACCCCTACGGCAAGAGGGAGAGGAGAGGAAGTAGAACCTGCAAATGAGACACTAAAGGGGAGCGGTCAAAAGAGGTAGGAAGAAAACCCAAGGAGGCGTGTCCTGGAGGCCAATGGTGCTGAGCATGCTGAGGAGAAGGTGGTGATCAACAGTGTCAATGTGCAGAGAAATCCGAAAAACCCAACAACGAGTATTTGCCCTGAGATTTAGCAGTGTGGGAGATCATTGGAGACTTTAACTAGAGCAGTTTCTGTGGAGTGTAGGGTGCGGAAACCTGATTGTAGAGGATCCAGAAGTGAGTTAGCAGACTCATTATATTGACTCATCTATGTTAATATTAGAAAATCAAAACACATCATATCTAACAGCTACTGTTTTCAGCACATAACTAAAATTATTGGTTACATTGTTAATAGAATGTGTGCCATAGGTCATAAAAGATGTTGTTTGCTATTTAATCTGTACACTTAATCTGTGCACTTATTCGTAATAATAGAGACCAGTGTCTCTATGTATGAAAACAGTCTAGCAGTAATTGTCTTTGTTGCCCATAGCAACCAATCAAAGCTTATAGCAACCAATTGGCACTCATAGAAACCAATCAGAGCTCAGCTTTTATTTCATATAGTGCTCTGGAAAATTTAAATCTAAGCTTTGATTGGTTGCTATGGGCAACAAAAACAGTCTTACTGCTAGACAGTTTTCATACATAAGGCCCACAATATCTAATGCAACATTGCACATTTTCCAGTTTCATAAAGCCCGATGGTGGCTAATGACTTGTAGAAAACATATTTCTTTTCAAAGCTATGACATTGTGAAATTCTTTTCTCACCAGTAGGTAGGTTAATATCTTATAATGGATAATCCTTCATATTGCAGACCATGAACTAATTAGTTGGACACAAGATTATCATAATATCCCTCTGGCTTATCCTGTTGTACTAGAACTTCTTTAGGTAATAAGACAAATCTCCATTAAGCTTAGCTTACAATATCACACATATTAATTTCATTTATTCATATACATCCTGGGTTATAGGGGATTTTGCATTTCAAACATTTACATTACATGTCTGACAAGTGCAGCTATCACCTTTGGAACAGGCATTTATTTTGAGAATGGGCCCCAGAAAGTGTCCATGGAGAACGGAGAAAAAGCTGCACATGTGTTGAATCAACTCCCATTGATTCATTTCAATGGGAGTTCCAAGTACAGCCAAGCATGCCCAAAATGAATGGAGAGTGTTGTGGATGTGCAGCCCACCTTTCCATTCTCCATAGAGACTTTCAGTGGCCCTTTCTCAATATAGGTGTGGATCCTTATGGTGGGACCCTGTTGGCTTTGAAATAGATATTATATATACTTCGTACCCAGCCAAAGGATTAAAGTCTGCTGACCATATCAGGAAAGACAAGACTGGAGTAGATGACATCTAAGTGGCCATAAATACCTGCAACCTCCCCCTCACATGTTGTAAATTCTGTTTCTTGAATGAACAATGGGCACTGCCATATATCTGACAATCACAAAGGACAACATGTCTAAGGGACACTACCATTATCTCCTGGCAGGAAGTTAGGACATCTGGATGGCTAATCCCCCCACTCTTCAGGGACATGTGAATGATGATTCAACCAGGTCAGTTGTCCCCCCAGGCAATGTGACCTGTCCAGCAAGGCTGTTAATCTTTGGGACAAGAATGACACCTATTAGAAGAAGTGACCTCTACAATGATTTCTGTAGACTGTATAAGAACTAGGCTGATTGGTTAAGGAAGCTCTTGGAGGTGTTCCAGGGATGGGCAATGGATGGGCCATGTATGTGGGTGTATACAACAATAAAGCTTGCAGCAGCAAAAATTACTCACTTAGGAATAGAGTGCACGCCCTCAGAACCAGGATCAAGGTCAAACGTAAGATTAAAAAAAAATAGACGAAGGCAGCACTTCAAAAAAAGTGTGATTTATTGACCCAACGGCAGCAACGTTTCCAGCTTGAGAAAAGCCCTTTTTGGGCTGAAACGTTGCTGCCATTGGGTCAATAAATCACACGTGTTTTGAAGTGCTGCCTTTGTAATTTTTTATGTATGTGGGTGTGTCTTTAAAAAAAAGATGACACACAAGGTTAGTAAAGTCTCTCTTCCACCATCCTTCCTGCCTACACTCTCCTACCCCTTTCGTCCCTTAATTAGTTTCCCTAAAATATATATATATAAAATATATATATTATATATATATATATATATATTATATATATATATTTTATATATATATTTATATATATATATATATATAAAATATATATAAAATCCTTTGTAATACATCCTTTAAAGATCCAGTTGTACTTGGTCAGTTGTTAAGGCACTCCACAACCTAGCAGATTATCCGAAATATCTGAAATGCCATTAATGTCTGAGATAAGAAAACCCCTTTGCAACAGATGTTGGTTTAAGACTATTCTCACATAACCTGTTAGTGAGGGCCATCTTATCCATTGAACACACTAGGCAGTTGCCAGAAGCCCCACAGGTATAGGGCATGTCCCCACGCCCGTTTTTTCAGCCGTTTTTTCAGCCGGTTTTCGGTTTTGAAAGTCGTCTGCAAACCGGCTGACAAACTTTTACATGGACCTCTATGGAAAATCCGTGCAGCGGGCCCCACCGCACAGATTTTCCGCCGTACAGTTTAGACCGCTGGCAGTCCGAAAAAATTGAACATGTTTAGTCGGGCGGAACTTGAACATTTCAATGCGAAGGGGAAAGGGTTTTCTCTGCAAAGAGTGGACAAAAGCTGCCCCTCTGCGACCGTGTACAAGGCCCGAAAACAGACCATATACCGGTCGGATTATCCGACTGGTATATGGTCTGTGCCGTGGGGACATGCCCATAGTGGTTCCAAATGGTTAAATGTGTGTCCTCAGAATTCATAAATGGATAGTTGCACTGCTCACCACTTGTTGTAGGAAGAGGTAGTACACTATTTAACCGTGTCAGGTTCCCGGACCCATCCCTGGGATAAGGATATGAGTAAATAGTCCAAAAATTGCAAAAGTTGTGGTCCAGCACACCAGACAGCTGAAAAATGTGAGTATAAGTAAAAGAAAACATGTAATAGAGATACATTGATAATACACGCTAGACATGTGTGAATTCAGGCTCAAAAGGACCAATGGGGTCAGCTCTATTTATTTAACTGTTTGTGCGTTCTAAGGACAAACATACAGTTAAAGATCATGGTGGAGCCCAGCCAATCAGTCTTGTAGCTGCAGACTGCCTACAAGACATCTGCAGGTTGTCCCCATCTAGGAGTTGTGATATTATCAGTGGACTTGAGGGTGGTTAGAGACATGGCCTCATCTGGTTTCATGTTTGGCCCTGGCTCGAGGCATGGCCTGGTGTGATGTCATCTACTTTCTGGGCTCTCTTATAAATTGGGCACACTAGGCAGTTGCCCAGGGGAACCATGAGCATAGGGGCCCCTGGTGGTTGGAAGTATGTTGATAATATTTCTTCCTTTTTAAGGTGGTTTTATTTGATAACTGCATAACCATCATTTAATGGCATCATGCATAGAAATTTGTCTTATAGCCATTTGTTATATATACATATATCTATACTGACCATGGAAACGCCACTGTTTTGAAAAAAAAACACACAGAAATGAACAAGATAAGCACTAGATATATGAGTTGTTTCAAAGTGCATTACTGCTACATCTAGTATATAGGAAAAGTTTAGCCTTTTAGCACACATTTTTGATCACAGATCAAAATGCACATTCACCAATTGCAAGGTGGCTTAAGTTCAGATGGGGGCCTACTTTTTACAATATTACCTTTCTCAGTTCTTCTCCAGGTCTCCATACTTTTCAGGGCATAAGGATCCCAGCAATAATCTGTTCTGATTTTAAACAGTCACTGTCTTGGCACTGGTCTGCTGGAAGAAGCTGGGCAAAATTGGCAAAATTGGATGTGCTTGAGGGTGGTTAGAGGTGTATCCTGGTGTGGTGTCATATTTGTACATGGCACTCCTGATAAACAACTGAATCTGATGGGGAAAGCCGTGGTCAGCAAGCATTTTCTCTACAGGACACATTTAGTATTACATGGTGGCCAATTAGATGAATTGCTATGTAATAAAAAGTTAATTTGAGCCTGCCAGACAGTAAGTGCTCATACAAGATGGTATCTCTTACTCTGGATGATCCAGCAGACTCCTGAACAACATAAATGATCCATGGACTTTAAGGTAATGTTTTTTTATCCTGAGGTGGTGCTGTAGGGAAGATGAAAACTTCCTGCTGAGGTTCTTTTGATTAAGGCTTTGCTCACTAAAGTGTAATGGCTTTTCTTAACTGAGCTATGACAGCTATGACAGCCTTCAGATAAATTCTAATAAATCCTGACTGATTCCCTTGACATGTATCAGGATCTGTCTGGCTTCCAAGAGCGGTTCAGCATTTTTAAATTAATTAATTTATTTATTTATTTATTTATTTTGGGGGGCTAAAATAGCAGTCTATAATATACTAATGTATAATTTAGTATTCAGTTTCTCACAAAAGTGAGTACACCCCTCACATTGTATTATATCTATTCACGGGACAACACTGAAGATATGACACTTTGATAAATGTAAAGTAGTCAGTGTACAGCTTGTATAACAGTGTACATTTGCTGTGCCCTCAAAATAACTCAACACACAGCAAACAATGTGTAAACCGCTGGCAACAAAAGTGGGTACACCCCTAAGTGAAAATGGACAAATTGTGCCTAATTTGCCATTTTTCCCTCCACGGCTTCATGTGACTTGTTAGTCTTAGGCGTGAGTGGGTGGCAGGTGTTTTAAATTTGGTGGTATCACACTCACACTCTCTCATACTGGTCACTGTAAGTACAATATGACACCTCATGGCAAATAACTGTCTTAGTATCTGAAAAAAATTGTTGCTCTACATAAAGATGGCACCAAGACAATACAGAGGTTTAACAAGACAGATTGCACTCAGAACAGGTCTTACCGTGGTTGACCAAATAAGTTGAGTGCACATGCTCAGTACCATATCCAGATACTGACTTTTCAAAATAGATGTTTGAGTGCTGGCAGCATTGCTGTAGACGTTAAAGGGGTGGAGTGTCAGCTTGTCAGTGCTCAGACCATACGCCACACACTGCATCAAATTGTTCTACCTGGCTGTCGTCCCAAAAGACGATGCAAAGAAAGCCCACAAACAGTTTCCCGAAGACAAACAGAGTAAGGACATGGATTACTGGAAACATGTCCTGTGGTCTAATGAGACAAAGACAAACTTATTTGGTTCAGACAGTGTCAGCAACCAGGTGAGGAGTACAAAGACAAGTGTGTCTTGTCTACAGTCAAGCAGGGTGGTGGTAGTGTCATGGTTTGGGGCTGCATGAGTGCTGCTGGCTGTGGGAAGCTACAGTTTATTGAGGGAAACATGAATGTCAATATGTACTGTGACATACTGAAGCAGAGCATGATCCCCTCCCTTCTAGGCCAAAGGGCAGTATTACAACATGATAACGACTCCAAACACACTTCCAAGACGACCACTAACTTGCTGAAGGAAATAAAGGTAAGATGCTGGACTGGCCAAGCATGTTTCCAGAGCTAAACCCTATTGAGCATCTGTGGGGCATCCTCAAATGGAAGGTGGAGGAGCGCAAGATCTCTAACCTCCACCAGCTCTGTGATGTTGTCATGAAGGAGTGGTAGAGGATTCCAGTAGCTGCAACCTATGAAGCTCTAGTAACCTCCATGCCCAAGAGAGTTAAGGCAGTGCTCGAAAATAATGGTGGCCACACAAAATATTGACACTTTGGGCACAATTTGTCAATTTTTATTTACTTAGGCTATGTCTGCACTGCATCGAAAAAAAAAGGGCCTAAAAGCGGCCATTTTTTTTTCGATGCAGGACTGCATTTTTTTGTCACGTTTTGTACAAAAACCGCGGTCACATCTCGTTCTTTTGCCATCACCCATACATTTGTTTTGTATGGGAAAACAGCAAAAAAACTAAGAGTGCCAGCGTATTATGCAACATGTTGTATAATAAGCCGGCACCAGAAGAAGAGCATAGAAAAGAAGAGCAGTTGTGACTACAGCTCGATTTTTCTATTGCCGCCTATGGGGCTGCAGGAACGATTGTATCTTCGCCGCTTTTAAAAAACTGAAAGCGCCCAAGAAACGATCATAAAGCTATGCAATGGAGACATAGCCTTAGGGGTGTATTCACTTTTGTTGCCAGCGTTTTAGACATTGATGGCTGTGTGTTAAGTTATTTTGAAGGCAAGCAAAATTTACATTGTTACACAAGCTGCATACTGACTACTTCACATTAAAGTGTTACATCGTCAGTGTTGTCCCATGAAAAGACATGATACTTACAAAGACATGAGGGGTGCACTCACTTTGGTGTGAAACAGTATATATATATATATATATATATATACACAACTACTCAGAGTATTCCCAGCTGTGATCTGATTTTTAGAATAAATAAGTGAAAATAGAGGAGTTTTGTAAAATGAAATATTGTCAAATATAAATAAGACAACCACCACATTCTGAGTTGAAATATCATTTATTATGTACAATTACTGCACATGTTTAAGTCATTTTATCTTCAAAACCATCACCCCTCCCAGAACACCTATCCCTCTGCAGTTCCAGTTCTCACTTCATCTTTAAGCTGAATGTGTAGAATGCATTAGGTTTGGTTGATGACATAGAGGCACCCTATTGCTCCGCGACATGTTTAGATAGACCATAAGGCCTCTGAAGACATATGATGTTACAGCTCTTGTGCTGCTGGAGTTAAATGCCTTGTCTGAGAACTGGAGAAACCTACAGTGCTTAACAGGTTTACATCTGTCATCTTTGGATACGGTCTGAAAAGTCCAGAAAGGGCTTTGGCATGAGAATCCAAAATGCTTGGTATTCATTAAAACTGAAACAATTAATCGTTTGGTGAGGGCACAATTTACGCCAAATTTACTGCAATGTACAATGAGGCCACACAGAAGACTAATGTAATGCACTTATCATTCTCTGGACAAGGGGATGCTGACTTGAACCTTGGAAGTAAGATGGAAAATGTGACAAAATATAATTGACAAGTAATGTAAATGGCTTGAATTTTGTTGCCATCATGTTGGTCCAAGAGAGAACACAGCATGCCATGAGTTGACTCACCATTGCCAAGCACACAACTACACACAACATGTGCCTCGTCAATTTCACCAATCACAAAGTAAGCCCTAAGACTGGAAAATGACAATACCCACCACTATGGCAAATATATACCACTCATCCCCAACCCGAATGGACATTTACCCCAACACTGACCCATAAGACATCAGGGTAAAGAAGCCCCTATGACTTACGAAACAGAGGGACTTCCTTGAGATTCATTAAGGGATCATATATGACTCCATGGGAGGAGACTTTTTCTTATACATATACTTTTCTATCATTTTTATATATATTTAAATAATATTTTATCTTTAAATTATAATATTTGCTTTCTATTTAATAGACATTTAAAAAAAAGAAAAAAAGGGTTAGAAGGTATTTTGGTGCCCATCCTTGTCTGGAGATGTGTGCACTCGGTAGTGCCCATGTTTTTTTTTTTATTTCTGGTTCACAAACACTTATTAGCAACCAACAACCCACAAAAAAGTGCACATTAATAGAAATCAGTGTTCATGTCAATGAGAAATCTCACGCATTCATTGTTATTGCTTCCACACTTAAACGAGTGATAGACATTTGAAGACACATGCCTTGTGGCAATCTATACAATAAACAAGCAAATCACTGATACCAGAAACAGAATGAGTCCTTGGACACCACAAAAAAAAAAAATGATGGGGGTTGTTGTGGGGCACTGGAGGCACTGCCTTTAACCCCTGATGGTAAATAATAATGCATTAAAACAATAGAAAGGAAGCCACGATGATCATGTAAAGTGGGGAGGCTTGGCAACACTGGTCACCTTTCAAAAAAATTCTTGCTCACCCTCATTTGGAGTGGAGACATTGCTATTGTTTTACTTAAGCTTCTGTATGGGTTTAATTTCATGATAAGTCCCTTTCTGTTGCTGTCCCATATAGGTAGGGGTCCTTGCCCTGGTCCTGAATGAATTCTTCCTTTTTCTCCCACTCTGCTGGCCAACCGCCATTGTGGAAGCTTGTGCTTTTGGTGGCTCCATAGCTGCCGTACCCACCATAGCCTTGAGGCTGATCTTCACTCTCCTCGGCAAGCTCATCTTCATGAATAAACCCACATTTCTCATCAGTGGTTTCTTCAGGTTCTGCCCATGGCTGTTTTTCTCCTGATGCAAATAAGCCATAGAATATTACCCCACCGTAATGAACGAGAGAAGCAATAAGGAAGACATACTGCCACTCCTCTCGAGTCTATATTAGATAGGAAGTCAAAATTGAAGATAGAAGATAAAGAATTAGTGTTGTACATATTAACTAGTCTAATGTTCTATTCCAGATAATGTCTCAAGCTATTTTTCATGTCTATCATGTCATAAGTATCATTTAGAATGCTAATGAGTAGTCATAATGAGTAGGAACGTGTCTTGAAATGACATTATACAAATGATCATGCTCTAAGGATGGGCTGACCAGTGATGGAGGGAATGAAGAACATGACGGTGAATGTGAAAAATGGATGGGAAGACCAGAGTAATTAGAGACTGGTGGCAAGACTTCAGGCACTATACATTATTCATTGTCAGAGAGCGTATTTAAGAATTTATGAATTTCTTATTTCCATACCTTGTGCTTAGTCATGGCTCCTACAATCAGGGGACAAACCATTCCTGAAAGGGTTCCTACGCCATTGGAAATACCCATGAGAATACTAGCATAACGAGGTGCAATATCCAAGTGATTTACATTAAAACCTAAGATATGAATAGAACAAAAGAATAAATGAATAAAAAAATAACCATAAGTAATCATTTTTAATAGAATTTTTTGAACATCTTTACAGAGATTTAAGGTGTATTCGCACCACACCAATAACCTTTAAACTTGTAGGCAAAGGCAAATAAAGATTATTACCAAATACATTTCTGCCTCCTTTCAAAGTGAAAGCCGTTCTTATCTCCTGTTTTTTCAGAGAGTGTGCTCTAGCTTGTTGACCTCCTCTCTTTGCTACAGCAGCCTTAGCCACAATTGTGACTTGACTCCCTACCATGTCTTATCAGCAAGACAGCAGCTTATTTATCTTTCTTACTGACAAACTTTAACCCTTTAGAGCTATGCAACCTTGTGTACTGCTGATATACCCTACTTTTACCAATGTCCCTCTAACAGGCTCAGCTAGGAATAGCAGAGCTAAAATGTCAGTCACTGCTGTAAAACTACGCACAGCCTAAACAGGAAGTAGGAGGCTGAAGTTGGATATGAGGAGCAAGTTCTGTGAAACAGCATGGTGAGAACATCCCTTTAACTTTCTTCATAATCTGAACCTCCCACTGTTGCTTTCAAAATTTCTCACGTGCTGCACCAGTTTATTTGGACGGTGCTATCCCTTACAATCAGATTAATTCCCAAGGATCACCATTTTAAGTGTGATCTAAAGTATATCTTCTTACGCAGGTCTACCACCATCCCTAATAAGTCTCCCCTAACTCAGCTAACCACATCACTCACACTCCATGCAGACATATGCACTTATCTGTACATACATATACTATCTGGGTGATTGGCTCATCCCCTTCTAGGTGTACTGTCCAATTTTTATGGCCGATGGATGGACCATTGTACAAATTAAGCACTCTTTACCTTTCGTTTTACCCTTATTCTCACATAGATTGTAAGCTCTTATGAGCAGGGCCCTCACATCGTTTGTTTGACCAGGTAGTAGGTTTGTTACTTCGTAATGTCTGATTTTGTCTGTACCTATACCCTCTGCCTTATAAAGCGCTACTTAATATATTGTTGATATATAAATAAAAAGGTTTAATAAAAGAAATACATTAATCTAGACCAGCTCTAAAAATTTATTTTTCAAATATTATAAATGAAACAAGAAATCTTTGTGACCCAATGTTCTGAAGTCCAGCGACAAAGGTTTTAATGGTTTAGGGACAGGCTCAGACTGGTCTTCAACGGAAACTCCTGATGGGCAGCTGGGTATGGTGGGCTCTTGGGCATGGCAAGCCTCCAGTTTCTCTTCAGGGAGAAAAGCAAAAAAGGAGGCAGAAAGCAAGAGTTATGTGCAGACATGTATGCAACTGTATAGTGGGCCCCAAGAATCAATATCCCTGATAGGCTGCTAAAGTAAACTCCACTGGTGAGCCCCAAGAATCAACTCCACTGGTGGGTCCCAAGATTCAACTTCACTGGTGAGCCCCAAGAATAAACTCCACTAGTGGGCTCCAAGATTCAACTCCAACTGGATGGACCCAAGATTAAATCACTGTTGGAGTCCAATAATCAACTCAACAAGGAGCCCCAAGATCACTTCATCTGGTGGCAAATGAATCACTCCACTGATGGGCCCTAAAAATCATCTCTACTCGTGTGTACTAAGAATCAACTCCACTGGTGGGCCCCAAGATTCAACTTCACTGGTAGAATCCCAATAATCATCATGGTGAGCCCCAAGAATCAAACTATATGGTGAGTGTGTTTGAGCGTTAAGTTGGACATGACATCAGTCGATGATCGATAGTGACACAACATCGACAAGAATAGTGTTATGGGGGGTCGATAGTAGATATATGAGCGATGACCATAAAAGTCTATGGGAGTGCAAACAACCTTCATTATTACACCCAAAAGGGCTGGGAAGCTGGAATTAACAATCACAACAGTCAATTGGATACGTGCTACATCTTAGGCACACACTTGGTATTAAAAGACACAGAAAAAAAAATCTCACACATCACTATCCCTGTATTGTACCACAAGCATGGACCCTTAAACCTGCATCACCCACAAATTAAACGAGTGCCAGAAGGCAGTATGACTTTGAACCATCATTTTACTTGAACTGGACATGATATCCATGTCCTGGAACGCACATGAGCCCAAACCTTGCATTGAACCCAGATTAAATAAGTGCCGGAAAAGGAGTCTTTCAACCACCATTTTAGTTGAACTGACATTGACTATACAGGTACCTGGGCACAGAATGAGCCCCAATACCTGCATGACAACCAGATTCAAAAGTGCAGGGAAAAGGAGTCTTTTCAACCACATTTTAGTTTCACTGGACTTTGACTATACCGTCCTGGGCCACAGCATGAGCCCCAAACCTGCATGAAGACCAGATCTAAAATGTGCCGGTAAGGGTCTTTCAAACCCTACCATTTTTGTTTCACTGGATTTGAATATTACCTGTCCTGGGCCACAGCATGAGCCCCAAACCTGGCAAGACCCAGATTAAAAATTGCCGGAAAAGGATGTCTGTCAACACACCCATTTACGTTCTCACTGGACATTGACTTATACCCCTGTCCTGGGCCACAGCATGAGCCTCAAACTGCATGACACCAGGATTAAAAAAATTGCCGGATAAAGGAGTCTTTTAAACCCACCATTTTAGTTTCCACGGGACATTGGGACTATACCTGTCTGGACCCAGTATGACCATTAAAACTGTTCTGTACCCCATATTAAAAAAGTGCTGGGAAAAGGAGTCTTTCACCACCATTTTTAGTTGAACTGGACATTAACTATATCTGTCCTGTAACCGAAGAATGACATTAAACCTGTCTGAACGCAAAGATTAAAAGTGCCGGAAAATAGGAGTCTTTAAACCACCATTTTAGTTTCACTGGACATGTTACTGTCCCTGTCCTGGATAAGCGCTTGCCCATCCGTATGAGTGCGGACCCAATTGAAGACTTCACTTGGAAATACTGGTGGTAACGCTCCTGTTCAACCCAGGTGCCCTTTTTCTTGGCATTCTTTTTCGTATTTTACTCCAACGTGCTGGAGGAAATTGGGTCTCTGTACTTTGTTTCTTCTGTCAGTGCTCCATTACTCCATGTCCTCTGAATAAAACCTACTTTGGTCAAGTTTTCACTGTACTCCCTTGTACAATTTCAGAGGAATTTTTGTTACCGTTTTTCCCAACACAACCACCACATTTACCATGCAAGTTTTTTAGTAGTTTAATTCTAGAAAAAATTTTTAAAATAAGGATGGAAATCCCACAATGTCTTTGTTTCTCTTTTTTTAATTGTATAATGGTTGTCTCAATACAGGGATTGATAGCTATGTTTAAACGTTCTTGCAAAAACAAGTCATTTTGAAATATTGTTCCATTAACTGTGCCCTTACTATTACTGTTTCTGGACAGCACCATCACCCTTGAGCCTCTTGACAATTGTGAGACATGTCTGTTAGAACAAACATTTTTTTTTAATAGGACCTGTAGTATAGTCTGCATTTCAAAGCAAAATGCCCCAAAAATTCAAAGCAAGACCCTGTGAGGCCACTTTGGACAATTGTGAAGAACTAATGTCTGTTAGAAACACATTTTTTTTACAATAGGGCTCCTGTAGTATAGCTGCATTTCAAAAGCAAAATGCCACCAAAAATTCAAAGCATGACCCTTGAGGCCCACTTTGGACAATTGTGAGAACAATGTCTGTTAGAAAACAAATTTTTTTATAATAGACCATGTAGTATAGATGCATTTCAAGCCAAAATGCCCCCAAAATTAAAGCATGACACCTTGAGCCACTTGGACAATTGTGAAGAACAAATGTCTATTAGAAACAACATTTTTTATAATACGACCCGTAGTATTGTGCATTTCAAGGCAGCATGACCCAAAAAAATTATAAAAAATGACTTATCAGTCCACTGTTAAATTGTGAGGGAGAAATGCCACTTTAAAGCCACATTCTGTTCCAAAGGACAATGATTATTGTTGTTTTCACAGCTACTATGACCCAAAAAAATTATAAATAGGACTTCTCAGCCACTATTAAAAATTGTGAGGGAGAAATGCCACTTAAAAGCCACATTTCTGTTCCAAAGGACCATGAAATTATTGTCTGTATCTCACTGCTACAGACCCCAAAAAAAATTATAAATATTGGACTTCTCAGCCACTATTAAAAATTGTGAGGAGAATGCCTCTTAAAAGCCACATGTTCTGTTCCAAAGGACCATAATTATATCTGTATCTCAGCAAACATGACCTCAAAACCATCTGACAATGCGCAAACTTCTAAAGATAAAGTGAGTAATGGAATCGGTGTTGTCATGAAACTCAGGTGTTTTTACAGTATCCTCACAGCAAATCCAGCAAAATGAACTGTTGGGAAAGTGAATAAAAATTGCAGTAAGAATGTCATTTTAAAAAACATTTTTCAAGAGGGACCATTTCTGATTGAAGAGGAATGTGAAGTAGACCGGCAACTTAATCGGTGACCTCGGCAATTGGGGCCACAAAAATCATCAGAGATCCATGCCTGATTCCATTTATGAAGTCAACGATCACAATATCTGTGGAAAGCCAGATGCGTTTGTCTGTAATGATCCTCCAGCTGTTGCTGAAAGGTCCGCTCAGATATGTCGCTGGCTGCTGGGCAGGACAAACACCTCTATGCGTAGAGCGAGCCAAGACTCGGGTCTATTCTGTCCATTTTGGATACCCAGAAGTTATTGGCGTCCGGAACACATACACAAAAATTTTTTTGGTTGTTGAGACGCAGATAGTAGGGCACCTTGATCTTAAGATGGTCTCTGTGTGTTGGATGTTGTTCCTGCATTGATGCGTTGGTGAGGTGGTAAAACAAAGATTGCCAAGAGGTTCACCCATTAGGCTTCTGCCACCTGTCTGCTGCTGCTGCTGCCTCTACGGCTACTTGGAATCTATGCTGTCACGTCGCTGATGTTGTTCCACCGTGCAATTTGGGGAACGTGAAGCAGAAGCAACAGATGTTCCAGATGATCAATCAGCAAGGTCTCCATTTCCTGCAATTTTACTTTATTTGGGTGGGTGGATTAAATTTCATCTTTTTTTTTTTAAAACCCCCATTTTCCTCCCCCCCCCCCCCTCCAATTAAGGGGAATTCGGATGGTGGCCACCCAGTAACTGTTGTTCACTTTGATGGCCTTAAAGCGAGGATAATGTTGGAGGAATTGGAGCATCCCAAGCACTCATGTGGAGAGATGGAGCCTTGATTTCCAAGCCTCTGGGTCGAGGGGGCCACTAGCAAACTGATCTTCATAATCTTCCTCCTCCGCTCTCAAATTCGCGCCACCTCTTCCAAGGCAGGGACGCTCGGTAAGCGTCTGTGTCTAGGAATAACATCCTCTCCTCCTCCTCCGCTGCCTCACGGCACAGCTTCAACACAGACATGGACTTGACTGAAGGATGATGCACCTGAAGCAGCTGATGCGCCACCTTGCCACTAGCTTGGACCCGAACACACTGGGCCAATGTAAGACCCATGAAATTGTGAAACTGTCGGGCCTTGTGGATTTGACGGAGAGAAAGCTCATGTCCGATCTGTGTCCGTCTCATCCTCCGTAGCTGGCGGGACCTGTTGTTCAGAGTGGTCCAACGATCGTTCAAGAACTAAGATCACCACAATGATCATGTGACAAGGGCATTGTCCGCACTGACCATTTTGGTGGCTTCTTCAAAACTGGCAAGGATGGTGCAGAGCTCTTTCACCTGCCTCCACTCTCGGTGGCTCAACACCCCGAGGTCCGCACCGCTGCTTGTCAGGCCATGTGTCACTTCGTACTGCGTAATGGCATTGCGCTGCTGCCACAATCGCTGGAGCATGTGGAGGGTGGAATTCCAGCGTGTTGCCACGTCAACAATGAGACGGTTGACGGGGAGGCCGAGCTGACACTGCAACGCAGCCAGGCGGGACGAAGCAGGGTGCGAACGGCGGAAGTGCGAACTTAGACTTCGAGCCTTCCTCAGCAGGCAGTCCAGACCCGGGTAGCTCTTTAGAAATTTCTAAAGACAAGGTTCATGACATGTGCCAGGCAAGGGATGTGCTCCAGCCTACCGATCTTAAGGGCGGCCAGCAGATTTCGCCCGTTATCGCACACCACCTTGCCTGGCACAAGGTTCTTGGCACCCAGCCAGCGCTCGTCTCGTTGCGGAGAGCCGTCCACAGCTCCTGACCTGTGTGTGGACGGTCTCCAAGACAGATTAATTTCAACACGGCCTGGTTTCTCTGGGCACGTGATGCCACCAGAGGACCTTGGGGGAAAGAACCCTGCACCATCCTGCGGTTTTGAAGAGCGTGCGCCGAGCCTGAGAGCCACCGTCACCCCCAGAGACATCCACCCAGCTCACCCAGTGAGCTGTCACAGAGATATAGCGGCCTTGGCCGTGCTTACTAGTCCATGTGTCGGTGGTCAGATGGACTTTTCCGGCCACAGATGCAGACAACGCGCTTAAAAATTTTAGATGACACGTGGCTGGCCAGGGCAGGGACGGCTTTCTGGCAAAGAAATGCCTGCTCGGCATCTGGTATTGGGGGCAGGCAAGGGCCATGACGTGGCGGAACCCATCTGTGTCCACCAGACGGAAAGGCAACATTTCCAAGGCCAAAAGCCTGGCAATGCCGACATTCAGGCTTTTGGCTTTGGGATGGTTTGGGTTAAAGTGTTTCTTCTGCTCCCAAACCTGGAAGACAGAAGGCTGGCTGCTAGACTGGCGGCTGTACGGCGTGCAGGTCGTCAAACTGGCGGAAGGAGAAGGGGTAGGATGGGTCTCTGGTGGTGCTGGTGGTACTCGGGCGACGGTGGAGGCTGAAGCGGAGGCTGATCCCTGATCATGACTCTGAGAGACATGGGCAGCTGAGGAACGCTTGGTGGGGGCGGAGGAGGAGGAGGCGGAGACAGAGGGTGTGACAGTGGTTGGAGGCCCGGCGTCGGTCTGGCCTTTTTTGGCCAAGTGTTGCCTCCATTTCAACTCATGCATTCGCTGCATGTGACTAGACATGTTGGTGGTGGTTAACACTCCTAAGGTTCTTGCCTCTACTTATGCGTTTACGGCAAAGGCGGCATATGACATCGCTGGGTTAATCAGAGGCTTGCTCAAAGAAGGCCCAGGCTTGAGAGGTCCTGGACCTTTTTGACGGCGATAAGCGAGGAGCGGGGTTTGCGCTGACCGTGGCTGGCGGAATCATATCAGCGGACTTCTGCGACCGCCCTCTCCCTTTTTGAGGCGGAACCCGTACTGACACTACCCATCGTCTTCCTCCTCGTCCAGTGATGAAGCGCTCGCAAGCAAATTCTGCTTGAAAAGACCACGTTGGATCCGCAATGTCGTCATCATCATCATATCAACACAGGTGACTTGTCGTCCTGACATTCTGCATCCAGGAGCTGCGGGCTACAAGCAAGAGGGACTGCAAGGCGTTGCGACGCCCGGGATTTTTGCCGATTGACGGCTTCCTTCTCCTCCTCTGATGGCATCAGTAACTGGGCGTCAGAGCAGAGAAAATCATCCTCTTTGGCCTCTTGTTCTTTTAACATGCCTTCTGACCCCAACCGCATTTTGTCATCAAAGAGGTCTTCAGAAAATGGATTATCCACAGTGGTGGGTTCACGAGTTGACAGGGCCTTTTGGGCATTTTTCCCCCGA
>JAODAL010002335.1:0-199076 GCA_025379985.1 Phyllomedusa bahiana
CGAAAAAAACTGCTGCTGGTCTTAACCAACGTGGTGGGGAAAACCCCCTTTTAAAAGGATTTTCTTTCCATGCAGTGTTACAGTCACAGATGGTTCTATAGTAGTGATTAGCATATTTAAATTCTTTGTTACTAGCTAAAACATTACAAAGAGCAGCACAAGAGAGCTAGTATTCACAGTAAGCAAAGCTATATGTGTTCTGAGGAGTGAAAAAAATTGCTTATCTGTAAGCAAAAGCTGATCTTGTTAGAGATGATTAGTCTGCTGGGAATTAACTCTCTCCGCCGTGACATTACGCCCTTCTCTCTGCTCTAATCAGAAGGCAGAGTAATGGTCAGATATCCATAGAAACATACAGTATGTGTACTCAGAGCAGTTAAAATCTCCTGAGAAAAGTACAATCAAAAGACCAATGTATTACAGTTAACCAGCTACAATTTCTGGCTCAACCATGGGTTTTATACAGTCAATAGAACTAACAGTATCATAGATTTATTGGAAGTGACATTAGACAAAAAAGAATCACTTAGGAAACATATCAATTGAATATGTGTATAGAATTTAACTTAAAAATAAATAAATAAATTATATGAGTTTTTTTTTTTTTTTTTGTGTTTTTTAAGTAATACAGACGCCAACTCATTCAGTCTGGCTACACAAATGTTTAACTTGTAAAAACCACTTTAATGGCACAAAATGTGTTTTGAAATATTAGTATAAAAACCACCAATAGCAACATTCAAATATCAAAAAAAAAAAAAAAAAAAAAAAAACCTGTAATGAGCATTTTACAAAGACATCCTTTCACTGCTTATAGTACCAAGAGCACAAACATTCTTAAATTGTTTTCTGGTTGTTCTTTTGCTTTAAAACAATGATGAATTTGATTGTCAGTAATTCTTCATTCTTCTTTTGTGGCCAAAGTCTAGTTCTTATTAAAATCCGTCCATTGGTTTCTTGCAGCGGTTGCACTTTAGAGAAATATTTCAGTCAATCATTTCCATCCATTATGGAAAAAGTTCTAAAGTAAACATAAAATGATTTCATAGCCAAAAACAATTTGTAAAAGATATAGATATGATTAAATAAAAAAACTTTTTTTTTGTATGCAGAACATATTTTGAACATTTTTTTTGTCAAGCAAATTTTCACAAATATTACATAAATCAATATTTCAAAAAGGCCTCGATATGGCAGGGTATTAGAAATAGGTAGTTTGCATGCACATTGTACAACAGAAGATTTCAGAAACATTTTAATTTTTTTTTAATTTTTTTTTTTATTTTTTGTAATTTTGGTACAAAGGGGGGGGGGGGATATCAATTTCACAATTTACCTATTTGGTTATGATATATAAAAAAAAATTGGGCCGGTTTTGAAAGATTCAATTACAGCATGTTCTGTGTTACATTTTGGGCAACATGTATGAATGGGGTTGAGATAATTTTCTTGCCGTGCTTTGAGTCAAATAAACTGTTGTAGCCCTGTTCTGTAGATATATGAACTGTGATACGTCAAAACTTGGTGCAGTGTGCGCTAGACACAACACTTTTGAATGCGCCATAAATGTGCGTGGGGGAGTGTCGTGCCAGATTCAGACAGTGTGCCAAAAATGCACCAAAGTTTGGCACGAAACTGTCGTACAAATCCATACCAGTTTCATAGTGTCTAAGTCTAATTTTGGCGAAGAATGGTAAACATTTATAAACTGCTTTGAGACACTTTCATACAGACTGTTGGATCATAGACTATTAAAAACAGAGGTAGAACTGGCGAGTCGGCTCAAGCCTTATACATGTCCCCCTTAGTTTTAAAAAACTACTATATAAGTATTGTAGATCTAGGAAATATGCGAATAGGTCCATGCTACTGACCAAAGAATTTTTTGATTCAAAATGTATAAAATATAACCATTTCAAAATCCTTTATTATGTCATTGCCTTTTATGCAGTTTTATGTCAAAATTAAATGGAAAGAAAAATAAAAACTAAAACAGTACATACAACTTTGATATTATTGGGTTTTTCCACTTTTTACAATCACTATTAATTAGAAGAGTCTCAAGGGTTGGCACACAGCAGCAAACCTCAAAAATCAACTGTAATCTGCAAGGAAGCCAGGCATACAATTTCTCTGCAGGGAATATATTACATTAAATGGTGTAAATTCAAATCAATTTGCTATCAATGAACAGAACGTGGTTGTAGCCACTTTTAATAAATAAATAAAAATGGATGTATGATTTGCTCTAGAAACAGTGCCACAACTATCCGTAAGTTGGGTGTAGTTTTGCAGCTCAGCCATTTTCATTTACTCCTACAGCTAAAAGGAACTAAACTGTACTATCAGACATAACCCAAGGAAAGGTGTAGTACAAGTTCTAAAAAAAATTAAGAAAAAAAAAAATATTCACAATTTTCAGGTTCTGACCTTCTAGATGCAATACATTTTCCACCCAACCCCCCAAAAAAAGCATTACAACTAATTTTTGTTTCTCCTCATTCACACAATTTCAGGAAAATAAAAATGTTATTATACAGTTAAATCAGTCACAAAATATAAATACTTTTGTTCTAAATTCTGCTTATTTTTGATGTAAGTATTTTATGTTTAGTTTGCATTTTTGTGATTTTGATCTATATTTTTTACCATTTCAACACAAATCTCTAAAAGCGCCTCTTATCTATCATTGGTCTTCCTTTCTGTAAACTATCCTCTCTCTAATCTGTCCTGAATGCAGCCGTCGGGCTCATCTTTCTTTCCAGCCGCTATACTGATGCTTCAACCCCGTGTCAGTCACTGCACTGATCGCCCATTCAGTACAGAATAGAACATAAACTAATCACTCTCCCCCATAAAGCTCTCCACAGTGCTGCACCCTCCTCCCTACATCTCCTCGCTTATCTCTGTCTGCCACCCTACCCATTATCTCGGCTCTGCTGATTATCTTCGACAAAATGCCTCCATCACCCGCACCTCCTATGCTCACCTCCAATACTTCTCACGAGCTGCACCAGTTCTCTTCAAAGTGCCTCTCCGGGCGATCATGCACACTCATAACATTTATAGTTTTAATCTTGTCCTGAGAATACATCTTCTCATGCAGGCCATAACAAGATCCCTAATGGCTAACCCTCACCTAGAGTCACACATATTCCTGACACTCCTGCTCTTGGGCACCCACAGGCACTTATCTGTATATAGATGTCCCGTCTGGGTGTCAGGTTCATCCACTTTTATGTATACTATCCCAAATTTTTGGAAGATGGCTGGACCATGTAAACCAAGAACTTTTCACCTCTTGTTTCACCCCTACACCCACCCTGTGCAGGTCACTCACTCTTATGTTGTTTTTGTTTTTGTCTGTAATTATACCCTTTCCATTTTAAAGTACTGCAGAATATGTTGGTGCTATATAAATAAATAATTATTATTATTATTATTATTATTATTATTATTATTATTATTATTATTAGCACCATGTGCCATTTATATTACTGGCCTCTTTATGTAGCTATTGTATGCCACTTTAGTTACAAGGGCCTGGTTGTGACTGCCTCTAAACTTTCTATATCTATACCTCTATGTTCTATCGAGTGCAAGGTATCCAAAGGAGCATACTGTGGATTAAGTTATGTTTTTTTTGTATTTAAATATGGTGGTTAAAATCTTTAGATTTTTATTGTCCATTATAGTTACATTTGCTATATTACTATAGAAACATCATATCAGTAAGAAATATGGTCGTTTGCATGAGGCTTCATGGATAGTCTAATTCAATTGCATATAATGTTATTTCAATTTTTTATATATTTATTACTTTATATATTTTATGACATAAAAACATTAAAAAATCAGTAGAAAATTATAATATCCATTCACTGTTTAAACTGATTTATACTTATTGAGGCCTGTAATCCAAAAGTGAACTAAAGAATTAAGACCCATGTTGGCAAAATGTTCTAAATAAGTTTCTCTTTAAGACTTTGATAACTAGTAATTTCTATGTTATTAGCTACTTGTCATGTTAGAGATTATGTATGCATGGCATACCGTCAGATGCTCCGTGTTTCAGACTATATCTGTGGAATCCAGCTCCACATCTTTAATCAATGACTAGAATGATTTGGCTACAAAAATAGATACTTGACCTTCATTAGTGTTTGCATTATATATATTTTTTCTTCTATCTGTTTTTGACAGGGGTCTTCATGGCTCTAGAACTGAAAACTCTAAAAAAAATAAAACATAGCAATATTTCAGCAATGATTCTGTAAATTTTTCGTAAGTTTAGCAAAATCCCTTACAGGATATTGCAAAAATAAGATTCTTCATCTGAATTGAGTTTTTCAAATATGTTCCACATATGGGTCCATTGTGTCTCATTTATACAGGGGTACATAATAATTAACATGACTGACCAATGACCTTAGAATCTGAGCATTTTAGTTGTAAACCAAAAACAAATACTTAAAGCGAATGTGTCATCAAAAATTAGTCATTGTTTAAGTCCCATTTTTATATTAAACACATTTTTAGGAGCTTTTGGTTGTTGTTTTTTTATTTTTTATATCACTTTCAATATTTTTTTATAATTCTTAAGTCTTGCAGTTTTCACTTTGGCCACTAGGCCTTGTTTGCACTGCTTTAATGGCAATCAGAGAGATGCTTTACAGCAGCTTCATGCACATAGGAGACTTAAGACTGACTCAGTCTCATTCACTTCTATAGGAGAGTTTTCTAGGCATGCACTGTGACCTGGGAAGAAGTCCCTATGCAGGGAGGTGAAAGGGTGAACTGTGATTATCTCCTCTTGTGATGTGGTGTCTCCTTTCAGTTTGGCCCCACTTTGTGCTGATAATGAGCAGACAACTGAGAAACTTTCTCTACAGAACAGGAAGTGTTAGACTATTATTAGGCTTAGTGGCCAAAGTGAAAACTGCAGGACTTAAGAATTATTAAAAAATATTGAAAGTATGGAAAGTTAAAAAGAAATATATAACCAAAAATTCTTAGAAAATGTGTTTAACATAAAAATGTGAGTTAAGCAATAAGTTATTTTTGATGACACATTCCCTTTAAAGGGGTTTTCTCATCATTATGTTAAGCCATGACCACAATCAACATTGCAAAAATGGTTTTGTATTGATTTTTTTCAAGGTCATAGCCATTCCACGTGGGTATGTAGCTAAAATGACACATTAACAATCCCAATCTTCCAAATTAAAAACAAAGCTGTAAAGATGCAGCTGATACGCAATCAGTAAAGTAGTACAATGTGCATTTTTGCTCCTCTTAATAGGATTTCTAAAGGTTGTTGTGCCCTATATCTGGCCAAAAGAAAAAAGTTTGGTACTAGGTAAGCCAGCTGTTGAAAGTCTTACAGTATTTGCTGTCAGAGAATCAAAATAATACTTTTGCAGCTATGCTACATTAAATTACATCTGATCCATACTTGCCAGCTGTCTAATTTGTAGTCCAGATTTAAGCCCTGTTCCAGTAATGCACACTTCCCCCATCTGGGAGCACCCCCGCCAACTCCGGAATATCCTTCATTCTTCTGGTAATGCTGAGGTTTGCATAAGCCCCATTTTTTTACCACCCACTTTCCAGGAGGATTGGCAAGTATGATCATACCCTGCACAAGAATGAACATCTTAGGGTATGTTCACAGGGGGTAATTTCGGCGTGCATTTTGCCGCGTATTTGCACTCTAATATGGGTGAAATGCGCGCCGAAATTACGGTAATCCATAGTTCTCATGAAGAACTATGGATTACGCCTCCTCTCCCTGCTCGTACAATACGATCGCATTGTATGTTCGGGGAGATAAGTGACATGTCAATTACTTGTGGCGAATACGCACCGCGAGTAATGAATGTCAATAGGGCCGGCGGGCTTCCGGCCCCCCCACACCGGAGGAGTGCGTGCGTATTAGAGCGAGCCCCCGAAACACATGATGTACTGCAGCGCGTTCTATACGCACCACAGTACATCGTGTGAATATACCCTTAAGATAACATTCCCAGGTCCTCTCCTGCTACAGATGTAGCAAAGTTTAACTTGGCCGTCATATCACGGCTTTCAGTGTTGTGTTCTTAGATCACAACAAAAGCCAATGAAAAAGTTGAGATAACTGTCTGTGCAGTGATGCCCTGGTGTATTTACCTGTTAAAGGGGTTGTCTCACTATGAAGATCATAGTTGATAATGTGGGGACCCAAAATCTAAGGATGTACGTCCTTGGTTACTATTGCCAAAGTGCTACGGTTTTTGAGAACGGGCTGGTTTACATGTGCTTAGCAACGGTGTTTGTTTACTGGTCAGGGAAGCATTCTGTCCTGCCCAGGTCGTGCACATGCAAAGGAAAGGCAGTTAAGAGGAGGGGCAGGGATGTGTGTATTGGCAGGCAAGGAGGAGAAGCAGTGAGAGGACATGCAGAGAGGTTGTGTGTATTGTATCCTATTCACTGCTTCTCCTCCTTGCCTGCCAATACACAAATCCCTGCCCCTCCTCTTAACTTCCTTTCCTTTGCATGTGCACGACCTGGGCAGGACAGAATGCTTCCCTGACCAGTAAACAAACACCGTTGCTAAGCACATGTAAACCAGCCCGTTCTCTAAAACCGTTGCACTTTGCCAATAGTAACCAAGGACGTACATCCTTAGATTTTTGGTCCCAACATTTTCAACTATAATCTTCGTAGTGAGACAACCCCTTTACGTTTATCTTTGTTACTTCGGTATGTTATAGATAATCTTCAAACTTGAGAAACATGATCCGTAATTTATTGCCCTCTGATACAACAATAAGCAACATCTTCTCCTCACACTTGGTTGAACTTGATGGACATTTGTCTTTTTCCAACTATGTAACTGTGTAATCTATTCCCGCAATGTAAGCAACTGAAAAACCTGTTCTATTACAATAAGTAGAGTCAAACTACAGGTCCCCCAAAACACAGCAAGACTGTAAGATTCCAGGGACATCTACCTGCATTGTTTTGTACCTGTGCACCAAACATCTCTATGATTGAGAAACAGGACAGAAACTTAAACGAGGATGAGGACCCATCACCACTCAAATGATACCTGTAGCTAAATATATTTGTAGCACAAGATACAACAAAAAGCTTTATAAACATTGTATCTATGATGCCAAAGACAGAAAAAGGTTCACAGCAACCTTTAATACCCTTCAGAATGCAACCGATCTTCTGTTGGATCAAACAAATAAGTGACACCACCAGCACCAAGCTACACTAAACTGGCCAAGGAACACTGAAAAGCATTGTGGGCTTGTGAAATCCGCAAAATGAATGGCCAAGTTGAACTAATCCAGTGACGTACTTCCATTTTTTACTGTCTATGGTCAAAAAAAGCTGAACCCCAAAAAAGTGACACCAGTTTGTCATCGGCCAACTCATGTCTTTTTTCTAACAATGGTAGCTAAACACAGGACCAGATTAGTCACACAGATTTATGTCATGTTAGGCCTGGTTTACAGTGCCAGGCAAAAGGGTAACAATGTTTTGAACTTTTGACTTTCAGGCTCCATATCTCACCATCCACTATAGCAGTGAACTTGAGACTAACGTAATTTTATAGACAACCATCTTAGCTACTGCATACATAAATTTGACTTGCAACAATTTAGCATCTGCTTAGTTATGCAAATTCTTTTCATGTAACTGTATTGTTACTGTTTTGCTCCTAAAAATCTAAAGTTCAAGTTCTATTATATTGTTAGTATTTTGTAAATCCACCTTTGGTCCTCAGCACTTCCTGAATCCTTCTGTGCATGGTCTCGAACAGATTCAAATCTGAACTGAAATCTGATCCCAGGTGTCTTCTACATGTTCCCAATGTGTGTACACACTGGTCAACTCACTTGTATACAAAAACAGCTTTTTCTTCAACTCTACCCACAAGTGTTCAATTGGCTTGAGATCTGGGGATTGTGAGGGCAAATCCAGCAACTGTTCTTCATTGTCATTGAATCATTTCTTTGGCAATCTTGACGTATGCTTCAGGTCATTGTCCTGATGGAACACTATGTCGTCCTTTTTCATACCCATAGCACTCAAGTGTACAAAGTAACTCATCTTGTTAGATACTCACAGAAAACTCAGCATTGAGACCACCATAGATTCTGGTCAAGTATCCAATGCCTCTTAATCAATGTAACAACAATGAAACCACCCCATATCATCAGACTTCCTCCACCAACTCCTTAAATTTCTCGATCCGTTCGACCCCTTTTCCCTTGATTTTTCCAGACCCATTTGCCCCCATCAGAGCCCAGTCTATTGACTTTCATCTCATCACTTCAAATTACCTGTTTCCAAACTTCTACTCTCCACTTTTCATACTTTTTTGTAAACTCCAGCCAAAGCTTCTTATGATGATATTGAAGTCAAGGCTTCTTTACCTTATTTTTGGGCCACCATTCCGGACTTGTGTAATGCATGTCACATGGTGCTTGCATGGGCGTCTGATCTCACTATTACAAAGCATACAAGCCACCTCCATTGCCGTGTTTGTCCCACCAGAATGATAGACCTTGTCATGAGTCGACTCTGATATTTTGCCTGGACATCCACCTCTTGGCTTTGGAATGAATGGACAGACTTTATTTCATATTCTTCCAACTGTCATGGCCTCACATGATGCAGTTTGGTAATTTTCTTGGCCGAAAGACCATTATCGATGAGCTGGATGGTGCGGTTTCTCTATTCTTGGGAAATCTTCTTCATGGCTGCTCCTCAATTCAAACCAGTGACCTTTGACTTGGGAAGAAGAAAAAGATTGTTCCACCACTGGGAGCAAGACAGTAACAATGCAGTTTTTCAGAGCATTGTTCCCCTTTTGCTTGGCTCCGTACATCTACGTCGGCGTTTCCATTAGAAGCTTCTTTAGCAAACTCCATTTTAAAATTAAATTTCATTTAAAAATGATGAAAAAAATTGCACAGCATGATGCACTATTTTTCCTAATACATCGAAAGACACCATGACGGAAAATTGACCAACACCACTGTAGTAAATGGGGTCCAATGGGCGCAGTTGGTGTCTGTCCTAAAACAGATCCAGTTCCACCTCTGCGTCAGAGGCTCTCAACAGAATCTTCAATGCAACATCTAAGGAATCTGCTTAAGATATGGTGGGAGTATCAGGTCTGTAAAGTTACATTGAGGAAATTTACATGCTTATCTGTAAATTAACTCCTTATTGACAGCCCACTGTCCGTTGACGACAGGCGGATGGTGCTCTCTCTCTCGTCAGAGACGCCAAAAAGACGCCATGTCTACAGAGGGAGTTTGCGGCTCCCAAAACTGTAACTGAGCTAGAAACGTGTATATATATATATATATAAATATATATATATATATATATATATATATATATATATATATATATATATATATATATATATATATATATACGTTTTGGGAGCCGCAAGCTCCCTCTGTAGACATTGGCGTCTTTTTGGCGTCTCTTCCGAGAGAGAGAGCACAATATCCCTTCAGCTTCTATCATATTACTACGTTTTACACAATTTCTCTACATAATAAGCTCTGTTGAATTACATTTGATCTGGTAGGCCAACCCCTTTAGAGGGATGTTCTGACCGTGCTGTTCACAGAGCCTGCTCTTGACAGCCAGCTTTAAGCTCCTACCTCTTGTTCAGGGTGTGGACTATTCTACAGCAATGATTGGTATATCAGCTCTGCTATTCCTAGCTGAGCCTGCTACAGGGATATTACTACAAACTCCTGGTGCAGGAGATTACACACAGCAGGTAGTGACCTCACCATGGCCAGAGAGGGCAGCCGTAGCAATGAGAGCAGAGAGAGGTGGTCCTCACCTGGAGAAACTTGTGTACGCAAAGAAGAGATAAGATCTCCTTTATCTCTTCTAGCACTTAAACAAAGCAAAATCAGAATGGCAATGGATTTGGTAATAATCTTTATTTACCTTTGCCTAGATGTTTAAAGCTAATCATTGTGGTGAGGAAACACCTTTAATTAGAACTGTGAGATTATTCCATTAGAACAAACAACTGTAAAATATCATTGTCTATCAGTAAAAAGTTTATTTTTTTTCCCCAGAAACTATGCCTCTCGTATCTACCATCTGTGTTAGATATTGCAGCTCATAGTTATTCAAGTATATGGGGTGCCCCCATAATTCTAGTCTCGGATAACCCTTTTTGAATTAGGAAAGCAGAATTTCCAAATTTCAAAATTAAGGACTAATAAATAGATTACAATGGACCGTATTGGTGAAGTGGATGCTAAAAATTCAAAAGTTCATAGTCAGTATAAGAAGGAACATCATGTCTATAATGTGTCTTCTAGCAGGCAAAACTATGTTAATATAACACATCTTACCAGACAATAAACTGTGACTTCATTAAATTGCATGACCACATTCACACTAGTATTTATCATTTTTTCGGGGAGGACAGAGGAGTCAACGTTAAGTGAATAACATATAGGAATACACACTTATTGCATCCTTTTCGTATCATTTTAGTTGGGATTTGTTCTTTACATGGTTCATATGTGAGAATTTTTGCAGCATGAAAGAATGGACGTAGAATTGGCAATAGAAAATATTTACTTGTAAATGTTACAAAAACATCACATGTAAACATACAGGATCCAAACAAACAGCATGAGTCCCCATTGATGTCTATCTAGAAACCATACTAGTGTGAACATGCTCTAAATTATGTATTTATTCCATCTTTTTAGTCTTCGTTTACACATATATGGTATCTCACAAAAGTGAGTACACCCCTCAAATTTTTGTAGATATTGTATTGTATCTTCTCATGGGAAAATACAATAGTATTCGACACTTTGATACAATGTAAAGTAGTCAGTGTACGGCTTGTATAACACTGTAAATTTGGTGTGCCCTCAAAATAACTCAACACAGCCATCAATGTCCTCAACTGCTGACAACAAAAATAAGTACACCCCTAAGTGAAAATTGGCAAATTGTGCCCAAGTAGCCATTTTCCCTCCATGGTGTCATGTGACTCATGTTACAAGGTTTCAGGTGTGAAAGGGGAGCAGGTGTGTTAAATTTTGCGTTATTACTCTCTCATATCAGTCATTGGGAGTTCAACTTGACACCTCATGGGAAAGAACTATCTGAGGCTCTGAAATGAAGAATTGTTGTTCTTCATAAAGATGGCCGAGGCTATAAGAAGATTGCCAACACCCTGAAGCTGAGCAGTAGCATGGTGGTCAAAACCATACAGCAATTTAATAATATAGGTTCCACTCAGAACAGGCCTCGCCATGGAAGTTGAGTTCACATGCTCAGCGTCATATTCAGAGACTGTCTTTTCAAAATAGACATAGGAGTTCTGCCAGTATTACTGCAGAGGTTAAAGGAATAGGGAGTCAGCCTGTGCTCAGATCATATGTTGCACACTGCATCAAATTGGTTTACATGGCTGTCATCCAGAAGGAAGTATCTTGCAAAGATAATGCACAAGAAAGCCCAGAAACGGTTTGTTGAAGACAACTAGAGTAAGGACATGGATTACTGGAACCATGTCCTGTGGTGTGATGAGACCAAGATCAACTTTTTTGGTTCACATGGTGTCAAGTGTGGGTGGCGGCAATTAGGTAAGGAGGGAAAAGACAAGTGTGTCTTGCCTACAGTCAAGCATGGTGGTGGGAATGTCATGGTTTGTGACTGCATGAGTGCTGCCAGCTGTGCGGACCTACAGTTCATTGATGGAACCATGAATGTCAAAATGTACTGTGACATACTGAAGCAGAGCATAATCCCCTCCATTTGGAAACTGGGCCACGGAGCAATATTCCAACAGGATAATGACCCCAAATACACCTCCAAGGTGACCACTGCCTTACTAAAGAAAATGAGGGTAAGGATGCTGGACTGGCCAAGCATGTCTCCAGACCTAAACCCTATAGAGCATCTGTGGGGCATCCTCAAATGAAAGTCTCTAGCATCCACCAGCTCCGTGATGTCATCATTGAGGAGTGGAAGAAGAAATCACTGGCTGCAACCTGTGAAGCTCTAGTGAACTCCATGCCCAAGAGATTTAAAGGAGTTGTCTCCCTACAGAGTTTCATAGGATGCATGAATGAAATACTCTGTCACTTCCTGGTTCAGACTGACTGTAATTTGTATACAGCTCCATGGTGTATTCAACTCTGTGTTTTCAGTTGCTAATTAGTTCAGATTAGCTCAGAAGCTTCTCTGAAACTACAAGCAGGAATTTTTATCTGATCCCTCAAACATAAGCCCTAATTAGAGCTGTTTACTTTAGATAAATCAAGCTTTTTACTGCTGCTCAATACAGAGGCTGCCATGACCTGTGTGATGACCTCACTCATTGATATCACATAGAACAACCAGCAGGGGGGGGAGATATACACAGGTCGGTTACTGAGGGAACTGAAATAGCCAGGGAGGTGATTAATTCACTTGTAGCTCCTTAACAAAAACAGATGAACAAAGCAATATATTTGGAAAATGTCTTTATTTTGTGTTCCCTACAATTTGAAATCTATTCTTTGTAGCGAGACAACCCCTTTAAGGCAGTGCTGGAAAATAATAGTGGCAACACAATATATTGACACTTTGGGTACAATTTAATTATAAGGGCAATAACGCCAAATTTAACAAACCTGCTCTCCATTCACACCTGAGAACTTGTAACAATTGAGACTTGACAAATTGGGCATAATTTCTCCATTTTCACTTAGAGCTGTGCTCATTTTTGTTGCCTGTGGTTTAGACATTGAAGCTGTGTGTTGAGTTATTTTGAGGGCACACCCAATTCTTCATTGTTGTCCCATGAAAAGATACTACATAATTATGAGATACTGTATATATATATATATATATATATATATATATAATAATATATATATATATAATATATATATATATATATAATATAATAAAAAAAGTCCACGGCACTCCAAAATGCGTTCAAGCAATAAGGTGATTTATTCCTCCATGCTCAAAAGAGCGACGTTTCAGCTCCCTCACAGAGCCTTGACAAAAGCTCTGTGAGGGAGCTGAAACGTCGCTCTTTTGAGCATGGAGGAATAAATCACCTTATTGCTTGAACGCATTTTGGAGTGCCGTGGACTTTTTTTATTTTGTATTTTGGAACTTCTTGTATCAGAAGCTTTTGCTGCTGGCACCCTCCTTCTAATCTTTCAAGTAGTTCTTTGAGTGCTGCTATTTTTCATACTTTATAATATATATATATATATATATATATATATATATATATATATATTATATATATAATCATATTAATTTAATACACTATATTTTTGTTAATACTGACAGCGTTCTGGGAGAATTCTAGGGCAAAAAGTGCAAACATTAAAAAATACTGTAAACGATCTGTAAAAATTCTGAATTATTTACAAAAAATCTGGGCAAGAAATGAAGCTCAATATTAAGATGTATGAATTGAGCTACAGTATAATATGGCACCCAAATTATTTGGGGCCCTACTGTAGCTCCATATGACTTCAATTTGAAAAATATAATGTACTGTAATGGTCCACATTTATTATGGACCTATTCTCCCATGGAGGCATTGCTTCTTGGGAAGAACAGCTCCATAATACAGAGACATACAAATACACTATTTGGAGTGCCTATGACTGCAGCACAATAGGCCCCATGCCCACTGCTTTTCTGTCTGTATGAGGCTTGAGGTAAGTATTAGGAAATATATTCTGAGATTTTTAATTTGCCTCTCTCCAAATAAACCTGATTAACCTCACACCATTCATGTAGATTTCTTTTTGCAGAATTGTATTATTTGTGTACTATTCTAAAGCAAGACTAATAGACTTTCCGATCATCAGCAGATATAGAAAATTCATGGGTGAAAGCCCAGTGCACTCGTCTACTTTGCTACATCAATCTAGAAACTCTATTCCCACGGCAAACTGGATTTCCATTGGACAAAAGATGCAACCCGCCCAGAATGTCACAATTCAATTTAGACCAATGTATAACAAAGTTCCCGTTGTTTGTACTTTTTAATGAAAAGATAATATTGAACCTAAAAAAGTTCATATAAAATGGATTTGTCATTGTCCATTCTCTACAAAGGAATTGTGTGTCCTTTAAACTTTTAACAAATAAAATGATTTCCTATAACAGCAGCATTTATAGTTTAAATTGTACTGTAGTGCAGTTTATTTTTCATAAAAATACCATACAAATGGTCAGTCTAGTCATCAGCAAAACAAAGAAAATGAAAAAAAGAGGTAATGCTGATGACAAAACAATTATAATACTGTTGGTACATAGAAAAGTAATATTTTATACATTTATACAGAGTATAAAAGGTAACGGAACAGCAGGTATTAAGCCACAGTCTCCCGGATCGCATTTTCAATTTTCTTTGGAAGAAGTTCTCGTCTTTCTTCTACACTTATCAAGGAATTCCGACAATTGTGTCCATCCACAAAAAGTTTTGCATAAACTGGGTTGGAGTAATTTGTTGGCTGTGAGGCATTAGACAGAGAGAAAATAGTAAGATAACTCCAATGGTAATCATATACAAAGTCATAAATTACAATAATAATCTGCACAGATGATGACACATTTTGCTTATCTTGTGTTGACCTTGAATTAAATTGCATTAAATTCTGGTGGTTATGAATTTGACTCTGTCAGTGACTTGTTGACAGACATGCCCCTTGGCTCAGACCCTATGGAGTATTTACATATCAGTGCAGTAACGTATTTTATGTAAACACTATTAGGGTATGTTCACATGGCGTAATTTTGGCACGCATTTTGCCATGTATTTGCGCTCTAATATGGGCGAGATGCGCGCTGAAATTACGGTAATCCATAGTTCTCACAGAGAGCTATGGGTTACGCCTCCTCTCCCCGCTCGTACAATATGATTGTGTTGTACACGCGGGGAGATAGGTGACATGTCAATTATCCGCGGTGAATACGTTCCGCGAGTAATGAATGTCTATAGGGGCCGGCGGGATGCCGGGCCACCTCCGCGCCTCGGGAGTACGCGCTGATCAGCGCGAGCTCACGAGATACACAATGTACTGCGGCACGTACTGTACGCGCCGCAATACACTGTGTGAAACACCCTTATACTATACTAAACACTATTTATAAATACTGTCTAATACTTAGGGAGACTGGTATGATCTGGTTTTCACCCTTTCCTGGCGTAAAATGAGCCTAAGTGAGCCGACTACAATGTCTAATGCACCTAATGAATGTGTTAGGTGCATTGTTCGTAAGACTTGACACTTTCTAATGCGCCGAACATTAGGGGACGTTCCGGGGGTGTTTTGGGGGCGTCGCGCCACATTCGTAATATTAGACACATATATGAATGCGGTTCGGTAAAACTAGACGCATTACTGCTCGAACAGGCAGACCTATCTCAATGTGATCTGTCTGAGCCCGAGGAGTCGAAGGGGAGCTAGATTTGCTGTTAGGGAAAAAAAATGTCCAATATTTATCAACTTCCACCAGTGCAATAATAAAAAGTCATTGATTATAATTGTCGAAAATTAAACCATTTAAATTTAATGAAAAATGTGATCACATAAAATTAATATAAAAATATATAATATTCCAAAAATATAAAAATATCTCCTATAAAATGTATTTACATTTAATAGGATCTAAAACTACTTTTACATTAAATAACCACTGATGTTGTTGTTCAGATTTTACAATTTTACATTTTTACATTAAATTTGAAATTTATTTTTGATGCTCTCCCCCTTTATTCCACATACAGCAAGAGCCGGCACAGCACAGGTATTGCTGGAATCTGTGGTTCACCAAGCAGGATCAGTCCCATAGTTTCTATTCAATGACATGCTATTCTAATGACTTTTCTTTCATTTTCAGCCTATCTAGAGCGTTTATACATGTTTGGGCCATTACTAATGCGCCTAAGTTCTGTAATGCGCCAAACATATAGACGAGGAGCAATGAACTTTAGACTCCATTTATGAGCACAAAAAAACCACTTTCGTACAATCAGGCGCATTATACACTGAAAATGAGACTATTCACTTTGAAGCGCCTTCCTTCATACATGTGTCCCTTAGTGTAAACTTACACTAGATCGTCTAAAAATTCAGCAAATTTATCTTAGTGGCTTAGTTGTATGATAAATCGAGGACGTTTAGACTGTCTAATCTAAGTTTACAATATTTATTAATTAGCTGAGTTTGCACCAATAATTACGCAAAAATTTTGGGCCATTTGTGGTGCATGGTGCTGCATGATAAGGTTTTTTTTTGCCTTCCTCTGGATCCATACTGTAGTTTGGACTTGCTGTCTTTTTACAACCTAATATATTATGTAACCTAAGGGTGCGTCTCCAAGGCACAGGACAAATACCGGTTGGTTTATCCGACCGGTATTTGTCCTGTTTTCGTGTCATGCACACGGCCGCAGCGAGGCGGCTTTTCTCCGCGATTAGCAGAGTAAAGCCCTCCCCCTTGACATTCACTTGTTCATATTCCGTCGGAAAACCGGACGGAAGAATGAACATGCACAATGTGTTTCGAGCCGCTGGCAGTTTGAAAAACTGCCGGGCGGAAAACCTGTGCAGGGGGGACTGCTGCACGGGTTTTCCATAGCGGCCTGTGTAAATGTTTGCGGACGGTTTATCAGACGCTTTGCAAAACCGCAAACCGTCTGAAAAACCTGCCGCAAAACGGTGCTGTGGGGACATGGCCTAAGGGTATGTGCAAACGGCGTCTTGGATATGTTTTTGCATTACATAAAACATATTGCATCAAACGCATCCAAAAATGTACCCCAAAGCTTTTAGATTCGTTCTTGGATACGTTTTCTGGATTGCATAAATGTATCCCTGTAGTTTTTATTGCTTTTTCAATGCATTAAACGGATCAAGAAGTGACATGTCAATTCTTTGAACACATCCGTTTAAAGCAATGCAAAATGCAAAAACGACGACCCTTGTATGAAAAGTAATATATATATATGTATATATATATATATATATATATATATATATATACACATGCACTGGGGGCCATTTAAAAAATTTTTTCAAGGTACAGTGTCCTGGCACAAGATGAGCAGGTTGTCAGAAGACTGGGTTAAACATATAAAACAAGTATCACCACAAACAACAACACAAACACATACACAAGCTCTGTAGGTTCAGGATGGAGTTGTAAAACTGAACTCAAGGGAAAAATAAAATAAACCATGCAATGCACATGTCAATGGCAAGTGATATTCTTCTCACCCCTGGTGCTAGTGGTCCTTTCAGATCTGAATTTAGGTAGATAGGCGGTGCAGTATGGGCCAGTTTGAAAGCTGCATGCCCACCTGCTATGAACCTGGACTGTATGTGAATAATAAATATATTAGTAGGAAAAGATTTATGTAGCCTTTCAGATTTTTTTTTACAACAAATCCAGTTTTTATGTGTAAAATTTACCAAACACTTTAAATTTTTAAAAATGCTTAGAAATATTAGCTCTGCTAGAGTTTCGGCATAAAATACACATTTTGTTTTTAATCTGCATTTAAAAGATAATGTTGGTACCCCCCCAAAAAACAACTATGGTATGAGCAATATGAAAGATGGCCGCTGAATATTTGCCCTCTGTTAGGCTGTGGCTACTGCATAGGACAAAAAATGGCCGAAGCGGACTTTTTTTCAATGCAGGACCGTTGTTTTTTGTCACGTTTTGTGCAAAAACTGTGGTTGTTTCTGTTTTTTTTATGTCGCCCGCACAATTGTATTGTATTGTATGGGAAGACGCAAATAAAACTAAATGTGGTGGCGTATTATACAGAATGTTGTATAATACACCGGCGCCAGAAGACGATCGTAGAAAAGACGAGCTGTGGAGACCACATCTCGTCTTTTCTATTCTAGTCTATGGGACTGCATGAATGATCGTATTTTCGTCGCGTTTACAATCCTAAAAGCGCCGAAAGTATGATTGTAAAGATATGGAGTGTAGACATAGCCTTAAAGGTAAAATAGAGTAAAAATTAAGGGTGTAACAGGGGTGTTACGTAAGTTACGTATATTTTATCCTGATCGAGTGTGCTGTTAGTTTGCTTCACTTTATACATTACTTTGTATCTTACTAACACAACAGCATTTTTGATTCACATTTTTTAACTCAGGAACAAAGGTATATATTTCGAGAATATCAGTGGAGTGAGAAACTCTTTTAAGACATTTCAACATCACAGTAATTGCTTGTATGTTAATTCAATTGAAAAAAAGATTGCCTTCTTAAAGATTGTATTTATCTAACAATGTATCTATCTATTTCCAAAAAGTATCTCCTCTAGTACTGTTAAAAAAAAACAACTTTGCTCACCCATTGCAATTTAAACTATATCTATCTATCTATCTATCTATCTATCTATCTACCTATCTATCTAATAATAAAAGAAAAAAGAGGAGACACAAGGGCGCACAATAGTGAAGTCCAGTAAATAAGATTCTTAAAATCTGGATGAAGTAATGGTTCTCACCTGAATTGGTTGTGCTATTCCAATAGAGGCACAACACTCGTATGGGTATGTTTGTATGAGCTCCATTTGAAGCTGTAGATCCCGGCAGCCTGTAGTCCTTTGCTTGCACGGACAAAACTCGATCAGTGCAGGAAACAATAGAAAATCATCCCAACCAAGGGAAAAAGGGAGGATGTGCGGCGCTCAATGGGATTAAGAACCTAGGATTTACTCCAGATTAAGGTATAAAAAACGATTTATTTAAATTTATGGAGGGAAGATATTAATCTCCTCTATTTAAAAACAATAGTAGCGAAACGCGTAGGAATACTATTGTTTTTAAATAGAGGAGGTGAATATCTTCCCTCCATAAATTTAAATAAATTGTTTTTTATACCTTAATCTGGAGTAAATTCTAGGTTCTTAATCCCATTGAGTGCCGCACATCCTCCCCTTTTCCCTTGGTTGGGATGATTTTCTATGTATGTATGTATCTATCTATGTATTATCTATCCATTTGAACCTCAATCGAAGGCTGGAAGTCGGGTATATATATTAATAAAAGAAAGGAGTTTGATCTACTAGTTCATCTCAAAAAATTAGAATATAATTGAAAAGTTAGATACCAATAATTTAAGTCAAATAGAGAAACCCATATATTGTATAGACTCATTACAGTGTGAATTACAAGGTTTAATATAATACATTTGTGAGCCCTATAACAAATAAGAAGATCGTCCTGGAGAGCCCCTTTAATGTTCAATGATATTCTAATTTTTTGAGAGGCACTAGTGGATAGATAGATATGAGATAAGTAGATGGATTGGTAAACAGATCAATATCTAGATAGATAACTAGATAGAGTGACAGATACTAGATAGACAAAGATAGATAGATAGATAGATAGATAGATAGATAGATAGATAGATAGATAGATAGATAGATAGATAGATAGATAGATAGATAGATAGTGAACTAGCTTTGATTTAGTGAACTGGACTTTACTTCTACATTTTTGATGAGAGTTAAACTGCTGTTATTCCCTCTGTGCCAACTTGATACACTGAGCTTTTAATACAAATTACTAGCTTTGCCGAAGAAGCTTTTATGTTCAGAAGCTTGATTTTAAATTGTTAAACTACTGTAAAGCACAATATTCTATTCTTTGCCTCACTTTGCTATTGTGCCCATTAGCCCAAACCTGCAGTTTATTTCCACTTACTTAACCTTCCCAGGGCAAAACATACCTGCACATAATGGGGAATGATTTCAATAGCAGCCATTTAAAATAAAAAAGCCAGAGAAGAAATTGTGGTTTTCGAGTTGGCATAAAAACATCATTTCACTGTGGCATTTAAAAATGTTTGGCCAAATGTTGAACATTTTATTTTCCATCTTTACATTAGGCAGATACAATTAAACCAACGAGCACAGACAATGTGAAGGTACACATGAATGCAATCAAATTAACTGGAAAGGTTAGGTTGTTTTCTCTAACTTTGGGCCACATGATGAATCAGAAAGAGAAAAAAAAAACTTTCAAAACTTAGTTTTTGAAAAAGTGCTTATGAAAAGTCAAATCTGCCTTTATATTCTGGCATTTTAAGATGTAGGTTTTTTTTTCCCTTTCTTTGTTTCTACTGTCAGCTTTAAAGGGGTTGTCTCTCTACAAAGATTAGTTTTCAACGGAACGGTAAATGAATATTTTTTCCAAATTCTAGTGCATCTCAAAAAATTAGAATATCATTGAAAATGAAAGGGGTTCTCCAGGATCTTTTTATTTGTTATAGGGCTCACAAAATGTATTCTATTAAACCTGTCATTCATACTGTAATGATCTATACAATATATGGGTTTCCCTATTGGACTTAAATTATTGATATCAATTATCTTTTCATTGATATTCTAATTTTTTGAGATGTACTAGTATATTGCTTTGTTTATTATGCTTTGCTGAGGAGATAAGAGAGATTTAATCTGCTCTGAGTGCACACAGGTTTCTCTGGTAACCAACCTGCTCTCCCCTGCTCTCTCTGCTCTTTGTCTCATCTGAGAGCATGGAGTGAGGTCACCCTGCACTGGAAACATTAGGTGGACACTCAGAAAGAAAAAAAATAAATGTTAGGGAGGGGGGAAAACATTTCTCTTGGATCTGTTGGAAATTATGAACACTTTTTATTTGAGACTGAAGAACTAATGAAATAATTTAACTCTATATGGTTTTCTTTGACAACTTACTTATCTGACACGATAATGAGCAATTAAGCATGTACTTTCTTATTCCAACAGATAAATTGTTTTGATGTTTTTGTGATCTAATGCTAAATCCTGGCACAACCCCTTTTAATGTGTTTCCATGGACTTCAATATTCTTAGCCTAATCTTAGGATAGCAGATCAATAACAGATCAGTTGGGGGTTCAATGTCCATCATCCCGACCAATCAGTTAATTGAAGGGAAAATGGTGCTCTGGTGAGTACTACAGTTTCTTTCTGTTCAACAGGCACATCTATGTAGATTTTATAGTGGTTGGATCTTCTACTGAAGCTCTCTGCAGTGCAATATCATTTAACTGAATGTTACTAAACTGTACTACCTGGCCCATCGATAAAAAAATGTACAGAACATCAATGAAGAGGTTACAAGCAGAGGCGTAACTTCAAGCTCTTGGGCCCTAGATCAAAAAGTGAAAAGGGGCCCCCCAGTTACCATGTGCCATTTACAATACTAGTGTCTTCTTATGTGGCAGAAGGGCTTTTGGGCCCCCTTAAGTGTCAGGGCCCGGTAGCGACTGCTATCGCTGCACCCCTTGTAGCTACGCCCCTGGTTACAAGGCTTTCTGGAGCTCTACAGTTTCTTCAATTACATGATTGGTGGGGGTATTGGAAGTCAGATGCTCCATATGTCTGACATTCATGGTCTGCTTAAGGATAATTTCTCAGTAGGATATTTCACTAAGTCACAAGCAGTTTTACACTCGCTCTATCTCCTCAGGCTGTGGGTGGCTCTATAGCAGTGATTAGCATAACTAGAATCTCTGTAAGTAGCTGAGCAGTTACACTGACAAGTGCAGGAGATGATCTCTTCAGTATATGTGCTGTGAGAACTGATAACAATGGCTTATCTGTAATGTTGTTAGAAATAATTAGTTTGCTCCAGAGCTCAGTCCTTGAATGGGGTGCTGTCACTCCCTTCTCTAAGCTCTTTGCTCTAATCAGATAACAGTGTTATGATCAGGGAACAAGGTAACCATAGAAACCTGTGTGACTAAAGCAAAATCTATTCAACAATGTATTTAAAAAAAGTCTTCATTTAACTGTCCCTTCATGTTGGAAACTAATCTCTGTAGTAAGAAAACCCATTTAAGTCATGTTATATCAGGGGTTTGCAACGTTAGCTCTCCAGCTGTTGGGAAACTACAACTCCTATCATGCATTTATATAATCTATATCAGTGGGCATGATGGGAGATGTAGTTTCCCAACAGCTGGAGAGCCGATGTTGCAGACCCCTGTGTTATGTAGACACATTTGAGTTATACAGATAAGGTCTTTCTTCTAAAAAATATCTTCCTGTAATGTTATATCTCTCTATAAACCCTTATGATTTTTACTTTAATGGGGTGGGGGATGCTGAGCTTAGTAACTTACTACCTCTAATAGATAATGACTACAAAGCTTAAAGGGGATGTCTCATCTCAAGGTTTCATAGGATGCACTGTCACTTCCTGGTCAAGCTGTCTGTAATTAGCATATGAGCTCCATGTATTCAGACCTCTCTGTTTATCAGTCTTGATTAACTAAAATTCCTTCTCTGAGGTCTGGAGAAGCTTCTGAGCTAATGTAAATAGTAGAGTAATTAGTCTTTTGTCTGAAAAATCAGATAACAAACAAGCTCTCACTGTCTGATGTTCTTTGCTGTTGAGACATGTGTTATGACGTCACTCCCTGCTATCAGCAGGGGAGAAGGAGTACACAGGTCTGTCACTTGGGAAATCAGAGAGCACAGAAGGTGATAAAATCACTTGTAGCTCCTTAACAAAAAAAGATGAACAAAGCAATATATTTGGAAAACGTCTTCATTTAGTGTTCCCTACATTTTGAAAGCTATTCTTTGTAGTGAGACAACCCCTTTAATTCTAGTATAAGGACACCAATAACTTAATGGGTTAGACAAGCTGAAATTGTTAAAATTGAATGTCTTTACAAAATTATACATACAATTAACGCATTTTTATTACAGTATGTTACGAGATAACCTGTGCATAGATATAGCCTTTTATTCTAGGTTGGGACACCACAAGGCATGGTTTCTATTAAACATTTTGGTGCATTCACTTCTTATTGCGACTATTGGTTCACTAAACTGTGAAAAAATGACAGAGAAATATACAAAATCCACTGTAAAATATAACTTTTAATACTTATCGATTAAAAATACAAATGTCCATTATATGTCATTTGACATCCTACAACCCAAGCTGGAGAGAGAATATGTACTATATGTCCTGAAAGGCAATGGGTCACTTAATAACCACCACACTGTTCAACAACTCTATGGACAAAACAGTAGGCAACCCTCATATAAGTCTATTCCAGCCCCTATTATTGTCCTACCAAATAAGTGGGGACATCGCCCCAAAAAGGGCGGCCCCACCTCTAGAAGGTTTTCCCTATACAGCTCTTACATATACACAACTATAATGGTGGTCACCAAATACCTCTCCAAGAAACAATTTTTTCAATGACTATATCACATAAATAGTGCAGTACATAAAGTGGATACAGATATTGATAGAATAGTTCTTACTGTCATTATATGTAGAGGTCACAACCCCCTCTAAATGGCAGAGGGTTCCTCAGGGAATCACATGAGACCAAGCTCCAAGATACGGAGCGTTCCACCACTATTAGGTAGTGAAGTCTTGTCAACCTGTTGACCTCACTACCCTACTAGCTGGTGGAACGCTCCGTATCTTGGAGCTTGGTCTCATGTGATCCCCTGAGGAACCCTCTGCCCATTTAGAGGGGGAAACGCGTCGGGATGTGACCTCTATAGAGATGGGCGAATTGATTCTAACGAAGTGGAATTCGTTTAGAATTTCAGGAAAACTTTGTTCGGAACGAAGCAACTTTTGGGAAATTCGGGGAATGAAGTGTGCTTTTTAATTTATAAAAAAGGTGCGAGCACATGGGGGCTACATGGGGCAAAGCAATCTGGGGGGAAAAGGGGAAAGCCCGCATGATATTTCAGAGGGTTGGGAAACCAATCAGAGACCCGGGGGGATTCTGTACGCACCCGGGACTATATAAGTCCGGGGGCCCACGCCGGGAGCCACACTCCCTCACTGTGCTCATCAGGGAAGGTTTCCCGCGTCTGAAATCCTTTCTGAAAAATTTTTTTTATATAGCGATTTCCCGGGGGGTGTCCCCAGCTTTTCCCCAGAACTTTTCCTTTAAAGCCCCATTTCTAATTTTTTGGAGTATTTGATCTGAAACCATGTGCTTTCCACTGCACGCCAAAACCCTTTAATATCCAAGGGGGGTGTAAGGGCCCGTTCCGTTGTAAATTTATTTAAAAAAAACCAAACTTTTTTTTCAAAACAAATACCAATCATTTTTGGGCTCAATTCTATTGCCAAATTTTCACCAGGGGTTTAAAAAAGCGATGTTTTGCTGGTGGGGCTGAAACCCAAGAAACCGTCTTTTTTTTAACACCAAAATATAAAATTTTTCCTGTACCTAATTTCCCCAAGCAAAGGGGTTAATTTAAAAAATGTACCCCTTGTTGTGTGGCGTAAAAACACCAATTGTAACACGCTACAAAGCAACTATTTTGTGGGCTCAATCTTGCCGCAATTTTCATCCAGGGGTTTTAAATTTAAACGTTTTTTTGCCCGGTTGCCCGACCCAAAAAAAAACCGTCCCTTTTTTAACGCCAAATATAAAAATTTTTTCCCGTACCTAATTCACAAACAAAGGTTAATTTTCAACTTAAACCCTTGTTTTGTGGCCCTAGAAAAAACGGGAATTTTAACGCTACAAACTACAAGTTTGTGCGGCTCAATTCTTTGGGGCCCAAATTTTCAACCAGAAAGGGTTTAAATTTAAACGTTGTTTTGCTGGGTGCTGACAAAAATAAACCCTCTTTTTCAACGCCAAAATATATAAAATTTTTTTGTAGCCTAATTCACAAGCAAAGGGTTTAAATTTCAACCGTATCTCATGGTTTTGTGGCAGAAAACAACCCAAATTGGGAACACGGGTACAAAGGTACATTTTGCGGCTAAATTCCCTTTTTTTAATTTACACCAGGGGGTTTAAATTTAAGTTTTTTTTTTTTCTGGTTCAAAAAAAATAAACAGTCTTTTTCAACGCCAAATATAAAAATTTTTTCCCGTACCTAATTCAAAACAAAGGTTTTAATTTTTCAACTGTTAACTCTTGTTTGGCGTAGAAAACACCCCAATTGTTTAAAACGCAAAAAAAGCTACTATTTTCTGGGGGCTCAAATTTTTTTGGGGCAATTTTTTATCCCGGGATTAAAATTTAAACGTTTTTTTTGGGTGGTGTGCGGGCAAAAATAACCGTCTTTTTCAACGCCAAAATATATAAATAAAATTTTTTCCGTACCTAATTCACAAGCAAAGGTTAAAATTTCAACTGTATCTCTTTTTTGTGGCTTTGAAAAAAAACCAATTTTAACACCTACAAAGCTACTATTTTCTGCGGGGGAATTTTTTTTGGGGCAATTTTTCATCCAGGGGGGGTTTAAAAAAGCTTTGTTTTGCTGGTGTGCTGACAAAAATAAACCGTCCTTTTCAACGCCAAAATATATAAATTTTTTCCCAACCTAATTCACAAGCAAAGGTTTTAATTTTCAAAAGGGAAACTCTTGTTTTGTGGCGTAGAAAAAAAGCAATTGTAACACGCTCCCAAAACTTCTATTTTTTTGCGGGTCCCAAATTCCCTTTGGGGCAATTTACATCCAGGGGTTAAAAACGTTTTTTTTTGCGGTTTTGCTGACAAAAATAAACCGTCATTTTTTAACGCCAAAAAATATACATTTTTCCTTTAAACCAAATTTTAAGTCCGAAGGTTAATTAAACCCTTTTTTTGGGCTTTTTACATTTAGTAAAAAAACACAGTTTTTTTAAAAAAACACATACAAAATAAATTTTTTCCCCGGCCCTTTTTGTGAACGCAATTTATAACCAAAAGGGTTTCCCCCAACTTTTTACTGGGTTCATTTGGGGTCAAAAACAAAGGGGGGTATATTTATCAAATAAAAGGGTATCTCATCAAAAAGTGGGGCTGTACATTTAGAAAAAACAAATTTTTAGAAAAAGAGGCCCGGCCCCTGCACCTGCGAGTGGCAGTGGGACAAACTTCCTGGAACGGCCCACGTCCCCAGCACCGCAAGGGACGCCGGGAGCAGGGGGCACTCGGTGAGGCCCCCAACTGCCGCTGTCATCTACGACCGGGTGTTTTCAGCAAACCCCAAGGGCTTATTGGTTGAAATAGGCATCCTCTTCCCCCCAAAGCACCGGGCAACCCCACCAAAGTCGGGGGGAACCTGCACAACCATTATTTGGGATGGGCCCTGGAACGGGTCCCCGGCCCCCCACCGTCCTCAGCCCGCCCCCCTGTCCCATCCGTTCCCCCCACCCCCGAGATCTACTATGTGGTCTGGGCTCAGCGCCAAATATAAAAGCAGGGGTGAACAATTTTTAGGAGGGAAACACATCTACTAGGGAGCGAAGAAATGGGGGGAAAAAATCCCCCTGCTTTTTTGCAGTAGGGGGCAAAGTAAAGATGGGAAGTGGCATGGGAGGTCATGAAGGAGAGGTCAGCCTCGGCCCTACCAAAATCGGTATGAGGACAGCAGTGACATAAACACCAAATAGATTTATGAAAATTTGCCGACCGCACTTGGGGGCCGGGGGGAGGCAAGAGCTTCATCTCGTCCCGGAGAAGAGGGCCACTTTCGGGGAGGCACAGCGCAGCCACAAGTTGGGGCCGGGGTGGGCCCTGAGTCAGGGAGGAAAAGCGCAGGTGAGGGCCCGGAAACCCCAAACGGCCACGGGGTAAAAAACCCCCCTTCGCAAAGGGCCAAAAAAAGTAGCGGGACAGGGGGCCCGCGAGCCCGCGGCAGCATAACACTTCCCCCTTTCGGAGCGTTGGCGGGGAAAATCCATAAACGGCGGTGGTTGGCCCTTAAAAACCAAAACCAGCGGGTGGCAGTTCTTTGCTAATAAAACCGGAGGAGCCGAATATGGGGGTAGTTTGGGAATTCTTTTGGGGAGAAAGTGAAACGTGGCCAGGGGGCTAACTTGGGACCACCGGCCCTGCCCAACATATGCCCGCGTCCCCCATCCGGGGGGCCTGGAGAAAGTGGCTTTGATTTGGTGGGGCCCAAACCCGCCGCCGCAGCAACGCAGCGGGAGCCGCAAACGCCCGTGGCCCAAACATGCCCCTTTTCAGCCATTTAAGGGTCCACCACCCTCTGCAAAGGAGCCCGTTTCTCTTTGAACATCATCTCCCGTCCCAATGCCCTGCCCCCTCCTTTCTCATGGCCCCCACAGTCGGTTTAGCGAGGGGGATTGCAAAAAGACAACAAAATGCGGGCCCCAAACCCTCCCCAAGGGCAGCAAACTGCCCGTGCCCTGTCCAAGTTGTTTGGGAAATTTCAGTCCCTCCCTTTTCCCAAAAGGGGGACTCTGGGAAACCCTTCAGAGAACTAATGGCTTTGCCGAGCCGAGATGGAGAGTTTCCCCAAACCGTAATTTCTTTTCCCCAAAAAAAAAGTAAACCACAAATTCATAAATATGAAAAAAACAAAGGTGGGCATTCCCCTTTTTCTTTTCGGTTTGTTTTCCCAAAGGGGCCAGGCAGCGGGAAGTCCCGGGGCTGTAACAACGGTCAGGGGCCCGTACAAAGCAGCGGGGCCATCGTTTACCCCAAGGAAAACCCCCTTGTTTCCCCCCGGGAAATGTGGAACGAAATGACCTTTTTTCAAGATGGATTTAAAGGGGTGGTTTGGCCAGGATTTCCAAACACCCAAAGCCTTAAGGGGGTTGGGCTTTTGGGGTTTAAACTAAACCCGCCTTTGGGACAAATTTTGATGCCGCCCCCCCGCCTGATGCCACAAAATCTTCCGACAGTTTCTCCATCTGCCTACCACCACCTTTACCAGGGGCTGGTATTGCCAAACCCCCCTCAACACTCTGGGCATTGTGCCAAATCTTTGACCTCATTTCTTGCTGTTGCGTTTTTCCCGGGCATCCAAAACTGTGTCAATTTTGCCACCCGTCTGACCTCATGCTGCTGCGGTGGGGTGCTGCCATGTCCCCACCCCTGTTTTTCCAATTTTGGGGGCTGCCCGACCCTCATTCTGCGCCGCCCTGACTCCCCCTCCAGTCATTTGGGCCACTCTGTGGGTTCCTCCTGTTTTGCCACCTCCAAATCCCTTGGGGCAAATGCCTGATCTCATCTGCAAACTGTCGGGGGCCTCCCCACTGGGTGATTTGCCACTCTGTGGCCTAATACTGTTTTGCCGCCTTTAAAAATGTCATTGGCCCTGCCCGACCCCATCCTGCTGTCGTGACCTCCACACCCGTGTGAATTTTGCCACTCTGTTTGGGCAAAACTGTTTTTTCCCCTCCAAATTTCCCTTTTGCCAAAATGCCTGATCCATACTGCTGCCCCCCCGTGGAAACCCCCCCACTGTGGGGAAATTTGCCCCTGTGGCCTAATACTGTTTAGCCGCCTCCAAAAAGTCCCTTGTGGGCCCCTGCCTGAACTCATGCTGCTGCTCCCCTGACCTCCACACTGATCATTGTGCCCTCTGTTTTGGGCCCAAACTGTTTTTGGGCCCCCTCCAAAATTTATTTTTGGGCCCCCCTTTCCTGACCTCATACGCTGCCGGCCCTTATCTCCACACTGTGGATTTTTTCCCCTCTGTGGGCCCAATACTGTTTTGCCCCCCCTCCAGAATGTCATTGGCCACTGCCTGACCTCATCTGCCTTTCCGCCCCTTTACCTTTCCCCTCAGTCAAATTGTCCCCCTGTGGCTTCCTCCTGTTTTGCCACCTCCCCGAAGTCATTTTTGGGCCACTTTCCCGACCTCAATTTTGTTTTTTTTCTGAAAACCCCGCCGTGGCCCCCCCACACTTTTGTCATTGTGCCACTCCTGACCTCATGCTGCTGGGCCCGGGCCCTGACCCACCGCTCTCAGCATTGTGCCATTCTTTGGCTTCCTCCCCGTTTTTTCCCCCCCTCCAAAAGTCATTTTGCCACTGCCTGGGGTCCCCATTTTCTGCTGCTGTCGTGGGCCTCCACACTGTGGGATTTCGCCACCCGTGGTCCCAATACGTTTTTGCCGCCTCCAAAATGTCATTGTGGGCCCCCGCCCGATCCATAAATGCGCCCCCCCTTTTACCCCCACACGTGTTATTGTGCCACTCTTTGGGCCCAATACGTTTTTCCACCTCCAAAAAGTCATTGTGCCACTGCCTGATTCAGCTGCTGCCGCCGTGACCTCCGCTCTCCGTCCATTTGTGCCACCTGTGGCTTCCTCCTTTTTGCCACCTCCAGAATGTTATTTTGCCACCCTGACCCCCAAGGGTGCTACTGTTGGGCTTTCCCCCGTGCCCTCCACAAATGTGTCATTTTCCACTGCCCGACCCATGCGAAGCCCCCGGCCCCCGCTCTCAGCAAATTTTTTTATTCTATGGTTCCCCCTGGGGTTTTTTTCCACCTCCAGAATGTCATTGTGGGCCCCTGGGCCCGATCTCATCTGCCAGCCCGTCGTGACCTCCCCCACTGGTTTGAAAGGGCCCCCCGTTGGGCTAATACTGTTTTGCCGCCTCCAAAAAGCCCTTGTGCCACTCCTGATCTCAAAATCGCCCGGGGCCCCCGTGGAAACCCCCACACGTGTTGATTGGGGCCACCTGTGGCCTAATACTGTTTTTTGCCACCCCCCAGAATGTCCCTTGTGCCCCCTTTCCTGACTCATACTGGGTGCCCCCGGGACTTCCACACTGTGTGGGTTGTCCCACTCTGTGGCCTTTAAAACTGTTTTGGGGCCCCCTCCAGAATGTAATTTTGCCACTGCCTGAACCCCATTACTGGGTGGCCCGCCGTGACCTCCACAAGTGTGATTGTGCCACTCTGTTGGGGCCCAATACGTTTTTGGGCCCCCTCCCGAATGTCATTGTGCCCCTGCCTGAACCTTTATGCTGCTGCTGTGACTTTTCCCGCCGTGCCCTCCCCCCACGTGCATTGTTTCCACTGCGACCTCATGCTGCTTTCCGCCGGGGAACCCTCCGCTCTCAGTCATTTTGGGCCCTTTTGGGCTTCCCCCCTGTTTGGGCCCCCTCCAAATGTCCAATTTTGCCACTGCCCCGATCTCATACTGTGCTGTCGTGAAACCCCCACAAATGTGTATTGTTTCCCCCTATGGCCTAATACTGTTTTGCCCCCCCCTCCCCGAAATGTATTGTGCCACTGCCTGAACTCTTTCCAGGCGTCGGCCCTCCACACTGTTGAAATTTTGCCACCTGTGGCCTAATACTGTTTTTTCCCCCACCAGGAAATGTCCCGTCCCCTGCCTGAAACTCATACGCTGCCGCCTCCCCCAACACGTGTGATTGTGCCACTCTGGGGGCCTAATACTGTTTTAGCCGCCTCCCGAAGTCCCTTGGGGCCACTGCCTAAACTCAAACTGCTGCCCCCGGGGACCCCCCACCTGTGTTATTGGGGGCCAATCTGTTTTGGGCCTTAAAACTTGTTTTGCCACCCACCCCGGAATTTTTCCCCTTGTGCCACTGCCTGACCTCATGCTGCTCCCGGGCCCTACCTCCGTCTCATCATTGTGCCATTTTGGGCTTCCCCCTGTTTTTCCACCCCAAAAAGTTTATTGTGCCACTCCCTGAAACCCAACTCTGCTGTGGAACCCCCCCCTTTTTGGTTTTGGGCCCTCCCAAAAACCTTTTGTCCTTGTGCCCCCTGCCCCGCCCCAATCCCGCTGCCGCCGTGACCTCCCAGGCCCCCCCTTCCAAAGGTTTTTTATTGATTTTCCCCAATCTATTGGCCCCTTCCTCCCCTTTTTTTTTTAGGGCCCCCTCCAAATGTCATTTTCCACTGCCCGATCTCATCTGCTGCCCCTTTGGGCCCCCACACTTTTTTTATTGGGGCCAAATCTGTGGCCCAATACTGTTTTGCCCCTCCAAATGTCAAATTTTGGCCCCTGCCTGAACCCCAAACTGCGGGCCCCCCCGTGACCTCCACAAAAATTTTTATTGGGGCCACTTTTGTGGCCCTTTAAAACTTTTTTGCCCCTCCAAATGTCATTTGCCACTGGCCCCGACCCCAAACTGCGGCCAGGGGGACCCCCCTTCCCCCCACTGTGTTAAATTTTTGCCACTCCCCGTGGCCTAAAACCCCCGTTTTGCCGGGCCCCTTTTTTTTCCCGAAAGTATTTGGGCCCCTGGGCCCACCCCATACGCCTTTGGGCCGTGACCTCCCACGTGTGATTGGCCACTCTGTGGCCTAAAACTGTTTTGCCCCTCCCGAATGTCATTGTGCCACTGCTGACCTCATTTGGGCCCCCTGCCTTTTGACCCCCCTTTTCCATTGGTTTTTCCCCCCAACCCCCCCTGTGTCCCCCCTTTTTGCCACTGCCTGACCTCATGCTGCGCCGGGCCCTACCCCCGCTCTCAGTCTTGTCCATTTTGTCATTTCCCCCTGTTTTTTTTACCTCCAGAATGTCATTTTCCACTGGGCCCATCTCATCGCGCTTTCGGACCTCCACACGTTTTAAATTTTGCCCCACTAAAACTATTTGGCCCCAAAAATTAACCGTTTTGGGCCAAAACCTTTTCCCCAAATGTATTGTGCCACCTTTTCCCTTTTTACCCCAATGCTTTTCCCCCCTGTTCCGTTTAAACCCCTTTCCCCACTGTGTTTGTGCCACTCTTGGCCTAATACTGTTTTTGCCGCCCCAGAATGTCATTGTGCCACTGCCTGACCCCTACTCCCGCCGCCGTGAACCCCCCCACACGTTATTGTTTCCACTCCCGTGGCCAAACTGTTTTGCCGCCTCCAGAATTCATTGTGCCCCGCCTGAACCCATTACCCGTTTCCCGCCGTTTCCCCCCACACTTTAGGATTTGTGCCTACCCAGTGGGCCTAAAACTTTTGGATTTTGGCCCCGCCCCCCCAGAATTTATTGGGCCACGCCCGATCCATGGCTGTGACGTGACCCCACCCCGTACATTTGGCCCCTCTGGGCCGAAATACTGTTTTTCCGCCTCCAGAATGTCCCTTGTGCTAAATCCGAAACCCAAGCTGGCTTTGTGACCTCCACACTGTATCATTGTGCCACTGCCTGATTCCCAAAATGCGCCGGGCCCTGACCTCCGCTCTCAGTCATTGTGCCACTCTGTTGGGTTCCTCGTGTTTTGCCACCTCCAGAATGTTATTTGCCCCTGTCCCGACCTCATGCTCTGTGGCTGCCGCCCAACCCCCACTCTGTCACTAATGTTGCCACCTGAGCCCTTTACTTTTTTTTTTCCAGCTTTCGGGTGCATGACTTTTTTTAGGCAAAATTTCCGGCCCTTTAGTTTTTTGGTCAGGTTTTTTTTTTCCCTCCCTTTAATTCCCCCGGGGAAATTTTTTAGTGAAGCATTCTAAGAGCGGCGGCAGCATGGCGGCAAACTAAAACATAAAATTTTATGAAACCAAACCCAAACTCCCTCGCATATTTAAAGCAAGGCACAATTTCAAAAAGCACCCTGCAGGCTCTGTGCCGCCTGGAAAAAAGCTGCTTTTTTAAAGCGATTCGTGCCGAAGTAATTTGGGGCCAATTTAAATTTTTTCGGAAAAAATTTGGCGAATTGGGGCCGAATCGGGAAAAATTTTAGAAATTCGCCCATCTTAAAACCCTACATATAAAGACAGTAAGAAATATTCCATCAATTTGTATCCACTTTTAAAGACTGCACTATTTATGTGATATAGTCCCTTGAAAAAATTTTTTCTTAGAGGTATTTGGGGACCACCAATATAGTTTTTTATAAATTTTAAGGGGTGTAAAAGGAAAGGGCCCTTTTAGAGGTGGGGGCCCCCCTTTTGGGGCATGTCCCCACTTATTTGGTAGGACAATATTAGAGGGTAAAAATAAGACTTATATGAGGGGTTCCTACTGTTTTGTCCCCTAAAGTTGTTGAACAGTGTGGTGGTTTTTAAAATGCCCCATTTTCCTTTCCCGGACATATAGAACATATTCCTCTCCAGCTTGGGTTGTAGGATGTCAAATGACAATAAAATTGGGCATTTTTATTTTTAAAAACGATAAAATTTTTAAAAAAATTAAATTTTAGATTTTAAATTTTTTATATTTCTCTTGAATTTTTTTCATTTTTTTTTAGAAATCCCCAATATATTTTCTTCTTTTCTGTGAGTAATTCACTAAACTGTGAGCAACAGGGAATGTTAATTACAATATTAGTTTCAGTAAGTCAAGCAAAAGATTACCGTATCTAGTTCTATGATGAAATTCGGATCTAATAGCGTTCCATCGTTGTGGTCATGGTCCACTTCATACATATTATAAGATGGATTCCCAATTTCGACATTCATTCCTCCATTAATTATTGGTTGTCTTCTGATTGTTTTTGCCCTACAATTACGTTATTAAAATAAAAAGCAAAGAAATGCAAAAACATTAATTTGCAGCCAATACTCCTTATTAGAATTACAGTCTTCCTGTCACAAGGCATTATGGGAAAGGAGCTTCTCACCTTCTTTCCCATAATGCCTTGTGATATGCAGATGCCGAGCAGAGTGGAAAAAGGCAATTTCGAATCTCCACACACATATATGGTGCTCTCCCCAAGGAGAGATATTCCCCTTTCTGAGTATTTGACTGTATTTCAGAAAGTATGAGACAGATGTAAACATTTTTAACTGTGAACATCAATCAAAGAACTGACAAAAATGTATTATAAAAAACTAAAAATGTGTGAAAAAGTATAATAAATATTCTGCAATATGCTGACGGCACTGAAAAAATACCATAACTAAACTAAGTGGGGGAAATGTATAAATGCCTGTAAATCTGGTGTACAAAACAATTTTTTGTGCAAGCAACTTTTTGTCCATTTTTTACCACGCTCACCACTTTTTTTTAAAAAAAAGTAGATAAGGCTTAGTAGGGCATGACCTTCCACTACCCGGCATATTTAGTATAATTTACATAATAAGGTGACATTAATTATAGCCGTAATCTGCAAGAGCTCAAAGCTGGTGTAGATTTTGTTTTTTGGCACATTGTCTACCAAAAGATGCACCAAAAATATTTGGGGCATCTTACCCCAGTGCTGTCTGCAGCAAAACATATGAAAAACATACAAAATGGCCGTCTTGATGACTCCTGCTCTCCCCCACCCATTGGGTTAAATTATGGTGTAATTCATTTCAAATGTTTGTGGCTAGCACAGATCAACTTACCTCCTTCTCCTTTTACATAATATTAGCCCGATAACCAAAGTTGTTATTAGGGTCACCAGTAGAACAAGTGGCACAATAATTGCAATACTTCCTATGATGGAGCATAAAAAGTTATCTTAGCAAAAATACATAGAGTTTGGAAAAATAATGTACAAGAACATAAAGTTAAAACTAAATGTTATCATCTGATACTAGTGCATCTCAAAAAATTAGAATATCATTGAAAATGAAAGCGGTTCTCCAGGATCTTTGTATTTGTTATAGGGCTTCACAAACGTATTCTATTAAACCTTGTAATTCATACTGTAATGAGTCTATACAATATACGGGTTTCTCTATTTGACTTAAAATATTGATATCAATTATCTTTTCAGTGATATTCTAATTTTTTGAGATGCACTGGTATTTCCCCAACAGTGCTAAACAGAAATGTGTAGGCCTTTAGATTCTGCCTCCTGACACTGACTATAAAATAACTGTAACCTCTTGATGTTGATTGCAAGCTGTTAAAATACCATAAGTTTAATAGCCATGTACTATACAGCTCTGGAAAAAATTAAGAGATCACTGCACAGTTTTCTAAAAATCAGCATCTATACATGTCTGGCAGCCATTCCATTCCAGTGTCAGTTGAATTCCAACCACAGTCCACCTCATTCTACATAATGTGCTTCTGATTAGGTGATCACCTGAACCAAATCTTACTTCATGAAGGAAAGTATAAAAAACACTGTTGTGGTCTTCACAATCCTCTTGCAATAGGACAAGCTGGATGGCAAAACAAGTGCTAGGAATAGGCCAAAAGGAATTTGAATAAAAAAATAACTTTTACCGAGCCAAAGGATTGAAAAGAAAATTCTTCCTGACTTAAATCATTAGTCTTATTGTTTCTAAATAAATATTAACTTATTTTCTTTGCATTATTTGAGGTCTGACAACACTGCTGCTTCTTTTTTTATTATTTTGAAGATTTCTCATTTACTGCAAATAAATACAATGTTTTTTTGCTTTGAATTTCGGAAACGTGTTGTCAGTAGTTTATATAATAAAATAACAATGTACATTTTTCTCAAAAATATACCATTGAAGAGAAAAATCTGAGAAACTGAAAATTTGGCAGTGGTTTCTTAATTTTTTCCAGAGCTGTATATTCTTAGCTTAATCATGTTATCATGAAGCAGGTATTTACTCTATGGATCAATTTATAAAAAGTATCGGTAATCATTCACACTAGAATATTACCAAATTTATAAAATGGTCTTTAAAAAAACATCTGTTGCAATATTCTATTTCTTTATTTCTATGCACCTCCAATTCTAAGAAGGGGCTTGTGGCCAAATTAACTTGTATAGTGTATTTGAAAGTTGGAGAACTAAAGCTACATGTAACATTTATTTAATTCGACATCTAAGTCAGAGAATCTGAATCTTGTTTCTAGCACAAAACTGTAATATTATGTAAAATTTCAAAAGACTAGAAACATAAAAATTAACATCATAAAAGAAGCAGATTTTATGTTCACGTTTAATTAAAGCGGTTGCCCACTTATTTAAAAAGTCACTTAAATAGCTCCCGGGTCCAAGTAAAGTAATAAAAACTTATTCAACAATGGGAAAATTGTAAGTCCACTCTAGACTTTGTGGTAAAAAATCAAAAGTTATTTTGAATGATTGAAAATCAAAGGCAAACATAACCATGAGTAAGAACGTCTAGTGTTCGAAACGCGTCGGCTGGTTACCCTCTTTTATCACATGCCCTGCTCTGCTATGAACGCTTTTTTTCTGTATGGTATGTTTACCTTTGATTTTTAAGCGTTCAAAATAAATCTTGATATTTTACCACAGTCTAGTGCAGACTAAGGCCTCCTCACACGGCTTATTTGGGCGCTGATTTCAGCCGTACTGCGCGCCGTGTTTGCGCTGCAGTATGGCTGGAACCCGTCCCAGTCATTACGGTAATCCACAGTTCTCATAGAGAACTATGGATTCCATCTCTTCTCCCCACTCGGCGAATCCGAGAAAGTGACATGCACATTATTTACGGCGTGTACGCCCCGTGAATAATGAGCGTCTATGGGGTCGGCGAGCTGCCGGCCCCCCGCCCCGCCCCCACTGCACACCAGCCGGCGTGATTGCGGGGTGAAATTCGTCCCGTAATTACGTCGGCTTTAAGCCGTGTGAACATTGCCTTACAATTTTCTTATTGTTGACTATGGCTGCAAGGTACGGCACAGCGGTGGTGAGCTGTTCACTATTTTCCTAAACTTACATCACCGTTTGGAAGTGAACAGCTCTGAATGGTGATGGAAGTAAGGAGCATGTGACTATTGCAGCCAGTCAGCTGCTGGAATAGTGACCTCCTCATGCAGAAGTGATGGCGTGTGAACAGAAGACTTGGGGCCCGAAAGCTATGTGTTACATTTTTATGAGGTGGACAATCCCTTTAAATTTTGTCCTCTAACCTTACTAAAGAGTTCAGTTTAGTTCTATGAAATGGTTTGATAATCCAGAGTTTTAAATAATTTGTCACCTTTTAAGTTCCTGTGATACCAAATTAAAATAATTTTGCTCTAGTATAACACAATTAAAGGGATGTTCTCACCTAAGCAAGTGACAGCGTATTGCTCGGAATAGGTGGTGGCACAGAATTTGTACCTGTCCATCACTGCTCCCATTCAAACAATGCAGCTGATCCCAAGTCACTTATAGGAGTATTCCCATCTTACATATTTATGGAAAATCCTTAGGATATGCCATAAATATGTAACAGGTGCCAGACCCAGAGGTGGCTGGAACCCCCTTCCTGCTTTGTGCCACAGTCACTTTTATGGAACTCAGGAACTTACTAGTAGTTAAACAAATGTACAGGCTGCACCTATGTCCATAGTCCCATATTCTATGGATATAACTGAGGGTCCCACCTGAGGATATATCATAAATATATGAGATGGGAAACCCCTTTAATTGCATATATTTTAAATTTCTGAACAGCATCTGGAAGAGAGTGAGCTTGGCCCTTCTTTAATGGTGGGGATCTTTTTGGTCAAGTTACTTTACATCCTAGCAGCATTTTGTAACTTGGTAAAACCAGTTTCAGATGGCTGGAATGTGGCCAAATTTTAGCATGTGTATTACTAATGTAATACCTGCCTGTTACTGAGAGTTCCAGTATTTGCAGCTGTACAGTAGAGTAAATCCCAAATGTTAGGGGGTTTTGGCCAACTGAAGTCCACTTTAGAAGGGAAAACATAGACGAAAATAATATACACTAATATCATTCTTAAAGCAAGAAATATACTAAAGTAATGCGCTGTACTCCACTTTAGCTACCTTCAGAGTAATAATTACAGATAAGTCAAGAACTTGTTCGCATTAGACCTGCATTTGAACAATACGTTTGGAGAATGGCAGAAGCTAATTTGAGACACTTACTTGAACCGGCATTGTCAGACTTACTGCTCTTGGGAGCTGGCCTCTCACACTGCTTTCCTGACCAGTTGGCTGAACATCTACAAAGACCCAATTAAACAGTGAAATTAATGGATGCCAGCTGCTAGCTAACTAACCTGCTAAAAAGTATGTCATAAAACTCGACAAGCTGAAATTCCAACATTTATGCAAACACAAAAAAAAAAGAAAAAAGCTTTTGTTTAAGTAAATTTGTTTCAAACTTTTGCAAAATGTGGAATCAGGTCAAATTAATGTCCAACCATTAACTTTCACTTCCAATAAAACTGGAATGGAAATGTGATTTCAGGCACAACGGTGAATACGTAGATATCTGCCAAGTAGAATTGACTCTATTATGCATTGACTGTAACCCCGCCATTGACAGTCATTGACATTGAAGGATTACTACGAAATGACCTTTCAGATCTTAAAGAATTGGATAAAATTAGAAAAAAAAAATAGTCTGGTTTGGTTTCCAGAAATAGTGCCGCTCATGTCTATGTGCTGTGCCTGGATAGCAGCACAGCCCCATTTTCTTGTCACATCAGACACAGCCTATGGATAAAAGGGGACAGTTTCTAGAAAAAGACCTTTTGTGTTCTACACAACCCCTTTAACAATATTGTCTTAAAGGGGTTCTCCAGTTTAGAAAACCTATTTTCATATGCACTAGTAGGGAATTCTGAGCTAATGGTGAGGGAAAGGGATTTTTCCCTATCCTGGGACCTCATCTCGTGGCCCAAGAGGAAAGTACTAGTGAATCTCAAAAAATTAGAATATCATTGAAAATGTAAAGGGGCTCTCCAGGACTATCTTTTTATTTGTTATAGGGCTCACAAATGTATTGCATCAAACCTTGTATTTCATACTGTGATGAGTCTACACAATATATGGGTTTCTCTATTTGACTTAAATTATTGATATCAATTATCTTTTCAGTGATATTCTCATTTTTTGAGATGCACTAGTAGTTACAAACAGCATCTCACTCCGAAGGACTTGGCCTGGCCTGCATTAACTTGACAACCCTTTGATGTGAATGGGCACTGTGTGATACTTTTTTTTTCTCCGTAGTGGCACTGCAGGGAAATTGGACATTCACTGCCAGTTTTCACATAGATTATAGCTGATTGCTGGGGGTCCCAGTGGGAGAGTACTATGTGTCAAGATACCTTAGTGGCAGCTTAGTGTTAAGGTGCCTTTCTTTCACATAGTTACCAAAAGATTAATATAATCTCTTTGCACACTTCATCTCTGTGTGATTCATCTACAAATTGAAGATGGGCCTCTTCAATTTTCATTTCTCTCATGACACCCAAACTTCTCTTGTGCTGCACCTTATTTATAGAACCCCTTTGTGCTTTCACTACAGCATGTCCATCTATTTACAGTGTAGTATGTTAATCAACATTTTTGCACAAGTATTTGTAAGCCAAAACCAGGAATGGGTTCACAACACATGCAATACACTGCAATACTTAGATATTGCAGTGTGTTTTGCCTTATTGTGTTCTCCTATTTATCCCTGCAAACAACAGCATACCAGCAGCACTCTACAAAAGCTAAGAGACAGTCAAAGGAAATATATGAACTGTTTTATAATGCATTTCTGTTACCTTTTGGATACATTATAAAAAATGTGCGCTCTAAATTTTTCATGTATCTAAAAATTAGCAGAAATATATTTTAAAATAGTTCATATATTCAATTTGACTGTCTATTAGTGTTTTTAAAGTGCTGCTGATATATTGTTGTTTGCCTTGTATGTCCCCATGCCAGAATGCACCTACTTCATTTTCTTTGAAAAATTTTGGGATTTGCTGATCAATTTTATTTTTAGACTCCTATTTATCCCCGTCTTTAGCAATCCCCAAATAGGATTGCTAAGACTCATAACTAGAATTCAGACGACCCCAGAGCAAAATAAGATGGGGCCCCACTACCTAATGACAATAAGGTAAAGCAGCAGCATCAGGAGTAATCATTAAAGGTATAAATAATGCCGCCATATATTAGGGACCCCACATAGTAGAGCTGGAGGGTACAGAGCACCAACTCATTACAAAAAGGAACAATGTTCTTGTAACCGATTGGGCCCCATCCTCTGGTCCCAATAGCAGTTGCTATGAATTCTATAGCTATAGTTATGCCCATGCTAAGATTGAACTCCTGGGGATACATCAAACCATTTAAATGCCCCAGATTGGAGAGGACATCTAAGTGTCTAAACAGCCATCTATCTCCTATCCCAACACTTGAAGAAGAGGTGCAACATTTTTCATTACAGTTTTTCAATCTTTGTGTTTCACTGCTGGGTTTGTCTTACTGGTGCCGCTACATATATACATGGAGAATGAAAACAATTTATTCTTTACTTTTAATAAATAAGTACACAATAAATATAAGTTGAGCTACCTTAATTCCAAAGGTGCTATGAAGGCTTAAAGCACATACAGGGCTGGAAGACCACACAAAACACAAGTATCAGAAATATAGTATCCTTGTGCCAAATATGTGCAGTGATGTAAGACAATGATGCAATACATCCAGCAGCTGACATTATAACACCCTGAGCACCAAGACCTGCAAAAAATCCTATAGCCTAACCTCCAAGAACCCGTCCCAAAAAGGACGATCCCAACTGGAACCTTTCCCTACAAAATCTGAACCCTGTTACACCCTAGGAAGATTAATAGACCGGTCCCAAAATGACCGCGTTTCAGCTCCTACAAAGACCTCATCAGAGGAGCCAATAAGTAGGGGACACACAATGTTATAATAGCGTATGCATCAGAGATAGAGTACACAACAGTATATATCCAGGGTAAATATGAAAGATGTGATTGTGAGGACCCTTGTCCTTGTACTGTAGGGTCACAGAGGTATAATAGCACTGTTACCTAATATAATAGGGTCTTAGAGCTGAACAATCAGGTGCTATATTGCAGATAAAAAGGATACTACCTGCAATAGTGATCATTCCCACATATGGCTCCAAAGTCAACTATTGGATGGCTGGAAGAAGCATGTGGCTACGCCAACTTGTCCTGCTGTTCAGTAACACCAGGTAAAGACTTGCATCACTGCACATTTTTTGGCACAAGGATACTAAACTTCTGATACTTGTGGTCTTATGGACTTGTATGTGATTTAAGCTGTCATAGCGCCTTTGGAATAAAGGTAGCACCACTTATTTTTATCATGTACTTATTTATTAAAAGTTAAAGGGGTTGTCTCAGTACAAAGAATAGCTTTCAAAATGCAGGGAACACTAAATGAAGACATTTTCCAAATGTATTGCTTTGTTCATCTTTTTTTGTGAAGGAGTAGTGTTGAGCGATTTTTTATCGACAAAGTTGAAATCGGCAAGGTTTTTTTGATTATCGAAAATCGCCGATCACGCGATAATTATGGTTAAAAATCTGCGCATAATCTATTAATATCGGGCCATTTTCAGCCTATCCTTTCATTTTAGCCAGTCAGTTTGCACAGGGCTTAGTTCTGGACGTATTTACATCCGTATTTACGTCCCTAAAAGCATCAAAAAATGTTGCTAAAATAATGTACTATTAGCTTACAATGGATTTCCGATGGCAATCAGGATGTAATTCCGGACGTAAATACCGATGTAAATACGTCTAGAACAAAGCCCAGGGAACATAGAAATCCTGCTTGGAGTACCACAGGTCCCAGAAACACCTGTGCTGTGCTGTGCTGGCTCTTGCTGTAGATAGGAAATACAATACAAGGTGAAAGAAGAACTAATACATTTTTTACACATAGAAACAAAAAAAAAAACATCTGTACCACATCTGTCAATCATCTGTACCACATCTGTATCACATCTGTACATCTGCATTGCCTTATTTGATGTTCAATTAGTGTAATTTTCAAGGACTTTGTAATACATTTGATAGAGACTTTTTGTTCTTTGGATCAAATATATATGATATATATAAAATATTTTATATATATATATATATATATATATAATATTATATATATATTATAATATATATTGGCATTAATGCTATAGGAGAAAAAGTCTAATATGTAGCTTTGAAAGTTTTATATGTATGTTTAATCAATTCTTCATTTAATTGATAAATGTATTGTATTCTTCATACTCTGTGTAATGTATGTGCCAGGCGAAATCCGAGCGTATTTACATTGCCAATACGCGCCACACTTTGTGACGCGTACTGGCAATGTAAATACGCTCGGATTTCGCCTGGCACATACCTTACACAGAGTATGAAGAATACAACGCATTTATCAGTGAAATGAAGAATTAAAGAAACAGACATATCAAACGACATCATAGCAATATATTAGACTTTTTTCTCCGATAGCATTAATGCCATATATTATAATATATATTTGATCCAAAGAACAAAAAGTTCTCTATCAAATGTAATGACAAAGTCCTTGAAAATTACACTTAATTGAACATCAAATAAGGCAAGCACATGTTGTACTGATGTGAAGTCAGATGTTTGCTCAACAGATTTGCAAACAAATGTGGGACAGAATGTGAATGCAGACGTTGCACAGATGGTGGTACAAGATGTGATACAGGATGTGCGTACAGATGTGGGTACATATATTGTACAGAATGTGGTACATATATTGTAACAGATGTGATACAGAGTGGACAGATGATTGACAGATGTGGTACAGATGTTTTGTTTTTTTGTTTCTTATATTAAAAAATTTAATAGTTCTTCTTTCACTGTATTGTGATTTCTCTATCTACAGCAAGAGCCACACAGCACAGTGTTTCTGGACCTCCCCTGTGGTACTCCCAAGCAGAATTTCTTGCTTAATTCATTTATCTTCTTTAAGCGAATCATTTATTGTATAGTGTTCGCCTGTAAGTGTAGAAACTAGATCGATCACTACATCCTACAGTGGCTTCGGCACATTGATCAACCAGTTATCATCCCCACCAAAAAATAGGTTGAAAATCCACGATCCTTCACATTTGTACCCCATCGATTTTAATGTGTATGCGGCCGATAATCGTAGTATCGGATATCCGGAAATCGTCTCGATAATGCCGATATCCGACTATCGGAGAACGAGTACACGTATAATTAACCATAATCGCATCCACACTATGAGCGAGCTACAAACATGATTGTATCACCTTCTGCAGGGCTCCTCAGGTTCCAAATGACTTAACCTTGTACTCCTTCTACCCTGCTGTTGTCTATCTGATAGCAAGGAGTTAACATATTCACACAGGTTGGGCCAGCATGTAGAGCCCTTGTTGTTATCTGATCTTTCATGACAAAAGACAGTAATTACTCTATACCTCTACTTGTTTACCATTAGCTCAGTAGCTCCATGCACCTCAGAGAAGGTAGTATATTTAATCTAGAACTAACATGAAACAGAGAACGTCCTGAATACAACCGGAGCTATTTATGCTAATTACAGATCAGCTTGACACAGGAAGTGACAGAGCAAAAGCAAGCATTATTTCATCATGCAATCTATGAAAACTTTGAGATGAGACAACCCCTTTAAGTATTTATTATTCCCATTCTCCATATTGTTGTATTGTTTATTGTGAATTGGAGTCTGTTGATAGTGACGGTCCTTGGTCACAAATCGTTATTTTGTTGTACTGATGCTGATGCAAAATATGAATTAAAAAAATCTATTGAGGCCTTAAAGTGCATTTCTAATTAGAAATTATTCAACTATTAGTACAGTACATGAGAAATTAAAACAACAGACAAAAATGTTTACTTACATGGATAGTGGAGATTTACTAAGACAAAATTACAGCTGGTAATCATAAAAATTAAAGTAATGATAACAACCAATATGGCTGCACTTCCTGTCGTCAGTTTGACAATAATAAATGTGAAGTAGTAGACCTCAGACTGTACGTCCAAGTGAGCAAACTGTTTATTACCAGTCTATTTTTCGGCTCACAAATGCTCAAATGTTGCACGATCAATAACCAGTTTGTTCGCTTGGACGTGCTGCCTAGGATCTACTGCTTGCACACTGAATTATGCACTTTTTGGTACAGATCTGATAGTCCTGCACCCATATCCATATCCAGTGCTGTTTTCCATTGTGATAGTTTGGCAATAAAATCCTTCAAATTAAACGGAGCCTTGTCTGCTCTTTTAATTTTGCTGTAACATAGGGCTAATTTCAGGCGTTGGCTGCCAATTCGTCTTTGAGCAATCAATTTGCTAACTATTTTTGTGTAAACACTTGTAACAAGATCTTCTCTGTTAAGAAAATCTATGATGTTTCCTGCACAAAGAAATGTTTCATGAAGGCCTAAGAAATAACACTAAGCTATCAACAAGAGTGAGGAAACCTTGCAAAACAGAGCTGAGAAAATTGGTTGATCACATTTTGATATAACTAGTCTGAAGGTTGTAAGATAAGGGATGTATTCTCCAGAGCTGTGGTCTTCAATCTGTGTATTTCTAGCTGTTAGAAAACGACAAATTCTACCACATAAGAATGTCAGATGCTTAAAGGGAAACTATCGGGTGGTATATACTGCCTTATCTGAGAGTAGGATATGATAGAGGGAGAGAAGCTGAGCTCTGTGATATATAGGGTTATATTAAGAGGAGAACGAGACTGAGGCTCTGTGATATATGGGGTTATATGATAGAGAAGAAGCTCGAGCTCTGTGATATAAAAGGGATAATATGAAACGAAGAGAGGAGCTGAGCTCTGTGCACTATATAGGGTTATATGACTAAGAGTAGCACTAAAGCTGACAGCATCTGGGAACACTATGGGTTACTAAGATAGAGTAGAGAAGCAGATCTCAGAAAATACTATGGATATAAATTCTGAGAGAAACGCTGAGCTCTGTGCAAACACATAGTGTTATCTATGATAGAGTGTACATGAATCATATCTCTTGTGGATAAATATGGTTCATATGATAGGAGGAGAGAAACTGAGCTCTGTGATTTATAAAGGGTAATATGATATAGGAGAAAGAAGCTGAGCTCTGCTTGATATATAGATGGTTATATGATAGAGAGAAGAAGATTGAGCTCTGTGATATATAGGGTTATATGATAGAGGAGAGAAGCTGAGCTCTGTGATATATAGGTTAATAGGAAAGAGGAGAGAAGCTGAGGCTCCTGTGATATATTGGGGATTATATGATAGAGAGAGAGAAGTTGAGCTCCTGCTTGATATATAGGGTTATATATTAGAGGAGAGGAGCTGAGCTCTGTGATATAAGGGTTATATGATAGACGGAGAGGAGCTGAGAAGCTCTGGCTCTATTAATTAAGGGATATAAGCGATATAGGATAGGAGCTTAGCTCTGTGATATATAGGGTTTATATGATAGAGGAGACAGGAAGCTGAGCTCTATGAATATAGAGTTATATGATAGAGGAGTGAAGAAGCTGAGCTCTGTGATATATAGGGTTATATAATAGAGGAGAGGAGCTAGCCATGGTGATATATAGGGTATATATGATAAGGGAGAGAAGCTGAGCTCTGTGTGATATATAGGGATATATGACAGAGGAGAGAAGTTGAGCTCTGGTGTTATATAGTGTTTTATATGATGAGAGAGAGAGAATGCTGAGCATTAGTGATATATAGGCTTATAATTGACAGAGGAGAGAAGTGCAGCTCTGGTGATATATACTGTTAAATGATGAGAGGTAGAGAAGTTGAAGCTCTGTGATATATAGGGTTATATGATAGAGGAGAGACAGCTTAGCCCTCTGTGTATATATTATATAGAGTGTATATGATAGCGGATAGAAAGCTGAGCTGTGTGAGGGGGCGGGGGGGGGATATATAGGGTTATATGATAGAGGATAGTAACGCTGAGTTGTCAGTGATATATAGGTTATATGATAGAGGAAAGAAGCGAGCTCTGGATATATAGGTTATATGACTGAGGAGAGAAGCTAGCTCATGTGATATATAGGTTTATATGTTAGATGAGAGAAGCTGAGTTCTGAGATATATGGGGTTATATGATAGAGGAGGAGAAGCTGTGAGCTCTGTGATATAGAGTTATATGATAGAGGAAGACGCTGGACTCTGTGATATATGGGGTTATAAAGCTAGAGGAAGAAGCTGAGCTCGTGTGATATATATATATAGGGTTACTATGATAGAGGAGAGGAAGCTGATCTGTGTGATATATAGGGAAAATGATAGAGGAGATGAATCTAGCTGTGTGATATATAGGGTTATATGATAGAGGAGATGGAAGCTGAGCTCTGTGATATATAAGGGTTTATGATGACAGATGAGAGAAGCTGAGCTCTGTGATATAAAATAGGGTTTATATGATAACGGAGAGAACTGAGCTCTGTGATATATAGGTATTATATGATAGAGGAGAGAAGCTGAGCTCTGCTATATAGGGGTTATATTATATATGAGAGAAGCTGAGTTCTGTGATATATAGGGTTATATGATAGAGGAAAGAGAAGCTGAGCTCTCTAATATATAGAGATATATGATAGAAGAGAGACTCTGAGCTCTGTGAAATCTATAGGGTATATATGATAGAGGAGAGAAAGCGGAGGCTCTGTCATATCTAATAGTGTTATATGGATAGAGAGGAGAGAAGCTGAGCTCTGATATATAGAGCTCAATGCATTAGACTGTATTAACGATTGAGCCCCCTAGTGGTGAAGCACCCTAGTGGGACTCAATGTTAAAATAAAATGAATAAATAAAGTTTTAAAAGTGTAAAAAAAAAAGTAATTTAAAGTCCAAACTTCACCCCCCCTTTTCACCTTTTTAACAAAAAAAACCCCCAATAAAAATAATAAAAAAGTTACGCATATTTGCGGTATCACCACACCTGCCATTTGAAAAAGTCCAATCTATAAAAATATAACATAATTTATCCCTGCGCTGAACACACCTGTAGAAGAAAAAAAATTCCAAACGACAAAATTTGCGTTTTTTTTGGGTTCATACATTTCATGTGTCCATAAAAATTGGAATAATAAGTGATCAAAAAAGTCCGCATGCATATCCAAACTGCTAGCATTAGAAAAGTACACTTCAGCCCGCAAAAAATTCCCCCCTCACTGACGTCCGTAGGTGATTATACAAAAAAAGTATTGCATCGGCACAAACGGCGCCGCATTGGCAAATTTCAAATATAAAAAATGTTTGGAATTTTTTTACGCCACCAAAACATAACGGAAACCCTACATGTTTGGTATTGCCGGATGCGTATCAACCTGTAGAATACAGAGAACACATTATATTTCCCGAACAATGAACTTCGCAAAAACAAAACCCCGCAAACATAGCACAAGTACATTTTTTTTCACATTTTGCCGCCCCTTAGAATTTTTTTTGCCGTTTTCCCCAGTATATTCTACAGTAATTTGGAGTAACACTACTGGAAAGTACATCTTGTCCCGCAAAAAAAAGGGCTCACGTGTGTATATAGGTGGAAAAATAAAAAAAGTTATGGCTTTTGGAAGGCAAGGAGGAGAAAAATGAAGAGTATTTTTTATTTTTTTTTGTTTGTGTTAAAGGGTTAAAGACATATTCCCATCTTAAAGTGCTATACCTTGGTATCTGTGTTCCTGTATAGGCAGCACTCTCACTTTTACACCTGCTTTGGTTTCTAAACTCTGGTGGCAGGCTCCCAACCCACCTAAAAATCCACAATGTTCTCCAAAACGATGTTATCGTTTTCAATGCAGTGAAGACATCCTGTCATGTACAGAGGTCATGTGCTGCACAATTTATCTGTTATTTCATGCACAATAGGAAAAAGGGCCCAACATTGTGTGAGATCATTATCATATCACCTACGCAATTCACCGCTGTATGTGCTTGTCTATAGCAACATTTTAGAAAATTGCGCTTCCGCTGTGGTCTTGAGGTAGGAATATAGACCCAATCAGACCCTGGCACAAGCTGCTTGGAAGTAACCATAATGGTACATCCTCATGGTATACGTAAAATACTGGACAGGTTCTGTTTAAGAATCTGGTCGGTAAATATTCTTGCGTCTTTCAAAGGTTTCTTTGGGGAACGGTTTCTGTCCACGGTTTGCGGATTCGTCCATTCCGCCATATCTCTCTCTTTGTAATTGCACAAACACCTTTTCCAGAAAACCGGCAAAGATTGTGCATGCTCCTAGTTTTGACGGAAACATCTGGAGTGCTGAAACAATCCTTTCAGTGTGAGATTTCTGACGGATTTGTATTAAAGTTTATAGTCTAAAGCAAAACGCCTGAAAATCCGTCCAATAAACCATGCCATGTGGACGGACCCTAATAGTGGTCCAATACATATGCGAAGAACCTGACTCATATATAAGCCTGAAGAAGAGAAGGTGCTCGAAGCATTGCTACAAACAAATACATACTGTATGATGATACAATATCTGTGACATGAGATAATACGGTACTCATGTTGGTGCTTTTTTCTATAATGTGGAATAACATATAAATATGTAATATATGAAATTATCATTGTGATTGGACGGATGACTTCCTTACGAGTTATCCTTTACATTGTGGAGATATTTCAAGTATGACCAGTGTCAGACTAGGGTGCCTGGGACCTACTAGAGGAGTTGATTGTTGGGGCTCACTAGTGGAGCTGATTTTTGGGGCCCATCCTACAGTTACTGTACATGACTGCACAAATGGTACTTGACTCTTGCACTTTGCCTCTCTTTCTCTGTCTTTCACCCTAACAAGTAGCCCCAGGCTCACCATACCCAGAGACCGACAATTTCCAGGGCCCACAGTAGGTTCCCCCTGCTCCCTTCTTGGCTGGTTCCAGCCATGGCATGATATAGCATTCTCTTCAGTGTTATGTAATGGCCTCAAAACCTGACTGAGGCAGTCTGATTACTCAGACTAACAGTATGACAGTGAGATATAATGCTATTGGGGACATTAGGCCCATGGTAGGGCAAAAGTTTGTATCTAAGATTCATCTTCAGATGTGTGCAAATATTATCGTTGTCTTTAATTAGCCTTGTGGTCTAGGAAAAACCTGTCAGGTCTGAACTATGAGACTATCCTAAAATATTATTAAGGAGAGCAAAAATTAAAATTTTTATGCTGGCATCACAGTAGTTGTCTAGCGTAAAAAAAACTTTTTTTAATACCCTATTTATAAGCCTGAATGAAGAGCAGCTACAAAGAGCACCTCTAACTTGTGGGTTCAATAGGTCAATGTATTGCATGGATAGCAGATGTGTATAAATATAGCAGTAGCAGCCAAACAATAGCAGCTGCTAAGGGGCCAGGAGGTTGAGGCTCCCCCACTTGGATGAAACAACATTGTACTTTTTTGTAAGGAACAAAGTTACTTTATATGATATAGCACCATGTGGGTTCTCTAATACATGGCACTATTATCCATTTCTTAAATTATTGCTATTTATGCTGTTTCAGTTTCTTCTCATTTTGCTTTGAGGCCTTGTAAATTCTAGTTATGCCCCCGGGACAGTCAATTAATTTTTTAGGCACTGTGTAATTTTTTATGTCTCCTGTGGTGATGCTGTAGGGGATTTGAACACATGCTATCAGTTTCCATCACAAATGCAAAATGATCATGCGACAATGTCAAATATATATTCTTTTTTTCCCCCGAAGTGATAAGCATTTATAGTGGGGAAATGGTGGTGTGTTTTTTTCTTTCTTTTTTTTTCAACTGTTTTAACATTATTTTTTTTTACTTGTTCCAATATGTGACTGGACTGAGAAATTGCTTGATCACTGTTATAATACATTGCAGTACATGACTGTACCACAATGTATTATTCAACTGTCCGTCAGCCTGTCAGGCCTGTATCACAGACCAATAGTCACTATCTGTCATGGCAACCACTGGCACTCTACAATCACAGAGCAGGAGACAAACAAAGTCCCCTCTGACTGTCAAACCCCTTATATACAGCAGCCGCTCTCTAATGGGTGCTTCTCCTCCAGTTTTCTCTAATGTCCTGGGAGCCCCTTTGCCCTGCGGGCCGCAGATGGCAGCCTTATTGGCCCCATGCATGCTTGAGACCCCTATTCTACAGTATAGAGCATGCATTGTAGAAGGTTCCATTCAACAATGGTGCACACACGCATTCAGCGAACCAGAACCATACAGTTAGCAATCTGTCCAAGTAATGGATTGCTTTATGTGCAAACACCATCATTCCTTAGACTTTCATTACATCGCAGATTGCTAGTTGGATTTCTGATTGCTTTCCTTACTTTTTTACGGGTCTTGACCTTTGAATACAAAGTCTTATTCATCATTTGAACAAATGATCAGCAATCAGTGAACACATACAAATCTAATCACGGAATACAAGTTGTTGTTGGCTATGCTAAGTACTGATGTGATTGACTGAGCAATATCAAACTTTGCCTTGAAAAAATAAAGGACATATATTGTGGATTTTATAGAAAACCTATCAAAATTCTAATAAATATGCGTTTAAATATTTAAAAAGCGGTCTTAAACTTTTTATTTATTTATTCTGATTATAACACACTTTATAAGGTATATATATATATATATATACTATAAATATATATATATATATTATATATATATAATATATATATATATATATATACTTTATATAATACTATATATAAGATATATATATGTATAACTATCAACATTATGGGGCCACTATGTATGCGAAATTCTTGTCTAGGCTAAAACCCACTTGTTGCCCATAGAAACACTATCATTGGCGACCCTTAATTCATATAGTGGCTCGGATCTAAATGAACGGGGGCACTGTGATTGGTTGTTATGGGCAATAAAGGGAGAGTTTTTTAGACTAGGACATTTTGAAGCATAACTGGTTGTGCCCTATATGTGTACTAATAAGCTGGGGATGTAAACAGGGGTGGAAGTTAAGGAGCAAGCATGTGTCCTAGTTATAGGGGTTGACCCACTATGAACAAATTACTAAGTGGCCCATACACATGTTCTTCTCTGTGTGGGAACCCTGCCCTGGGGCTGAGGCCTATAGAGAGGAAGGTCACTGATGTTAAGGGAAGTGAGTGTAAAGTATGCCATATCTGGATTGACTCAGGAGAGCGTAGCAAAAGAAGCTGACAGCCTTAGGACTTAAACGCTAATCCAGAGGCTGGAGTCCAGAAGGAAAGGCTGCTGAAAGTACCATGTAAAGAGTATTGTGCATGTGAAGAAGTGTCTACCTGGACCATGTAATGTGTTATAAGTTTCAGCTATGAGTAAGGCCTTCTAGACCCAAAATGAGAAGTTTCTTTGGTTGATTTCCCTGCGCTGCTTCACTACACCTCCCAGCAATCCCACACCAGTAGGCTTCATTGTCCACACACACCTAATGTACACCTAGTGCAAATCTGTTGCTTTACATCAGGGGTTCCCAAACTCCAGTCCTCACAAGACACCCACCAACAGGTCATGTTTTCAGGCTCTCCCACAGAATGCACTGACAATAATTGTGTCACCTGTGCAGCATAATTATATCACCTGTGCACTGCTAAGGTAAGCTAGAAAACATGACCTGTTGGTGGGGAGTGAGGACTGGAGTTTGGGAACCCCTGCTTTACATAGTCATTGAGAGGGTGTCAACAAGCTATCCTGCTGCTTCTTACACACAGGGCTCAGTCAGCAAATTGTACTTTGTTTTCATCAGGTGAAGACTTTTCTAGCTACAATCAGAGCTTTTCTGTTGCTTTCCTGTCTTAGACCTCATTTACATGGCTGAGCCATGGATGGAGCTTTTTCCTGTATGGATCAACACCATGGAGCTATAAACACTCCATGTGCCTCCATTTCATGCTCCCGTACAGCACTATATTATGCAGTTATTATCTTTGTAATAATGTAATGGAATATTTTTTTTTTCCTATTGGATTTAATATGCATCAGGCAGACAAAAATTATCAGATGCATTCAGAGGAACAGTATGAATCTGCAGGTTTCTAGAACGCTGCTTCTTAGCTTTATGTGAAAAAAGCTGCAAGATGAAGTGTGAGTGAGGATTCATTTCCTGATGATTTGCTTCATCTTCAGCGATGATAATCTAAAGGGGTAGAACTTAAAATATTTGTGATACTACAAACAGGACCAAGGGACAGCCCTGTTTGAGGTAAGCTGTCTGCAAGCTTAACAACACACAGATGAAGAGGTAGAACAGGACATGGCTGAGCTCTTGGGATACATAGAGAAGATATCTTCATATATTTTTCAGTTTTAATTGTAATATGAGATAAAATGGTTTCAATAGAAATGCGACTATTGCAGTATGCTCTGGGGAGCTTTCTAACTGTATTTTCTGTTTCTTTAGGAGCAGGTTACACCAAGAGAAATACATTTAAACACTTGAATCAATCACTTTAAAGAAGATGAGGAAAAAAGAAGAGTGACTTGGTTTTTAGTGATTACCAAAAATATGTGCCAGGAACCACTGGTTGGGAATCGCTGGAAATCACACAATTATGAACAGAAAAGAGTTGCTCATTAGATAAGAGATGAGGATGCTTCCAAAAGTGGTAGAATGCAGTCATAGATTTTAAGAATCTGAAAAAAGTATATTTTTTTTAATAAAAATCGGGGACTTTAAAAACAAATTTAAAACAAAATTTTGTCAAACTCCAAACAATGGACCGTCTTTATTTTATAAAATCTTCTTGAGAATACATGGTACCCGGGCTTTGAAGGAAGATTGCTGCATTTTAAACCCATTCCTGATCCTTTTGAAAACATTCCTCATAGTCACATATACGAACCGAGAAAGACATGATGCAGTTGAGCAGATGATGGTAAGAAGAATCCATGTCACGTTGTGTAATAATATCCCTGTCTGTTAAGCTTCATAATATGTGATCAATTCCAGTCAACTAAAGATATTCATGCCTATGCCTTTACACAGAGCAGATCCTGGTGACTCCAGAGCTGTGTGACAAACTATGCAAGCCATTAGTTATGGCCATATGTACTGCTTCCAATACAGGTTTTAGGACGTTTTAGAAGTTAACTTATGTTTCAGCATTGCTCCAGGTATTTTGTCATCACTTTCAGTTTTTCTAGGTTATCCCTATGTCATGGAAAGTGAAAATGAAGTTGGATGTGACCTAAGATGTTTCCTGTCACATTTGACGTCCAAAAACATAGGGGAAACTGAAAGTGACGTTGGATATTGAACTAATAATGCCACAGTGGGAGTGACCCAAAGCCTGGAGTTAACCTCTTAAAAGCCCTAATCCTAACTTAACTTTTTTGAAAAATTTGGAGTCAGACCTTCCTGAATCATTTACACTTGAGGCGAATTTGACGTCAACCCGAAATGCAACACTAATTATATTGCTATGGACGTGAAACATGACAACTTCTCTAAGCCAGAAGTGTGCATAATTTCCTTCCTCAACTCTTGCCCCCCCCCCCAAAAAAAAAAAAAACCTCTCTTCCCAGGCAAGAACAGCAGCACAATTTACAACGAGACGGAAAACATTTGGAAAAACTATGGTTTTATTATAGTATTGACTGTATCATCGGCATAAATATCAATTGTGACTGGAATTGCCCTATAACTTATCTCTATAGTAGTTTTGGAAACCTAAGACAGTCCTATAGGCAGACAGACAAGGTTTATGTTGGCAATCGACAGTATCATATGACAGCATACATGGAAATATCACAAATGAACTTTGGGCCACACAAATTAAAAAAAAATAATATATCACTAAAACTTTTCTTTACAAGAAGCACAGAACATAGCGTAAGTTGTCCTCATGTTAAAATAAAAATATAAAACATGTCAGGTTGTTATTCATGGTTTAAAAAAAGTTCCAAATGATGAACAAAAATGTTGTCAAAACAAAGAACAGCGATAAGTGGAAGTTTAAACCTACTTGCATCTCGGCTCATTAAACGCAGTTAAAGTGCAAATCCCCTCATTCTGACAGTAGTGATCACAAGGGTTCTCTTTCTGGTCACAGCGCTGACTTTTAAACCCCACAGAGCATCTGCAGAATTTTAGACACAACTCCAATGAATAGTCTGCTAGTCTTTCCAGTCTTCTAATGTATCTTATTGACAATTGATGCAACATCAAAAAGAGGTGATCTAAACTAGTCTAGAAAAGAGCTTGACTCCCCAAACAGTCAATGCACATTTTACTACAGTGTCCTTAATGGGTGTATAATAGAGGCCACCATTTTTTGGACTCAACCAATTCACTAGGAACTACTGAGTGTTGTATCTTTATTATGGGTGAAAAAAAACAGGCCAAGTTAAAGTATGTCAATTTTTTATATCATATCTGTTTCATGGTTTCTGAATATTTTCATAATATACTAGTACCTGTATAGGATTTAGAGCTCTCTCTGATAAAGTGTTTTAACGTTCTACTTTCTCTTCATACAGCTGGAGAACGGGGTCCTCTCATATTCCCATCTTGTACATTTATAGCATGTCTATTGCTTACACTGATCCTATTATTTATTCTGCTTGCCCTATCTGGAGTCAAGAAGGGATGTTTCTTCTTGTACTGGGAAAATAACGTCCATCTCATAGTGGTTTTTTGCCTTTCTCTTGATCAACCCTGAAGGGTTATAGGTGAGACCTCAATGGACTTGTGTCTTCTCCACCGTTACTTACTATAGTACTATCCATATGATATGCCAAAAATGTTTGAATGATGTGGATACCACCTATTGGAACTATCTTGAAAATACAAGGCCTCTTACCCCCTCTCTGTGCTCCTACCAATGGTCAGTGAGCAAAAAGGTGTCTGTATGGTTCTCTCCGTTCACTTCTATGAGAGTTCCTAGAGCATCTGAGTTAGTTTGTTCAGCCGTACTCAGACCTCCCATTGAATGGATAAAGCCATGCACTAGCCACCTCTTCTATCACTAAAGCCATGACAAGAACAAGGATGAGGTTCTTGAGATAGCTGTGGGTCAATGCAGTAGGACCCACATGATTTAGACACTGTAGATATGTCATAAATGTAAAAGATGGGAATATTCCTATAAACAATACATTTCTGGTAGCCTATAGCCACCATTAGAGGAATATTACTTTTTTTAAGCATTTATGATTGAGTGTATGAATGTGTATGTAATTAGCTCATAGGTGTCCCTTATGAGTTCCTGCAGGGAGCTGATTTTTTTACTTTATTCCACAGTTATGCAGGGAATCAGAAAAACAAATTTACCTAGTTATATTATGAATAAAATCAGCCCAAAACATTAGACCTATTTAGATTTAATACAATAAAATGATACTAGTGCATATTAAAAAATTAGAATATCAATGAAAAGATAATTGATATCAATAATTTAAGTCAAATTGTGAAACCCATATATTGTATAGACTCATTACAGTATGAATTACAAGGTTTAATATACTACATTTGTGAGCCCTATAACAAATAAAAAGATTCTCCTGGAGAACCCCTTTAATCTTCATTGATATTATAATTTTTTGAGATGCACTAGTATTTGGAAAAAAATATTCATTTATTGTTCCATTGAAAACTAATCGTTGTAGAGAGACAACCCCTTTAAAATATAAGGAAATGTTGGTCCGAAAAATAGACACATGGATACTTTAGTATTTCTAGTTCTCGTTTTATGTATATAATTTTTCTTAAATATTAAAATATATATATATATATATAATATAAAATTTTTATATATATAATATATATTTATTATTTTATTTAAAAATGCCATTGATTCCAGGGCGCTGTACAATCGAGGGGTTACATACAATACATAAGTCAAGCATGGACCAGCATTTTTGTGGTGTCGTAGTTGAGGAATGAGCGGATGCGAGAAATGTTTTTCAGGTGGAGGCGACAGGCAGAGGCGAGGGTTTGGATGTGTGGTTTGAAAGATAGAGCGGAGTCTAGGATTACCCCAAGACAGCGGACTTGTGGGACCGGTGAGAGTGTAGAGCCGTTGACTGTAATAGAGAGATCAGGGGCAGGGGTAGAGTTGGACGGTGGAAAGATGATGAGTTCTGTTTTCTCCACGTTTAGTTTTAGGAGACGTGAGGAGAAGAAGGAGGAAATGGAGGACAGACAATCAGGGATCCGGGAGAGTAGAGAAGTGACATCTGGGCCGGAGATGTAGAGTTGGGTGTCGTCTGCATATAGGTGGTAATGAAAGCCGTGTGAGGCTATGAGCTGACCGAGGCCAAGGGTGTAGATAGAGAAGAGTAGTGGACCCAGGACTGACCCTTGGGGGACACCAACAGAGAGTGGCCGGAGGGAGGAGGTGGAGCAAGAATGAGAGACGCTGAAAGTCCGATCAGTGAGGTATGAGGAGATCCAGGAAAGGGCCAAGTCTGTGATGCCGAGGGAGGAGAGGATTTGTAGCAGGAGGGAATGGTCGACAGTGTCAAAGGCAGAGGACAGGTCTAGAGGAGGAGCACAGAGTAGTGGCATGAGGCTTTAGCAGTTACTAGGTCATTAGTGACTTTGGTTAGGGCGGTTTCGGTAGAGTGGTGGGGTCGAAAACCAGATTGTAGCGGGTCAAGAAGAGAGTTTGTGGAGAGGTAGGAGGACAGTTATTTAAAAAAAACTAAAATGTATTATATTAAACCTTGCAAATCATACTTTAATGAGTCTATACAATATATGGGTTTCACTATTTGACTTAATTTATATATATATATATATATATATATATATATATATATATATATATATATATATATAATATATATAGTTTTTTTTTTTTTTTTTTTATTAAAATATACATAAAACATGAATAAAATTACTAAAGTATCCATGTGTTCATTTTTGGATCAACATTTCCCTATATTTTAGTATACTAACATGACCAATAGAAATGTTATTTATTCCTAGGGAATGGGTTGTTACATCCTTGTGGATGTGTTTTCATGCTCAGACCAAAAAATGGTAGCCTTCAATGTAGTGGTCAATGTACAGATCTTTGGAAAAAATGTAGTAATAAAATAATTCTGTAGCTAAGTTAATAAAACTTGAACATTAATGAAAAAACAACACATATTGTTACATTGTGTGTTGTCCTAAAAACAACCAACATTTTAATTTTTTTTTTTTTTTTTTTTTTTTTTTTTGTTTGTGCTGCTTTGGTAGGAGTTACACTATCATTGTCTCCTCCGTGGCTATATTCTAGGTCACATTTCACAAAAGTCTGAAAGAATAAGTGGAAAAACAATAGAAAGATTGAATATCAGCTGCCAACGGTAATACATTTACAACACCTTTCAAACGCCTTTGCTCAATCTTTTGTTTAGACTTTTTTCTTTAATGTATAACTTTTTATTTCTCTGCTGCTCTTCTGACAGCAATGAGTGAGAGGTTGTTGGTCGATGGTGATACATTTAATGGGATAAGTATAGATGTAACGTAGTTAACATCCTTTCACCTTGCTAGCCTTGCTTGGAAAGGAGACTAAATGGGAAAAAGGCAATTAACCTTGTGACCTTACTTTTTTCATCCTTCTTCAAAGGTGAACTTCAACCCCCCTTAAAAATAACACTTTCTGGACATAGTGAGTCTTACCTCTGATCTTGGTGAAAACTGTAAATGGGAAGCAGGGAGCAGAATGTGTTTTATAGGATGCTTTACCTTATCATAGCAGGGAACCTACCATCACAGTGTCATCTTAATTCATAAATATATTTGTAATTGTTTAAAAAATAGTTGATATTTCTAATGTACTTCTTTAATTAAAGCTACTGCCATAGAATATTTTGGGCTAGAAATGGCTTGCAAAAAGAAACCTATACCCATCGGGGGATTTAATCAAAAATTTGACTTGTAGCCCTACGAAAAGACTAAAAAATGATAAGGACCTTCAAGAAATGACCACTAATCAGTTTATGGGGCTGTCTGGTTTAGAAACCCATTTCCACATGAAGTATTTGGATGGTCTGAGTTAATAGAAGGGGATCCGCTGCATAGGATCCTCATTTCTAGGCCAGAATAGAGTCTCTCTAGCTCTGGAGGATCATGAAGTATTTGGATGGTCTGAGTTAATAGAAGGGGATCCTTTGCTTAGGATCCCCATTTCTAGGCCAGAGTAGAGTGTCTCTACCTCTGGAGGATCTATCCTGTCTTGCAGGACACAGAAAACCCATTCATTTGAACAAGTAAGGTGTAATACTTTATTTCCCCTGTGGAGGTGCTATAGGGAATTTGAATATTAACTGCTAATTTCCCAACAGATTATAGATGATCTCCTGGGGTCCTTTTTTAACAAGTAGGGATTTTACTCAGATACTAAGATCTAAAAGGGATTTTTTCCTCTTAAAAACACATTTAACTGACTAAAAACATACTTAAAAAAAATGTTTGAAACTTGGTGCCGACATGTCAGTTCTAAATCGATGTAGAGGAGTGTAGAATGCGACAATATGTATGAACCTGTCAAATGTGGGTTCATAAATCTGGCGTGTGGTATGCTTTGGCACATATCTTTGGCACAAATCTTTGGCGCATATCTTTGGTACATTCAAAAGTCCAGTGTTGGCGCATAATGCGCCAAGTTTTGATGTGCAATTGTTCATACATCTATAGAACAGAACTACAACAGGTGTCTTGGCTCGCAGCACGCCAGAAAACATGTCATCCAAACTCTTTAAGATGTGCCATATCATTGAGCTTTGGGGATGTTCTCACAGCAGAATTTTCCATATTTATTTGCGTGGCAGTTTGCACATGGACAGTGTGTTTATATTTCTAACCTTAACTAGTAAGTTTGGCTTTTAAGGCATTTTTAGGGTTAATGTACCTTCCTGTTCTGCCTCTGGGTATGGCAGCAATGGGCCTTCCACATCACTTCTGCTGTGATATCACTTCTGATCCCATGTCACATTAGTCTAGCATACTGTCACATGAGGCCAGAAGTGACATCAGAAGTGACATTGGTGTAGTAGTGCCGCAAGACCCGGAAGCGCTGGGGAGTGGCAAGTTTACCCTAAAATAGCCTAAAAACCCTAAACCTATCCATGATCCCAACTTAGGGTTCGGGTTTTGGCTATGGTTAAGGTTAGAACTGGTGCCCCAAACCCATTTGTTATTTTTTTTTTAAAGTTTGGTTGAGCCTGTGTTGAACTGAATAGGGACAGATTCACACAACACTAATGAGCTGCATTCAGCTCAGCAAAACCTAAGGGTGTCAGTGTATTTCAGATGCAATTCAGACCCTAAGGTGTGGTCATATAGGAAAAATTAAAGCTGCACTGTTTTTTTTTTTTTTGGCAATTATATTTTTACAGGTAACCAAGCTACAATATATTGAAAATCCTAACTCTACACTCATGTAATCACTATGTAACAATAGGCTGGGGTGGGTTTCTATCTTTAAAGGTTTTAAAAAAAAAGAAAAAACTGGCAGCAGAAAATGTAATAAAATAATGAAAAAAAATATTCCTTCCTACTGTTCCAGGAGTGCAACTGCATTCTCTACCAGCATGAGACCCCTGCGGCCAATCATTGGCCAATACCACTGCACTGTGCAACTTACTGCACCGGTAATGGGATGTCACTGCAGAAATAAATCAAGGATGGTCGGGGAGCACGGAGAATCAGCCCTGGAGCTACAAGTAGAATTTTTTTTTTAATTATGACATCTTCTGCTGACAGTTTTTATTTTTATTTTTTATTTTTTTTGGAAGCATTCAAATAATGTAATGGAAATTTAAAATAGTAATTTTGGATTCTGGCATAGTTGGGTTATTACGCGGTAATAATATTCGTTGTTATTAGTGACAAGTTACATAGCAGTAGGTGAAGTGAGAATAAACTGTGTGGCCATTTTATTAACAACGCTGGCAGTCACTATATTGTCAGGAGATACATTGTCACAAATGATACTCACACACAGACAGGTATGTTTGTCTCTGGGTCCAGCCGACATGTGCCCCCATTATAGCAGAACCCGTCACACAACTGACAGCTAGAGGCGATCTTCCCATTACTGCAGCTGTAAAAACAACAACAAAAATGTAAAAAAAAATAATGTAATTAATACTTAATTTGAAGGCTGATCAAAGTGTCTTCCTGTATCCTTGTAATCTAATTTTCTGTAAAAAAGAAAAGACGAAACAAAAATATCAGCTGAATGTGAAAACACTATCAGTATGACAGGTCGGCCTTGGGCGATCATTTTTTAAGCAGCAAGACAGCAAGCGTATTTTTTTTTCCTCTTAGGCTATTATATTTGCAAACCGTTAGTTCAGATAAACAAGGCAATGCTAACATTTACTTATGCCGTGCAAATATCTAGCATAGATCCTCCAGAGACAAACCGGCTCATCTCTGCTTTGTATGCATACAACCAACCCAACAGCTAACACAAGAAGAGAAAAAAAAAATAATTTGGAGATTTCATCTTTCCTATTCTACCTAAACATAGCAAGTTAAAGCTGTTGTTTCTGTCAAAATGTCAAAAATGTCACCATGTCTATTTACAGAGGATTACAAACATTACAAATTACTGCAAACCCGTGTCAATCATGGCATCAGCCATTATCAAATTTACTGATGTTAATAAACAAGTACAGTTTTTTGCAGGTTTTTTTTTTTTCGAGCAACTAAAAAAAGCAAAGATTACGGCAAGAAAATCCTGACAGTCAACAATCGTGAAACTGACTGTGGAAGTTTCTGTAGAGCAATAGAGAGGGGGGATAATAGAAATTTCTGGTAGTCAAGGCTCCAGGATGTTCCAAAGGTAGAGAAGAAAGACTATGGGCGGCATGTATGAACGGGGCTGCCCCAGTTTTCTAGTGTACTTTGAGCCAAAAAAGAATGTATGAACAGGTGCACTCCAAACTTTATCACAATAAGTGCCTTTGTAATGCGCCAAAGACACTTTTTTAATACGCCAAAGATTTGTGGGGGTGTCGCATCACATTCGTAGGATTAGACACATTTATGATTCTTTGATGCCAAATCTAGGTGTAGAACAGTTAGAACAGCCAGACCAGGATAAAGGTAGTGCCTGGGGACAGACTTGTGGTACTGGCTCTTACACTGTCTGTATTATGACCTGCAGAAGAACAGCCAGACCAGGGTAAAGGTGGTGCCTGAGCCAGACTTGTGGTATTGGCTCTACACTGCCCCGTATGTTTTGACCTGCAGAAGAACAGCCAGACCAAGGTAAAGGTGGTGCCTGACCAAGACTTGTGGTATTGGCTCTACACTGCCCTGTATGTTTGACCTGCAGAAGAACAGCCTGACCAGTGTAAAGGTGGTGCCTGAGCCAGACTTTTGGTATTGGCTCTACATGCCCGTTTGTATGACCTGCAGAAGATAGACCAGGGTTAAAGGTGGTGCCTGAGCCCAGAACTTGTGGTTTGGCTCTAAAACTGCCCTGTATGTATGACCTGCAGAAGAACCACCAGACCAGGGTAAATGTGGTGCCTGAGCCAGACTTGTGGTATGGGCTCTACACTCCCCCGTATGTATGACCGGCAGATACAAGCAGACCAGGGTAAAGGTGGTGCCTGAGCCAGACTTGTGGTATTGGCTCTACACTGCCCTGTATGCATGACCTGCAGAAGAACAGCCAGACCCAAAGGTAAAGGTGGTGCCTGAGCCAGACTTGTGGTATTGGCTCTACACTGCCCTGTATGCATGACCTGCAGAAGAACAGCCAGACCAGGTAAAGGTGGTGCCCGAGCCAGACTTGTGGTATTGGCTCTACAACTGCCCTGTATGTATGACCTGCAGGGAAGAACAGCCAGACCAGGGTAAAGGTGGTGCCTGACCCCGACTTGTGGTATTGGCTCTAACTGCCCTGTATGTATGGGGTGCAGAAGAACAGCCAGACCAGGGTAAAAGGTGGTGCCTGAGCCAGACTTGTGGTATTGGCTCTTCACTGCCCTGTATGTAATGACCTGCAGAAGAACAGACCAGGGAAAGGTGGTGCCCGAGCCAGACTTGTGGTATTGGCTCTACACTGCCCTTTTTGTATGACCCGCAGAAGAACAGCCAGACCAGGGTAAAGGTGGTGCCTGAGCCAACTTGTGGTATTGTCTCTACACTGCCTGTATGTAGACTGCAGAAGAACAGCCAGAACCAGGGGAAAGGTGGTGCCCGACCAGACTTTTGGGATTGGCTCTACACTGCCCTATATGCATGACCTGCAAAAAGAACAGCCAGACCAGGGTAAAGGTGGTGCTGAGCCAGACTTGTGGTATTGGCTCTACACTGCCTGTATGTTGTGACCTGCAGAAGAAACAGCCAGACCAGGGTAAAGGGTGGTGCCTGAGCCAGACTTGTGGTATTGGCTCTACACTGCCCTCTATGTATGACCTGCAGAAACAGCCAGGGCCAGGGTAAAGGTGGTGCCTGAGCCAGACTTGTAGTATTGGCTCTACACTGCCCTGTATGTATGACCTGCAGAAGAACAGCCAGACCAGGGTAAAGGTGGTGCCTGACCCAGACTTGTGGTATTGGCTCTACACTGGCCCTGTATGTATGAGCGCAGAAGAATTTGCCAGACCAGGGTAAAGGGGGGTGCCGAGCCAGACTTGTGGTATTGGCTCACACTGCCCTGTATCTATGAAACCCGCAGGAAGAACAGACCAAAGGGTAAAGGTGGTGCCCGAGCCAGACTTGTGGTATTGGCTCTAACTGCCCTGTATGTTGACCTGCAGAAGACAGCCAGACCAGGGTAAAGGTGGTGTCTGAGCCAGACTTGTGGTTTTGGCTCTAACACGCCCTGTATGTATGAACCTGCAGAAGAACAGACCAGGGTAAAAGGTGGTGCCTGAGCCAGACTTGTGGTAAATTTGGGTCTAAAACTGCCCTGTATGTATGACCTGCAGAAAAAAGCAAGACAGGGTAAAGGTGGTGCCTGACCCAGACTTGTGGTATTGGCTCTAAAACTGCCCTGTATGTATGAGCTGCAGAAGAACAGCCAGACCAGGGTAAAGGTGGTGCCTGAGCCAGATTGTGGTATTGGCTCTACACTGCCCTTTATGTATGACCTGAGAGAAGAACAGCCAGACCAGGGTAAAGGTGGTGCCCGAGCAGACATGTTGGGATTTTCTCTACACTGCCCTGTATTTATGACCTGCAGAAGAACAGCCAGACCAGGGTAAAGGTGGTGCCCTGACCCAGACTTTTGGTATTGGCTCTACACTGCCCCATATGCAAAGACCTGCAGAAGAAAAAGCCAGACCAGGTAAAGGTTGTGCCCTGAGCCAGACTTGTGGTATTGGCTCTACACTGCCCTGTATTGTGTGCCTGCAGAAGAACAGCCAAGACCAGGGTAAAGGTGGTGCCTTTAGCCAGACTTGTGGTATTGGCTCTACACTGCCCTCTATGTATGACCTGCAGAAGAACAGCCCGACAGGGTAAAGGTGGTTTCCTGAGCCAGACTTGTAGTATTGGCTCTACACTGCCCTGTATGTATGACCTGCAGAAGAACAGCCAGACCAGGTAAAGGTGGTGCCTGACCCAGACTTGTGGTATTGGGTTACACTTTCCCTGTTGTATGACTGCAGAAGAACAGCCAGACCAGGGTAAAGGTGGTGCCTGAGCCAGACTTGTGGTATTGGCTCTACACTGCCTGAATTTTATGACCGCAGAAGAACAGACCAGGGGGTAAAGGTGGTGCCTGAGCCAGACTTGTGGTATTGGCTCTACATAACCCCATATGTATGACCGCAGAAGAACAGCGAGACCAGGGTAAAAGGGGGTGCCTGAGCCAGACTTGTGGTATTGGCTCTACACTGCCCTGTATGTATGACCTGCAGAAGGAACAGTCCAGGGTAAAGGTGGTGTGCCTGAGAGACTTGTGGTATTGGCTCTACACTGCCCTGTATTTAGACCTGCAGAAAGAACAGCCAGGGCCAGGGGAAAGGTGGTGCCTGAGCCAGACTTGTGGTATTGGCTCTACATGCCTGTATGTATGACCTGCAGAAGAACGCCGACCAGTGTAAAGGTGGTGCCCGAGCCAGACTTGTGGTATTGGCTCTACACTGCCCTGTATGTATGACCTGCAGAAGAAACAGCCCAGACCAGGGTAAAAAGGTGGTGCCTGAGCCAGACTTGTGGGATTGGCTCTACACTGCCCTGTATGTATGACCTGCAGAAGAACAGAACCAGGGTAAAGGGGGTTTTCCTGACCCAGACTTGTGGTATTGGCTCTACACTGCGCCTGTATGTATGACCTGCAGAAGAACAGGTTCATACATTCTGGTGCATTCTACACTGCCTTAAAGTGTCTTAGAACTGGTCTGTCAGTGTCAGGATTGATACATGTCGCCCTATATGAATATCAAGTTCAGACCACTCTTTAGTAGAAAAGCTCTTCTAGCAAAGACATGGTTTACTAAGAAGGAGTTTTCATAATTTGTTTCAGGGAGCATGATATGGTGCAAAACACGAATTTTTAGTGGGCCCAGGCTGAGAGGCTTTGGCAGCAAAGGGCCCTGAAATTACCAGTGGGATTTCTGTCTGTCAATACAGGTAAAAATATATTTACCACATATTCCCATAAAGATACCAGATCAAATTACCAACCTACCTTGGTCAGGAGATAAAGATTTTATCTCCTCTGAGTGCACACAAGTGTCTCTAGGTTACTATCCTGTTCTCCCTTCCTGATAAAACAGAGAGCAGGGAGTGATGTCACCATGGTCAGAGCTCACTCAGAGCTTACTTTGGAGCGGGCTCTTAGGGCCATATGTATGAAAACTGTTTAGGTCTAAAACTCACTTTTTTGCCCATAGGTTACTATGGGCAAAAGAGTGAGTTTTAGACCTAACAAGATTATATCTCTAACAAGATTATATCAATTATTAATAAGCAATTGTCTTCAATCCATCAAGCAAGGTATATTTGTTTATTCCTTTGTTTGTCTCCTGCACTAAAGTCACTGTAACAGAATCAGCTAGTTATATGCTATTCACTGATATAGAACCACCCACAGCTTGAACAAGCTGTGCAAATCTGAAACTGCCCGTGACCCTGTGGAGTCCTAGCTCTCTTCCCTTTAGCTAATTTTAACATTATATTTTCCCATGGAGCATTGCCTGGCCTGAAGTGTCCATACATCTTTATGGTGCTCACCCCAAGGATAAACTTTACTTTTTATCGTTATCTAGACCATGTTAGACTAAGTCTTGACTTTTTATATTCATGATACCATTGCTTTATGGCTGGTGTACAGTTATGGACCAATTTTGAAATCCTTATTGATCTCATACTCTTTATGTAGTGCCCAAGCTGCAGTTTGGCCGTGCCCTGATAAGTGGCTGTATACGGAGCTATGCCCTTGAGTGTCACTAACCAATTTAAAAGATTGCACATGAGATATGAGGTCCTGAATTCTGAAGGCCTGAGCATTCACACACTATGCAATATCCATCTCCGCTTTTATTCCTATGAGCAGCAAAAAGACTGGATGAGATAGAGCAGGCAATCTGGTGTGTGCAGCCCTGAGCGGAGAGCAACGGGATAGAAGGTGAACAGTCATTTAAATGAATATTTATTGATCACTTGAAATTACTTTACGTTGTCAATTGAACATAGAAAAAATAAAAAAAAAATAACGCACGTCGCGATTCCCCATTTTGCCGTAACCTTGATACATTTTAGTCAAATCTGAATGTCAACTTTATTTTTTTGCTCTTTATAGAAAAACTGAATTTCTTTCCATAAGTGAATTCAATGCACCTTTCATGCAGCAGATTATTCCGCAATAGTCAACAATCTCTTTTTGTACTAAGTTTTCCGTATTAGTGGAGGAATTATACAGAATAAGCGATTCATCAGAAATCTCATTAACTGATTTATGCAGAAGATTCTTTATTTATCCGTGTGCTGTGCATTAAATCCATTTTAATAGCTCAGTCTGACATAGAAATTATGTACAAAAAAAAGTTTTTCCCCACTGTTAAAAAGAGTTGAAGTAAATGGCCAAATATAAACAGATTTTCACTATTTTTTGACCTAATTAGTTCTAAAACTCTGTATCAATTACATTTATAGGGAATTGAGCCCCTTTGTACCCCGTTACACCGACCATAGACTCTGTCAATGCCAAGGACACATGAAATATGCCATGACTTGCAGGGGTTACAATGTAGGCTAAACCTTAGATCAGTACAACATTAAACACTTAACTTTCAAACCATACAAAACTCAATATTGAAGCTTTAAAGGTTTTTCATTGGTGTATGTGTGTAAGGTGTGAGGAGGTGCACGTAACGGCAGGAAGATCACTACCTGCATCCATCAACCAGGGTAAGTTTGGCCCTTAAAGGGGTTGTCTCACTACATTGATTCATCTTACCTCAGTCCTGTTTTCTCGGTTTCATTTTGAATTCAGAGGCGTGTTTACTGGCTTCCACTAGGCTGCAGTAGAAGCCAAGTCTGTTGCTATAGCGACCAGCACTGGCAGCCTATCAGGAGAGATAGAACAGGTCTGTAGCTATAGTGACCAGCACTGGCAGCCTATCAGGAGAGATTGAACAGCTCTGTGGCTATAGCGACCTGAGGAGCTGATGCAGCTCATACAAGAGGAGATATCTAGGAATAGGTAGGACACTGTTAATGGACACATATTGCAAAGTGACTTGTTTTTGCAAGATCTTTACAATAAAAAACAATCTTTATAATGAGACAACTCCTTTAAGAGTACCAGAGGATCCTCTGGTTGGCCTTAGCTCTGACACAGTGATCTACACCAAATATTTTAGGGACCCGATGGTCTAGCAAAGAACAACTTAACTTGGAGCTGACCAATCATCAGGTATCCTATTAAACCCTTAGGGGGACATGTATGAAAACTGTCTTGGTCTAAGGCTTTTCTTGTTGCCTATAGAAACCAATCAGGGTTCCCCTTTCATTTCTTCAGCGCACTACATGAAATGAAAGGGGAACCCTGATGGTTGCTATGGGCAACAAGAAAAGCCTTAGACCAAGACAGTTTTCATACATGTCCCCCTTAATGTGCAAAGATTACTTTAAAGTGGCCGAGGACATGTCCTGTGTAAAGAAGGGGTGGACCCTCAGAATAATTTCCTCTGTTGGGCCAAGGGAGCTTTAGCCCGGCACTGCCATCAATTCTTCCCTTCTCAGTCTTCAGTGACCGCAATGAGGGATAGAGAAACTCTATTCCCTACAGTCTTTAGTTAGGGTGGCTATAGTAACTGTTTTCATGTTGTCACCTATCTTACCAATCACAGTTTGTTATTGATTTGTCCCCTATCCAGCCTCAAGTGACCCTAGAGGAGGATACAAGAACTTTTCTTTATGTTATCACCCTTTTATTAATCACACTCTAATATTGGCATCTCCGCCCCTGCACAGTCTCAATGAATCCAATGTAGCGTAGGGAAGGGTAGGCAACGAATACAGGAACTTTCCTTCATGACATCACCCCTCTTACCAATCACAGCCTGTTATTGTCAACTCTCTTTGCTGCACAATCACGAGGGGTCATGGGAAGGTAGAGGGTAGACACCAAAACTTTTCTTCATGATATCACCCCTCTTACCACACGCAAAAAGGTGCAAAAACATACCACCAATTAGCCAGTGTGCAGCATGATAGGGTTCACATAAAACTGTAGAAATCTACAGAAAGCCTCTATGTAAAAGGGTAGAGAGGTCAGAATATAGCGTTACCATAAGCATATTGTCAACAGACTATACTAGTTAGAAGAGATGATCGAACAGTAAAATGTTCTAGGTTGATTGAAACATAGAGAAAAGAAATAGTGTTTGGTTCAAGGTTCGAGTCGAACTAGAATTCGAACCCCATTAAAGTCAATGGGAGAAGATGTTCGAGTTAATTTTTATACCTATACAGGTGAGGAGAAGTTGTAATTACCATCCATAACAGTAAACTGGATACTTGGAACAACTTAGTGAAGAAAATATTTCTCTAAGAATGACAGAAAAAAACTGAGAGGCTAAAATACTTCATTCCTTTCAATGGATAACTGAAAAGATGAGGACAGCTTGCAAACAGGTGCGTAGATATAGAAGGTGCAGCGGTAACAGCTGCTATGGGGTCCTGCATCCTGAGGGGGCCAAAAAGCCCCTTTGATAAATAGGATATTTGGATACGGTGTGTTAGACAATTACTGAACCCCCAAAACTGCAAAAACTGAACTTTTGGGCTTTGAGTATGATTTAGCAAATCCAAGCACTCTGTATAATATGTATATGAGAGTTAGGCATTATGTGAGCCTGGAAATGTCGCCAAATAACAGCTTCTGGGTGTGGGAATGCTGCAGCCAGCAATACCAAACTCCCTAACTATTGCTGTCTATGGAGAGGAAAATGTTATCTAACTAAGAGCAGCCTGTATAGTACAGAGAGGGAGCTGAAAATGGCATTCACAAGGCAATACAGTCAAATATATATAACATGGTCATGTGATTTTAGCAGCCAATGAGATCCCTACATCTCAGCGATGACGTTTTTGACACTTCTCTGTGCTAAAAGTGCAAAAAGGTGATTGGATGGCTGCCAAAAGTGCAGAAAGGTGATTGGATGGCCGCCAAAACTGCAGAAAGCCGCTGAAAGTGGCGTGTCCAACTAGAACTAGAACTTTACTCGAATGAACAGTAAAATGTTCTGTTCGAGTTCTAAAAAATCAAGATGTTCTACTCAAACTTAACTTTTCTAGAACTACTACTAGTCAGAACTAATCTTGCACTTGATATAGGGAGGTGTTCTTAGGGAAAGTCCATGGGAGACCCGAAAATGTTGTGGAACAGGTTGTAGTTTTCTCTTGTTGTCCAAGTTCCATAGTGATTGACAGCTTTTCCTGTATTAGTGTGTATACAGAGCAAAGTGTCAATCATTGTATGTGGGTCAGCAGTACTTTAACTTCCAGTTTTTCTGTGCTTTCAGGGTCGGGCCAATTCTCTCAGGTTTCCCCAGATTGTTAAATTATCAGCAAGTTTAGAGGAACTGGGGAGAAGCAGGATCCTGATCTATTCTTATGAATTAGTGATATCTATGTCTCAAGGATGCACATACAGAAAAATAATCAGACACCACTGGATGCAGAGGCATCCTTGGATTTCTACCCAGATGTTCTTTCCACTCCTATTTTTATGGAATACAGAGTGTAATAAAAAATATTTTTGGGTTATTGCATTTGATATAATTTTAGGGGACACAGTGTGTCATATTATTTATTTCAGGGTGTACAATATGCAATATAATTTTAGGGGGTACAGTATGTAATTACATTTTTTTCTGGGTACAGTGCATAATGCAATTCATTTAAGAGGCTTAAAGGAGTTGTCTCCCCACAGGGTTTCAAAGAATGCATGAAAGAAATTCTCTGTCACTTCCTGGTTCAGACTAATTTGCATAAGCTCCATGCTTGTACAGGTCTGTTGTGCTTTCAGATGCTAATTAGATTAGATTAGCTTCTCAAACTACTTCTTATCTGATCCCCAAAACAGAAGCCCTAATTACAGAGCTGTTTACTTGAGATAAATCAAGCTTTTTACTGTCTGGCAGCACAGGACACTGCTGACCTGTGTGATGACTCACTCTCTGTTATCTCATTGAACAAACAGCCCCAGGAGATTTGTTTACAGGTCCTTTACTGAGGGAACTGAAATAGCCACAGAGGTAATAAATTCACTTGTATCTCTTTAGGGAAAACAGAGGAACAATGCAATATATTTGGAAAATGTCTTTATTTTGTGTTCCCTACAATTTGAAAGCTATTCTTTGTAGCGAGACAACCCCTTTAAGTGTGTATTATAATTCATTTCACGGGGTACAATATGTAATATAATTATTTTTTGTGCGAAAAAGTCGTACTAATAAAAATAATTTTAGGGTTTAAGGTATGTAGCAATTGTAAAAAATAAATAACTTCAGTGGGTACAGTGTTTAATATACACTGACAATCAAAAGGGTAACAGTATTTTGAACTTTTGACTTTCAGGCTCCATATCTCATCATCTACTACAGCTTTGAATGTGAGGCTACCATTATTTTATACACAATCATCTTCACTTTCTCTTAGATAAATTTGACTTGTAATTATTTAGTGTATGCTTAGTTATGCAGATTTTTGTTATGTAACTGCATTGTTACTGTTTTGCTCCTAAAAATCTAAATTTATATTTTAATTATATTTTTAGTATTTTGTAAATCCACCTTTGGCTTTCAATGCTACTTGAATCCTTCTGGGCATGCTCTGGATCAGATTCAATAATTATTTCTATATATCTGAATGCTGGGTCCAGTAATTATTCCCTTTAGTGGGAATATTATGTATTACAGACATGCTTGGTTAATTTACAGTAGTTCCTGTGAGTGTGAGGGGATTTGCAATACCTGGAGTCTAAAAGTGCAATAGATGAACTTTATGCTTGAGCTTTTATCATTACATTTTTTGCATATCAGGATCTACTTGGGTCAAACTTTAAGCAGCAAGCATAAATTTCTACAAATCATGACTCGTCACTCCAAAATTACACGAAAGAAATCATGAAGTCACGTGTCAAAAAATATGTTTGGGGAAATAATATGATTATTAACATTTTAAAATTTAGATATTGTTTGTGTTTGTCAAAATCAAAGATATAGTATCTTATTTTAGACATGTTTGTAAAAGAAAGAAAAGGACTCAAGTAAACAGCTGGATAAATACCACCACAATTATCATAGGTACAACACTGAGAAGCCTGAAGACCCAGTTGGAAGACAAGACTATGGAGAAACATTACTCATATGTGGGCAATCATATAAGGGGCAGACATACCATTGGTGTATCCAAGGGGCCCAGTGGGTAAGGAAATCCACTGTTCACGGTAAGGGGTTTTTCCCCAATGCATTTTCACAGAGCCACAGCCAGTTGTAGACTCACACTTCCTGCTCAGGCTGTGAGTGGGTCTATATCAGTGACTGACACATCAGCTCTGCTGTTCCTAGTGATTCTTGTTACAGTGACATGACTGCAGGAGAGTTATAAGATGTAGTATGCAAGCCTACACAGCTCTAAAGAGTGAAAGTTTTTAATTTAGTTAGGTAAGCAACCTCCATTGCTAGAGATAAGACTCTGCAGGGAGCGACTCACCATATCCGAACTGACTTGAGCAGTGAGAGATAAGAGAGAGCAGGGAGAGGTGAAGAGAGGTGCTTGGTAACCAGAGAAACTTGTGTACTCTAAGAGGAGATAAAATCTTCTCAATCACTTGACCAAAGCAAAATCAAAACAGCAATGTATTTGGTAATAGTCTTCATTTACCTTTCACCACATGTTAAAAACTACTTATTGTAGTGAAAAAAACAAACATTTAAAGCAGATGTTTCTATAAGATGACATGTAACTCCTGAAGTTAATGAATTCCATAGCTAAGAATTACTAAAAGATTGTCAGTGAGACATAGGGCAGTACTCTATCACATTATACAGAATAGGAAGAGTCCCCTATACTATTTGTATATGGGGCCCTCTAATGTCTATGTCTACTCCTGAATCATATGGTATCCTAGAAAAATGCTAGGAGACTGCTGCTCATGGTAAACACACCTTAGGGCCCCATATTTCTATTCTAGACCTATACCATGTGGAGTAATCTCATGCATGGCCATATGTCCAGAACTTTGATGTTACATCTGGGTTTGTTGATGGAAAAATCGAGCATAAAGCTTCTGTCGACCATTCCAGAGGACATATCCAGCACTAAAATGTGATGTTTCTTCAAGAACTACAGCAGAGTTGGACTCCTCGAAGGCAGAGAAGTTAAAGCCTAAATATTGTAGTTGGAGTTCTGTAAGCTCTTCATAAACCCATGCACTCAGTATGCCTTTTTGTTGCAGATGAATATTCATACAAACAGTATAATCAGCTTAACACATTTCCTTTTTTTCGTGCATTTCAAATCTGGAATGCATTACTTTCACGTGAGCTATGAATATTAAGTACTTCAATTTGCATTTTTATGAATAAAAATGCTGAAGCTGACTTGTGGAGTATATGGGAACACTGGGAACGGAGATCTGGGAGTAAAACCTGAAACCATACAGTGTTCTGCCAATTTCACTGATGCATCAATTAATGGCCCCGCAACAGAAAGTACAAAGGGGACGATGAGATTGTCAGAACATTTCCATTTTGGAGGAAGTCTGTTAGAAGGTTATTCATTTTTACATTTTTAATTAATAACATTTCTAAACAGTGGAACTGTGAAATGCGACAACATGGCCGATCTGTAATTTTATGTTATACATTATGGGTGACTTGTATGTACGGGGCTGCTCCAGTATTCTGGTGTCCTTTCAGCCCAAAAACTGGCGCAGCCCTGTTCTCTCAATGTATGAGCAGGCACACTCTGAAATTAGGCGCATTATTGGGTGCCCGCCTGAGATCGGGGGCGTGTCGGAGGCGTGTTGCACCACAACCGTATGATTCTACACATTTATGATGGGGGACGGCAAAACTAGGTGCATTGCTACTGGAACAGCCAGACCAAGTTAAAAGTGGTTGACCTGAGCCTGACTTGTCGTAGTGGAACTAGAAAGCGCCAAATCTATGACCCGCAGTAGAACAGGTTCATACATTCTGGCACATTCTACACTACTTTAAAGCTACTTAGAACTGGCCTTTATGTACCTAGATCATACATGTGGCTTTATAAAACAAAAAAGAATAAAGTTATGGTCGTCTTATATATCAGAAGTTAAGGGACTATGAGAGCAAATAGACCTATAATGTCTAGGCTGATGCACTACAGTCACTGAGATCTACAGGGCTGTGATATACCTAGAATTGGTAGAAATCTCCAATCTCCATGGATGACTTCTCAGAAGATGTTCTGAGCAAAAAATAAAAATAGTCAGTTGTAAAAATTCTTATACTGTTTGCCAAGGGGCCCATATGACTCAGTGATCAAAGGGTCTTGGTAGAAGACAACTGAGGATCTCTGGAATGGTAGATCCATTTAACTGTCCATTTATATGATAAGGGCACGTTCATGGAGCTGGTTCTGTGTCACACACACTCCCGTAATGAACTTAGAGTATCCAATGAACAAAAGTTGTAGGCAGTTTAGACATTTAGGGCGACATGTATGAAATTTGGCATTCGGGCGACATTTCTGGCTCAGGTAAACCACTTTCAAAGTGCTCTACCTGTTCCAGTTGTAATGCGCCTAGAAATGCCATAACGAAGCTATAAATATATAGCTTTGTACAGTTCTAGTCCACCCCCAGGAGTGGCGTGCGGGAGATTTAAGCATGTAGCGAACAGGGCTGTGCCTGATATCGGGCTTAAAAGACTTACTATGCCAGTCCAAGGTGTTAGTTTGCTTCATTACCTGGCTGCATTTTTCCCTGTCCAGGTCTAGTTATTTAGAAATATTTTTGTCTATGAAAATACATTTAGATTATCCTTTTGTTCTGTAGTTCTGTAGACTATATATATATATACATTACCCCGCAATCTTGAAGACGAATTGGCAATGCAGGAAGCTGAAGGCTCCCTGCTCCAACATGGATTATAACTGTTTTCTCATCCTAAGAACACACAAACAGTTAAACAAGCAGCTGACCCAAAGAATCGGGGCATGTACTTTGGATTCCCAAAAGATACTTTCACCTTCTAGGGCCCCTATGCTTGTGGGCCTTCAGGAAAATTCCTAGTATGCCTGGTGGATAAAATGGCCCTCCCTCTCACTAATGTTTTCCAAAGAATGAACCACTAGGCTAGCTCGAGAGTAAAATATCCAGAGCAAACTGAATCATCAAAAAAAGTTTATGCAAAAAAGTGCTCAAAGTCAATTGTGCCCTTTGTATGGTTCTGTATAACAGTACGCAATATTTACGCCATTGTATAGTGGTTAGTGATGCTTCTGTCGGAGAATACCCTTGAAAGTACTGCATACTTCGAAAACTCCTGTTCCCTTTGATCTGATCATACCATAAATTGGATCAAATGAGGATATTGTCCATATCCACACACAGATCATCAGTATAATTGAATATCCTATGTAACATTTTGAAAAATCTTTGTGTAATCCTGACCCAGCATGTTTGGTGACGTTTGAAACACTGAGATACAACAATGTCATGATTTCTTATCCATCATAATCCATCTAGCATGAAGGCAGCAGAGCTTATAGCACATCTTCATCCAAAAGATTAACAAATGCTATTCATGCAGATTTCTCATGAACCTTGAGGTAGCTCATGTTGATGTCTTCTCTTCCAATAAACCCTAAGAGATACATATGAACCAGTAAGACTTTGTACTTGTGAACTTACTTGCACATGACGTCATAGCTGTTCTTTTCTATGATACAAAGTCCTCCGTGACACCGCTGACATTTATCTACTTCACATTTCGAGCCTTCATATCTTACAGGACATACACATTCTACCCGACCATCATTGGAGATTGTGCAAGACTCCGAATTTACACAGTAGTGGTGGCACACATCTACAAGGAAACAAAGAACAAGACAAGGAGAGTAAGACAATGGGAGATGAATATTACAGTTTTACTTGACAGATGACAAATAAGCCCAAACTACTCCCATATACAATCTGCTGGTGTTTTTGGTTAGTATCCTTAGATTTGGTTTGACCTCTCCATTTTGAACAGAGAGGTTGTCAGGAGTCTCTCATTGAAATCAATGGGAGTCTGGAGTATAGCCAAGCGGAAAGGTTTCAAACTTGAAAGGTTTGGGGGCTCAATCCTGAGATAGGTGTAGGTCCCAGACATGGGACCTGAACCTTTCAGACACTGACGGCATATCTTATCAATATGACTATGATGGGAACACCCATTAAAGTTTTTTTTTACTACATTTTAAATTTATCTTTCTTATTCCATGTTTATACGTGAAGATGTGCGTTATAAATCCGGTGATAATATAGGTGCAGCATACAGCAGTCCCTCAACATATATTAATAGTTTCTGAATGACCATTGAATGTTGAAACCAAAGCTCTATGGAAAACTGGTGATTGGTTTTGAAGGCCGCAAAACTGCAACCAAGTATAATGCGAAATGAAAATAAAGAAAACTAAGGAGGTGACTAATCCAAATAAAGCACATTCTTACATATAACATCAGAAAGAGCTGCTGGAAGCCCAAAATTACTTTCCATATTGAGGACAGGAGCTTCTATGGGTCATGTACTTTATACACAGGGACCCAATGGAACCATGTAGTACTACACTATACTGTAGAGAGGTGATACTAGACTGTCAATCACTGTCTGCACCTCACTTATACATTTAAGAGCAGTTCAGGACATGTAGTACCGCACTGTACTGTAGAGAGGTGCTACTAGACCTCCAATCACTGCATGCAACTCACTAATACATGTAAGAGCAGTACAAAATATGTATTAACATAAAAATACTCCAATAAACTGTCGCCTTGTGTTGACTATGGTCTTCAAAGGTGGAACGTCAAAATCTTGTGATCTGTCTTGATCTTATACTAATATATTTATTTGTATTTATTTAATTTACTTCAGTCTTTTACATCAAGATGGACTTTTTGGCTCCCCTAGAGCCAAGCTAGATGTAACAATAGATGTCCCATTAAAACTTATGCCTAGAAAGATGCCACATCCCAGTGAGCTTGCTAAAAATAAAAAAAATTGCTAGCCTAAACTTGAAGTTTAGAAGTTGCCCCATCAGTAATCATACAGCGGGCAAGCCTAGAAAGAAGTCACATCCCATTAGGTCTAGAGTGCCTATTAAAATGTGGATTAACATGCTAAAAATTGGTTTTACAGCTTCAGGCTCCCACTTCCAGTTCAGGTTGTGGGCGGTTGTACAGCAATGACTGACATTTCAGCTCTGCTATTCTCAACTGAGCCTGTTAGATGGACACCAGCTATGAAGGGGTTTTAATAGTAGGGCACAAGGCAACAAAGCTCTAAAGGGTTAAGGTTTGTCAATAAGAAAGGTAAGCAAGCTCATGTTTTGCTGATAAGACACAGCAGAGGTGAGATCATCATTTCAGCCAGGGCTTTTAGAACAAAGAGAGATATTCAGCAGTCTAAAAGCCTTCTGAAAAAAGCAGGAGGTAAGAACTACTTTAACTCTGAAATAAAGCAAAATCAGGAGAGCATTGTACATCTGGTAATAATTTTGAATTACATTTTCCTACATGTTTAAAACTAATCAATGCGATGGGAAAACCTCTTAAAGCAAGTTTAGGATAACCAGAATGCCCATTGTAACTCCTCTCCTACCCCGGGGGGGCCAATGTAGAATGTACAATGTTTTACAGTTAGTTTACTTTATGTACTATTTCTCTTGAACTGAGATTTTACTTTTCTTCCACTTTCTTACTTTTCTATTCAATAAAGTTTTATTTACAGGATGAATTATAGAGCAATAATTTATGGCTCGGTTTTTACTCCACTAGTAAATGAATAATAAATTATAAAGCTGCCACCTCATACTCCCTATAATGATGAAAATGGCATAAAATATTTAGCCCTTTTCAAAGCTATACTTTAATTCTGCAGTGGGGGAGTGGGGGGGAGGTTATTATTATGAAGTGATTACTGTTAGTGTTGGAAGCTATCATTAGGATGAGGATTATCAGATAACCTAAGATTTTACCATTGATTATTAAGGCAGATTATCCTCAAATTAAGGCTATAAATCCTGATCGTATCACCCTATGTAGGGAACACAAGAGGAAAGGAGGGCATCATATCAAAACCATATCAAAACCAAATGGTAGAGCCTTCATTTCTGTTGAGCACTCTTGGGTAGCCAAGCTCATCCTGCTGCAAATCTTTGGGAGACTGGTGAGAAGAGAGCGGGTAGTGGATACAGCACAAAGAGAATTTATAACATATTGGCAAACCTCCATGTCATTAATAAAGATTTTCAGATGAAAAACCAGCATATTTTTCATTTATATTATGTTTGTATTTTTCCCTTGCATAATTTTTTAACCTGTGAGGCTACTCATCTAGACGTATCATTGATGTACTGAAGTCTATGAAAAGCATTGAAATTATGGAAACATCCATCATTGGTAGACCAGGCTCACACTACCATCATAGCTCCCAGTAGAGCAGTGCCGGTCCATCAAAGGATAGATATGAATAGCATCGGACCTCATGGACTTAAAATGGGACAAAAATCATGGTGGTAGTGCCAACTTCATAAAACAACTGTTACCAATTGCATCTGAAACCATAGACTTAAAATAGGGCCAAAAACCATGAAGGCAGTGTTGGGTCCATCAAATGACAGACAGTAATGCCCCCAAGGACCTTAAACGGAGAAAGAAACAATAAAGGTAGTGCTGGGACAATTAGATGACAGACACTAATGGCATCCAATCCCATAGAACTAAAATGGGGCCAGAAATCATAAAGGTAGTGCTGGATCAATCACATAACAGACTCTGAAGGCATCTAACGCCATGAACTTAAAATGGAGTTGAAAACTATGATAGCAGAGCAGCTTCCATCAAACCACAGACTCCAATGGCATCTGACGGAATGGACTTAAAATGGGGCTGGTCGGGTTCCATCGATCTGTCCATGATGTTGATGGTTAGAATAGCACAATATACTGTGCTATTCTTTCCATCAAATCTTATGGCAGTATCGAAGGAGGTGCCAAACGTACCAGAGCCCTATATGTTCATCCTTTACATGTCATCAATATTGTCATCTGTATTTCAATGGCGCAGTCTAAGGCAATGCTCACATTTTGTTGAGTAGGCCCATCCAGCATGTCCAACTGAAGATACTACTGGCACATAAGAAATCACTGAATATTAAGGTCAAGAGATAACTTGCTTCAACTGATTATACAACGGGAAGAGGAGGAGCTAAAATATAATTTTTAATAATAAATATTTAAAAAAGAGAGAAGAAAAAATCTCACAAAACCATATATAACAATTTCCACCATACATATATACATAGAGGTATCTGGTATGACAATAATTTTGATTGACCAATCAGAACAATTCCAATAGACTATTATACAGATTCAAGATGTACCATACTGTATCTGAGCGGCCACCACACCGGAACAAATTGTTTGTCATCTTAATTGTATGAAGATTAAACATTTGCCCCTTAGAGACATATATGTGTGTATAATATATATATATATATATATATATATATATATATATATATATATATATATATATATATATATATATATATATATATATATATATATATATATATTTATATATATATATATATATAGCTTGATTACAGTTTTTGTTCCTGGTGTATAAAAATCTATCTGAACGGCGTTGATATTTTGAACCTGATGTATGATAATCTATTTGTAGATCTAATACTATTGTTGTTTGACTACTCAGAGAAAAATTACATATTATCCTTGATGAACAAATACTTTGTGGAGAAACGCTTGAGGCTATAATATTTTTGATTGATACTCCATAGTGCTGTTAGTATACAGGGTTCAACCTCCGTGGAGCAGGGACACCCTTTACGAGGTAGTTTCACCTCAGTGGTATCAGTAGGCGTTGATAGGGTCAGAAGCAGGGTGCCTCCTCCCCTACACTGTCCTGCCAACGCCATACCCCAGGAATTTATTGTTGTCATGAAGATATGAAACTGACACAAAACATATTGGTACTTGTGAGTTTATGACTTGTTGATCAGTGTATCTGTGTATGATAGTGTTTATATACTTTCACTTGACATTGTCAAAAGAAATTCTTTTCCCCATAAAACTCTATGAGAAAGTAGCTCGCGCTCTGATTGGCTAAGCTGGACGAGCCCCCGCCGCTTCAACCAATCAGCTCGTTTCTGCCTTTTTACTGTATTTTGAACTGTCCCGCCTTTGAATATGATTGGTCAATATTTCTCCATAGGTTAGAATGGGTCCCTGTTGCTCCTATTCTGATTGGTCAATACTACTTCATAGGATATAATGGGCCACTGTCGCTCCTATTCTGATTGGTCAATACTCCTCCATAGGATATATTGGGCCACTGTCGCTCCTATTCTGATTGGCTGGTTTATGCCGACCAATCAGAAGAGCTTAAACAATTTGAATTACTGTATTTTCCCGGCAATTCTCTCTATTGCAATTCCTTATGTAGCGCCGGTCTCGGCGACAAACGTGTTGTTCGGAGTTTTAACTGCTTTATTTTTAGAGAAGGTTTCAGTTCTTTATCTGATAATGTTTCACACTTAATAAAAATGATTTTTTTATTTATACTCCATGCCGCACGGCGTTGAGAGCCGAGATTGCATTGCGCCGATCTCTCCATAGACTACAATGGGAGAAGTAGCTCGCGCTCTGATTGGCCGGGATAGCCAAGCCCCCGCTAGCTCAACCAATCAGCTCTTTTCTGTCTTTTTACTGTATTTTGAACTGCCCTGCCTTTGATTTTGATTGGTCAAAACTTCTTCATAGGATATAATGGGTCTTTGTCGCTCCTATTCTGATTGGTCAATACTCCTTCATAGGTTAGAATGGGCCACTGTCGCTCCTATTCTGATTGGTCAATAGTTCTCCATAGGTTTTAATGGGACACTGTCGCTCCTATTCTGATTGGCTGGTTTATGCCGACCAATGAGAAGAGCTTAAACAATTTGAATTACTGTATTTCCCGGCAATTCTCTATAACCCAATTCCTTATGTTGCGCCGGTCTCGGCGACAAACGCGTTGTTCGGGTTTTAATTGATTTATGTTTATAGAAGGTTTCAGCTCTTTTTCTGAGAATATTTTACACTTAATAAAAATTATTTTTCTATTCATACTTCATGCCGCACGGCGCTGAGAGCCGAGATTGCATTGCGCCGATCTCTCCATAGACTACAATGGGAGAAGTAGCTCGCGCTCTGATTGGCTGGGATAGCCAAGCCCCCGCTAGCTCAGCCAATCAGCTCTTTTCAGCATTTTTACTGTATTTTGAACTGTCCCGCCTTTGATTCTGATTGGTCAATATTTCTCCATAGGATATAATGGGTCTTTGTCGCTCCTATTCTGATTGGCCGAGATAGCCAAGCCCCCGCTAGCTCAGCCAATCAGCTCTTTTCAGCATTTTTACTGTATTTTGAACTGTCCCGCCTTTGATTCTGATTGGTCAATATTTCTCCATAGGATATAATGGGTCTTTGTCACTCCTATTCTGATTGGCCGAGATAGCCAAGCCCCCGCTAGCTCAGCCAATCAGCTCTTTTCAGCATTTTTACTGTATTTTGAACTGTCCCGCCTTTGATTCTGATTGGTCAATATTTCTCCATAGGTTTTAATGGTTCACTGTCGCTCCTATTCTGATTGGCCGGTTTATGCCGACCAATGAGAATAGCTTTCAGAATTTGAATTACTGTATTTCCCGGCAATTTCCAATATCCTAATTCTTGATATTGCGCCGTTCTAGATTTTTGGAAAGTGATTTTTTTTAATGTATTTTTTATTTTTGAGGTTTGAGCTCTTTTCTGAGAATGTTTTACGCCTTTATAAAGGCGATTTTTTCGGAATCATACTCCAGGCCGCACGGAGCGGAGCGCCGAGATTTCGGATACGATCTTCTATGTTTCCTCGCATGTTACGATCTCGCTTCACTTCGCCTCCGCCGGAGCATTTAGACCAAAATAAACTAGGTCTGACTGTCGGAGCCTCCGAGCGCTGCAATGCACCGCACTTTGCCGACTCGCGATTGAACATGCCTCGGAGTTTTCGAGCGCGCCGCGTCCCGCCCCGGAACGCCTACACCGCGCCCACACCGCGCCCATTGCCCGCCCCTTCATGCGGGGCGCAGCTGAAAGTGGCGAACGCTGCGCCTAACACTGCATCCCCGCGTCCGACAAGGGGATTCAGGCCGGGAAGCGCAGGATACGCCAGAAAACAGGCGAAAAGCCCGATCATACATGTCGCCCTACATCTCTATGTAGTGTAGGAAATGGGCCTTGCATCTCTTTTTGATCGGGTCTATCTATAAACAACAATGTGAGTTATTTTCATATCTGAGCGTTGATAGGAGAGTTACATTTGAGCATTTTGTTTGTCCCTTTTAAATATCAAAGCGCTAGCAAGTCCTAAATCCCATCAGAATCTACAACGGTAATTAAAACTCTTTAGATGAAATTCAAAGACAGGTTGCTGTTGAAAATAGCTTTGAATACAGCTATTTATGTAGGATTTACCATGGACCCAGTTTGCTTCTGGAGACAGTCTTTTTGAAAATAATGCAAAAATAAAAAATATAAAAAGAAAGAAAAAAATAAAACGATCCGATCCCCATCAATAATAATACAACGTGACATTACATAATATATTACATATGTTTAATTATTCATTACAGCCCTGTCTATCTCAACAGGGGGTTTGTTCAATTATCTTATTGCTTAGCAACCACTTGTCTCATTGGTGACCATTATTTTATTACTATTATTTTGTTACATGTAGATACAACTATTGTAGTAATTGGAATGGGTTTCGTTTTCTTAATTCTCAGTTTCTCAATTTTTAATTCTAAATGAAAATGTACCTGCAGACAAGAGGTTCATGCTCCCAGTAGAGCGCTGTGTGTACAGCACGGATGGCAATGCATGTAGCCCAGGCGGCTCTTTAGTACTGAGCAATAGGGTGGATTGACACATGACGTCATTTCTATAGAGGAAAAATACCAGAGTACATGGAAGGGAAGTTCTGAGGGTCTAAATGGGTTGTCTCACCATGCTGTTTCACAGCCAGTTTCAGACTCACATTTCCTGTTCAGGTTGGGGGTGGGTCTACAGCAGTGATTGGCATATCAGCAATTCCTAGCGATCATGTGACAGTAACATGAGTGCAGGAGTTTTGTAAACTGCAGTGTATAAGACTGCTAAGCTCTAAGGGGTTAAAGCATGTCAATAAGTAATGTAAAGTAGTTCCTTTTTTTTAAAATAAGGAACACAGCAGGGATTGACATCATCGTACCAGCCACTGATATGGCCTGCAGGAGCAGAGAGAGCTGGCCAATAACTAGGGGAGCTTGTGTTCAAACAGGAGATTAGAACTGATCTGCCTCTGAAGAGAAGCAAAATCAAAACAGCAATGCATTTGATAATAGTCTTTATTTAACTTTGCATACATGTGTCAGGACTCACACACCTGATCAGTTTCCTGCTTCTAAGGTGCAATGCTCTGCAGGGGTTAATTCACCTGGCCTGTCTCCACACCATGGTAGAGGCTTTGCGAGTGATCTCAGGAGTAACAGCTCTACTTCCACTCAGAACAAAGGGTGTGTCACACAGGCCAATAGGAGGGCCCAGAGACCTCACCAATCGGCTGCTGGGGCAGTGTCTGGGCATACCATTTAACCCTCCACAGATCTTCCTGCCTTTGCCTATGAAAGATTATACCTGCTTGTTTTCCCCTTGTTTCCATATTGTGCATTCCATGTTACCAGATCTCCTCTCATGTTCTTGACCTTGACTTGTCTCCTGATTTGGTATCTCGTTCCTGACTGTGCTCTAACCCCTGGCTTGTTTTCTGGTTTTCCTTCTATTTCTATTTGTGGCCTGACGTTTCCACTCTGTCACCTAATAGGACTGTTTGGCCTTTCTCTCTCCTGATGAACCATGCACCTAGCAGTGTAGGGACTGCCGCCCAGTTGAGGGCTGCCATCTAGGGCAGTTCGTCAAGTAGGTAGGGTTAGTGGGCTGGGGTTCAGTCAGGGCTCACTGTGGTTTCCTTGATGTGACAACATGTTTAAGGTTAATCAGTGAAACGAAAAGCCCTTTAAATACAGTGCATCAAGTAGTAAGATATTTTATTGTTCTTAGACTAAAGAAAGGCGATTTTGCAAGTGGAATTTGGTTTAAAGCCTAATCTGAGAAGGTTGTGTCCAAGTTGCAACCAACATGCTCCACCACTGTTAGTTCAGCCTTCATTATGTATGTTTTTAGCTCTAGCAACTTACGGTATTGACATCTGTCCCCGATATATTCAGTAAGGCAGTGACATCGGGGTTGATTTCCAGGCGATACACTGCACGTGCCTCCATTTTGACAAACGTTGTCACAGACCTTTTTACTGCAGTTCGGGCCGGTGTAACCCAATGCACAGCTACAGGTTGGTTTTCCTATTAAAGAACAATGACACGATTATCACATAATGCAATCACAAAGAAGCATTCAGACTTGTACCAACTTATTCCTCTGGGGTCTAGAAACTATAACTGACTACAATAAGGTTATGTTTATTACCGTAGCCCATTTATTCATATGACTGCACTATGTATGTGCTTGGTCTACCAAGACATCACGTTGTGATATTCTACCGCTATATATAGTAAGATATCTGAGCATTGTGACCTTTCTGAAATGATATTAACAGTGGAAAAAATGTTCTTTGTCTAAATTCAAATGATAGATTCGCATATTTGGTTATCTGGGTCAGTGGCAAATCAACTATCTGTAAAAATATAATAGACCCAAATGTTTCAGGAGAACAAGACAATTTCATGCCATAAAAACTTCTCTGTGGTACGAATAGAGAATGTATATGGAAAGTCGCCCGTCCCTCCTAAGTCACTGTAGTCAACATAATACCTCAAATGCACATTAAAAATTAGAAGAACGTGTGGCTATTGCTGAGTTTTAGGAGATATTCTCAGAGCTAGTGGTGTGTGCAAATGCCGATTGAGATTTTGGCCTTCTCGGCATTGAAGCTTATGGATCTTTCACCAACTTTTAAAGCAGTTATTACTTGCACTGTTTTTTTTAATTGTTTATTATTTTTGTTATTTTTATTATTTATTTTGCAATAATAATATTCATATTATTTATTATTATTATTATTATTATTATTATTATTATTATTAAGCACCATTACTCCCAGGGTGCTATACAATAATGGGGTTTAAATAAATAACAGACGACCGGGACAAATACAAAATTAGCATTCAGTAGCAACAAACTGAAACAGAAGAAGCCCGTGAGGGCTCATCATCTACTAGAGAGGAGGAAGGAGACAGAAGATGATGGACGGAGAACTGTGTATGGTGGTATAGGGGTCAGAAGGGTTATTTTAGGGCGGAGGCTCCTGAATTGATGGGTTCTGGTCACTTTTAATAGTTGTGAGGAGGAGGAGAGTCTGATGTGTTGGGGCAGTGAGTTCCAGGGAATGGGGGAAGCATGAGGGAAATCTTGGAGGTAGTTGTATGAGAAGGAGATATGGGAATAGTAGAGAAGGAGGTCCTGTAGGGAGCGGAGATTGTGTCAGGGAAGGTATTGGAAGATTAAGGCAGAGATGTATGAGGGGAGGGGTGGCAGGTTATGGAAAGTCATGTATGTATGTGTATGTTATGGTAAGTAATAAATGAAGATTATTATTAATAATAATGTTGTTGTTATTATTATTATTATTATTATTATTATTATTATTATTATTATTATGTAATGTTAACTGTGTTAATGTTAATGTTAACCAATCTTAGCTCATAGCAACCAATCAGAGCTCATAACAAGCAATAAGAGCTCATAGTGACCAATCAGAGCCCACAGCGACCAATCAGAGCCCATAGCAACCAATCAGAGCCCATAGCTACCAATCAGAGCCCACAGCGACCAATCAGAGCCCATAGCAACCACTCAGAGCCCATAGCAACCAATCAGAGCTCACAGAAACCAATCAGAGATCATAGCAACCAATCAGATCTCATAGCAACCAACCAGAGCTCATAGCAACCAATCAGAGCTCAGCTTTTATTTCATATAGTGCTCTGAAAAAAATGAAAGGGGAGTTCTGATTGGTTGCAACAAAGAAAGTCTTAGACCTAGACAGGTTTCATACATTTCCCCCTTAATGTTTTGTTTTCCTTTAATAATTCTGATTTCAGTTACATAACTTTTTATTTCCAAAGCTAAAAATGGAATAAAATCTACTGTTTCCATGAGAGCAGTGCATTGTGGGATCTGAGATGACATTTACACAGAGCTAAGCTGCAGGTCACAGGTCGGACAGTACGGCCAGCGTAAACCACCGTCTGCTTCCAAGCACCACCAGCAGAATTTTGAAACCTTCTATGTAAATGAAGCAGAACTGAAACCAGTAGAAAAACTGTAAAGCAAAGCATTTCTAGTTACTAATTTTACTTTGTGGCTTGAATCTGTAAAATAACGGATTACCCTTCAGAATGTTTTGCTAATATTTTGCACATTTTTGTATTTGATCTTAGATTAATACGGTGTTAACTAGTAATTATTGAACAATACGTTTTGTAACGTTTTAGATTTTTTCACATGATTACATTATTACAGTCTGCCATAATTAAAAGGGGAAACGGCCATTGTTTTTTTTTTTTTTTTTCCTTCTGGTTTTCTGCAAGGGTAATACACATTACACGGAGCGTAATAATGTTATTGCTCATTAATGTTGAAATATTTTTAATTTGGTTTTTTCAAGAACTTTCTTGACTAAATCTAAAGTTTTAATTATGTCTCTCAGATGTGTGCTTATAATTAACCGATGACATTTTCCTGGTTCAATTATTTTAGTTCAATACAAACCATCATAAACTTATACATTTTAATTAAAGTTGCCCCAAACCGAAAGCATGTAATGTCTGCCAAGGAATAGGCCATAAGGCTTAACACAGCTCAAACCGACTGTAAGCATCTCACCGCTGGGATTTGTAGAACGGTTAAACATGTGGATGGATCGGAGAAAACTAATAGAACCTGCAATAGTACAAGAGTAACTACTGAAATCTGAAAAAAGGAATTAGAAAAACTCACATTCCCAATTAGTATAGAACTGGATAATGAGGATGAGGGTGCAGGGCCAGGACAATGGGTAGGTGAAGGAAGGCGACCGCCTAGGGCTCAGATTCATCCAAGACAGGAAGGGGGCCCAAAGAGGTATGGAGTGAGCTGAATTTTACATTGGGAGGGGGAGGGTGGGGCGCTACATGCCTTATTTGCCTAGGGCTTCTAACTATATTTACTTTATATATACCTCCTGTCTTTTGAAACATAACTTTTATTATATATCAGACACTTAACCTCTAAGTGTTATATATAATAAAAGTTAAGTTTTAGTGTTTTATAGATTGAGAATTGATAGAGTTTAAAGTTGCCTATGGCAAAACAGTAAATGTAGTGATTAAAAGTCACTCTTGGTTCTCTTGCTAGATTCCCATTTTTTTGAGACTATTTCACATATATCTTAGCACTATTCAGGCTCAGGCTTAAGCAGGACCCCACCTGCCACACAGTCAATAGATTTTATTAAACTATGCCGTACTTGAAAAAAATTAATTTTTTAGCTTCAAATTCTCAATTCTTCTTTAATATGAAACATAAAACAACCCAGCATCCAATCTGTAAGTGTGTTTCGGGAGATAGGCACGACCTCTTTCTCAAGCGTTTGAGAAAGAAGCCTGCCTATCCCCCGAAAAGTTGCATGACAGGCACGTTGGGACTAGCAGTCAGATGTAAGGCCATTCAGCTGCGAGACTATCGCACACGAGATCCTTGGCGTCTATGCCAGTACTCTGAACTCAATGACTGAGCATTGGATTTCAGGTTCCAATTTTGTTGCATATGTTGAAGTTGTTGCTAAATGCACTTGCAGATTGGATGCTGAGATGTTTTATGTTTCATATTAAAGAAGAATTGAGAATTTGAAGCTGAAAAATGGATTATTTGCAAGTACGGCATAGTAATTTATTTGCCTAGGGCACCAGAATACCTTGTCCCATCCCTGTAAGAGTGGTAGTGTTGATAAAAGAAATAAAATAAATCTAATAAAAATGAATAAAGATCAGTTGTATGCAGTAAAGTAAAGCAAGTCAATAGTAATGCAATCAAAGGGTTACAGAGACTGCCCTGGGGAAGAAAGTACAGAATTACACTGGAGTTCCATTTCTAGTTACTAATTTTACTTTAGTAACTAGAATACAGGGTTACCCTTCGAAATTCGTTGCCAATTTTTGGATTTGCATGCTATGTATGTATGGAGGGCAATCCCTTAGGCCCACCCTCTATCCATACACAGCATGTACATTTCTAGTTTCAATGACATCACATCCAATTGGATAGTTGTGAAAAAAACTCAGTCGGTTAAAATTGACCCTTGAAGTAAATTGATTGAAAGTATGTATGCCTTTTGGAGCCCTGTTGTATTATAGACTCATTGTCAGAAGTCGGACCCACTGTGAGATCCTCTGGCTCCTCCTAAGATGATCTAATTTAAATTTATTCAAATTGCACCAGGTCTATGTGTGAGTCGTAATATGGACCCTAAAATGTAACAAAATCAAACATTTTATTTGAGCTTTTATCACCAGTAGTGTTAGGATTCCAATTCAGGTCGATGTCACATTCAACCCGAATCTAAGCAATGCGATTTGAGTCAGCCCAAATCTAATTTTGAAAAACATGAAATAGCAAAAATTGGCCCCAGATGTAACCCCAAGCCTAATTTGGGGAAGGGTTACAGTTAGCTGATTTTTTTTTTTTTTTTTTTGCCAAAAATTTGTTTTGGGCCATTTGGAGTTGGGGTTGGGGTTGAAGTTTTATTAATTTTTTTTAGGACTTAACTTTAAGTTTGGGGGCACTACTGGGGCGGTGTCACCTCCGGTTATCATAACGTACTGTAACCTGGTGCAGTGTCACTTCCTGTCAGCCATAAAACTAACATACAAGAGTGGTAACTGTAAGTGATATTTGATCGGAAGTAATGCCACACCAAGAGTACTGCCAGATTGAGAGCACTGCAAAACATCCATTTAACCTCCAACAAACCATAAAAAAAGAACCCTAAGGCTAAGGTTATGGTAAGGGATATGGTTAAAGCGGTTGTCTCACTACATTGATTTATTTTACCTCAGTCCTGTTTTCTTGGTTTCATTTTGAATTCAGGGGTGTGTTAACTGGCTTCTACCAGGCTGCAGTAGAAGCCAGGTCTGTAGCTATAGCAACCAGTGCTGGCAGCCTTTCAGGAGAGAGCAAACAGGTCTGTAGCTATAGCGACCTGAGAAGCTGATGCAGCCCATACAAAAGGGGATATCTCAGAATAGGTAGGACACTGGTAATAGACTCATATTGCGAAGTGACTTGTTTTTGCAAGATCTTTAACATAAAAAACAATCTTTGTAGTGAGACAACCCCTTTAACGTTGTGCTAAAAGAAAAAATTCTAATTTGAGACATATCCAAACTCAAATTTTTTCACAAGTTCAGTTAAAACCATTGTCAAACTGAACATGGACCTATTCAAACAACACTATTCACAAGAAACTAAAACTAGTTATCTAAAATAAAATCATATTACTGTGAAAAAGGTATTAATTATTGGGCTAGCCCATGTCTAGCAGTTATGGGGAACATCTGAATGTCTGAAATCGTTTGGTGCGTCCTGAGTTCAATGTCATTGAATCAGCCAACAAGTGCCAAGAGCCTTGGAAACCAGCACATGAATAGAAACCGATGTCACCCAAGATGTTCCTTCCCGATGTGCTACTACATATGGTCTCGAAAGCTCTTGGCAATTTTTTGACGACTTGGGGATATTGAGCAGATCAATAGCAGTTCTAGTCCATTCTATTCCTGCCTCAATACACTGTTGCATATTGGGGAAGAAAGGCCATAGACATCCCAGCACAGGAGAATAGAAACTCAGGCTCATTGCATCCAAATGGCACGGACTAGATTTGCTGCCAATGTACTCATCCTTTCAGCGATGAGCATCTGCACTTGTGCTGATCAGGGAGAGAGGCAGCTTCAGCCATCACATTAGGGGCAAGTTAATTAAACGTTTGACCAAATATAGACGGCTAATTTTTAAGCTGATAATTTTGTATGGCTGCAAATAAAATATCAAAAATATCCAAATGGCCCTCAGCAGAAAAAAGCTCTCCACTTATAATCTATAGAATCAGGGTTAAACCTATATAAATACACACATATTTATGTATGTAGCAGATTGTATAAATGTAGGAAACTTGTGATTTTGCAGATTTATTTGAAGTGCCAGGCTTGATTCACATATGCGTCAGAGTTTCCGTTTGGAACCTCCATCCCATGTTCCATCAGGTTTGACAGAAGAAAATTCACAGCAAACTGGGCTATTTTTTCCGTTTACACGGCGGACACCATAATGAAAACTTTCTGTAGGCTCCCCCCTCTCCAATCTGTCCTGAATGCAGCAGCTAGTCTCATATTTCTTTCCAGCCGTTATACTGATGCCTCTACCCTGTGTCAGTCACTGCACTGTTTGCTCATTCAGTACAGAATACAACGTAAACTTATCACTCTCACCCATAAAGCTCTCCACAACACTGCACCCCCTTACATCTCCTCCCTCATCTCTGTCTACCACCCTACCCGGTCTCTCCACATTGCTGCACCCCCCTATATCTCCTCCCTCATCTCTGTGTACCATCGTACCAGGTCTCTCCACAGTGCTGCACCTCCTTCATCTCCTCCCTCATCTCTGTCTACCACCCTGCCCGGTCTCTCCACAGTGCTGTACCCCCCACTATCTCTATCTACCATCCTACCTGGTCTCTGTGCTCTACTGATGATCTTAGACTACATGCCTCAATCATCTAAACCTCCCCTGTCCATCTCCAAGATTTCACACGTGCTGCACCAGTTCTCTGGAACATGCTACCCCATATAATCAGGCAAACCTATAACCTTCATAGTTTGAAGTGCACCGTGAAAACACATCTTCATAGGCAGCCCTACCAAGATCCCTAATTGCTAACCCCACGCTTTCTGTCACACAAACTTCTGAAACTCCATGCACTAGGGCACTTACAGGTACTTATCTGTATATAGTTGTACGGTCTGAGTGGCAGGTTCATCCACTTTTATGTAACATGACTGGACCATTGTGTAAAACAATCCTTCTCACCCTTCGTCTCGCCCATACACCCTGACAGATTGTAAGCAGGGCCCTCACACCTTGTGTCTCATCTGTAAGTAGCTTTTTACTGTGTAATGATTGTCTTATACCCTCTATATTGTAAAGTGCTGCAGAATATGTTGGCGCAATATAAATAAAGATATTATTCATAGTTTCATAGTTTGTAAGGCAAAAAAAAGACAAGTCGTCCATCTAGTTCAGCCTGTTGTGCTAAGGTGTTGATCCAGAGGAAGGCAAAAAACCCCAATGAGGTAGAAGCCAATTGTCTCATTTTAGAGAAAAATTCCTTCCTGACTCCAATCTGGCAATCAGAAAAATCCCTGGATCAATGACCCCTCTCCTGAATCCTAGTCACTATAACTTGTTATATTATTACGCTCCAGAAATGCATCCAAACCCTTTTTGAACTCGGTTATTGAATTCACCATGACAAGTTCCTCTGGCAGAGAGTTCCACAGTCTCACTGCTCTTACAGTAAAGAATCCCTTTCTATGTTTATGTAGAAACTTTCGTTCCTCAAGACGTAAAGGATGCCCCCTTGTTCTAGATACAGCCCTGTGTATAAATAAATCTTGGGAGAGATCTCTATATTGACCTTTGATGTATTTAAACATATTTATTATGTCCACCCCGAAGCCATCTTTTCTCAAAACAAAATAACCCTAATCTTGCCACTATATCTGTGTACTGTAGTCCACCCAGTCCTTTTATTATTTTTGTTGCCCGCAATTGTACCTGTTCAAGCTCTACAATGTCTTTTCTGTGCACTGGTGCCCAAAACTGTACACAATATTCCATGTGTGGTCTAACCAGTGACTTGTATAATGGGAGAATAATGTTCTCATCATGTGCATCTATGCCCTTTTAATGCACCCCATGATCCTATTTGCTTTGGCTGCTGCTGCCTGACACTGGCTGCTACAATTAAGTTTACTGTCCACCAGGATTCCCAAGTCCTTCTCCATGTCACTTTTACCCAGTGTTTTTCCATTTAACATGTAATCATGTAATGGATTTCTCTTCCCATGTGCATAACCTTGCATTTATCAGTGTTAAACCTCATCTGCCATTTCCCTGCCCAGGCCTCCAACTTATCCAGATCCCTTTGTAATAACATATTATCCTCTATTGTGTTGATTACTTTACAGAGCTTAGTATCGTCTGCAAAGATCGAAATTCTACTGTGTATTCCCTGTGTAAGATCATTAATAAAAATGTTAAAGAGGATAGGGCCCAATACTGACCCTTGTGGTACCCCACTAGTAACAGCGATCCAGTCTGAGTATGTACCGTTAATTACTACCCTTTGTTTTCTATCAGTGAGCCAGTTACTTACCCACTTGCACACATTTTCCCCCAGTCCAAGCATTCTCATTTTATTTACCAACCTTTTATGTGGCACCGTATCAAATGCTTTAGAAAAATCTAGATATATGACATCCAGTGACTCACCCCGATCCAGTCTAGCACTGACTATTATTATTATTATTATTATTATTATTATTATTTTTATTATTATTATTCTTGCAGAATTTTAGTTGTGGAATCCACACTTATATTTTGCAACAAACTAGCAAATTACAGAACAATTTAAGTGAGTGAGGTTTTAAATTCTTTTGCAGCTGAAAAGGGCTAATGTCTCTTAATATAGGGTTATGTTGCGGGACTGATCAATGCTCATTTGTCTGTCGGGGTATAAGTAATAACTGAAGAGAAGACTCATACTTACCTTCTGGACGCTCCTGTTCACTCTCGGCTGCTGAGCCATTCATCCAGGGCGGAAGCAGTGAACGTTCATCGTTCACATGATAGCTGCATAGAGGTCCTGTACATGTGATGTTGTGAGCTGTGATTGCTGGACTATGGTTTTTTGGCTTAAAGTACACCGCTGCAGCCCCGTTCATACATGTCGCCCTTAGGATATGTTCACATGATGGATTTTAATGAGGAAACCAACATGGATTCCACATTGGGCTCGTTGTTAAAATTCTCATGTAATCTTACAGTCATTGCTATGAATAGGCAGTCCAGACTGTAGCTCACATAGCAAACTATAGCATGGACTTTCCACACGATGGACATCAAATCCATGGTGCAAAGAAAAGAATGAACACTTTCATTCTTTTGAGCAGATCCTCAATACATCCTGCTCTGGCAGGAGTGCCCTGGGCGAGCCACATTGATATAGGACTTACCCATAACCAAATCAAAGGTGTTGCCTCGAATTTCTGCCAAGGAAAACACATTGGATGTTTTCGATAGGAAAATTTCGACGTGTGCAAATACCCTTATATACATGATTGCTCCACTGACATTTAAATATACCCTTAAAGACTCATAGGGGAAAGGCTGGGACTCTGCACCACCACTTATTGGATGTAGTCATTCAATGTGAATGGGATTAATGGCAACCAGATTTTTTTTTTTTTGCATAAACCTGTTTCAGGGTATTTAAAGGGTTTGTCTCACTACATCAATTCATCTTACCTCAGTCCTGATTTCTCAGTTTCATTTTATAATTTAGTAGCTTTAATGGCTTCTGTTGGCTACTACTGGCCTGCTGTGATGACCTGCTGTGGACACTAGGTCTGTAGCTATAGCGACCAGCGCTGGTAGCCTATCAGGAGAGATCGAACAGGTCTGTAGCTATAGCGACTAGCGCTGGCAGCCTATCAGGAGAGATCAAACAGGTCTGCAGCTATAGCGACCAGCGCTGGCAGCCTATCGGGAGAGATTGAACAGGTCTGTAGCTATAGCGACTATCACCGGCAGCTTATCAAGAGAGATCGAAAAGGTCTGTGGCTATAACAACCAGTTCTGGCAGCCTATCAGGATAGATCAAACAGGTCTGTAGCTATAGCGACCTGAGGAACTGATCCAGCCCATACAAGAGGGGATATCTAGGAATAGGTAGGACACTGTTAATGGACACATATTGCAAAGTGACTTGTTTTTGCAAGATCTTTAACATAAAAACAATCCTTTTAGTGAGACAACCCCTTTAATACAGGGTTGAATACCTCAGCCATCCAGGATTCTACTCTGTGAGGCAATCACACCTGTATACAAATGAACACGTGGTTGGCATTCGTCCCTTGCAAGGTTTAGTGCGATGTGACTTGAGTATCGCTACATCCTTAGGTAGTGTTACAGAGTTCTAGTTCATTTTCTATGAGGCTTTTAGATTATCTTTTGCAGAAATGCCAAGGCTTTGCAATGCAACGCGTAAAATGCTCAGCTATGTCTGCAACAAAATCTGCATGTAAAATGTGGATTTCATGGTGCAATTTGGTGTGGATTTTTAGATATGGAACTTTTTATCTAATAGATGTTTCTTTATGTACAAGCAAAGAAAATAAAATTCAGCTCTCTACATTATCTGCTATCGAAGCCCCTATTCCACAGATCTTTCGGAAAGCTGTGTCTGTACACGGACTGAATCTATATTCTCATATTGTTGATTAATCGCTGATGGATTGGGGCTGACAAGTTTCTAATCTTGTTCACCTACGGCCTCGTTATATTCATGGGCCAGAGGCGATAGAAGTGTAAACATAATTATTCACTTACTGAAATGCAAATTGATTTTTGTATTATAAACATTCAATCTCCTCTTCTTTTTGCCAATCGGGATCCGTGATGTGTAAATGTTTATGTTGGAGACGTAAATCCATATTCACGGTAAACACAGTGACGGAGCCGCGCTTCATCATTATGCCGGAGATTACAAATCCCACATTTCTCATAAAAGCTTATTTTTCGACTTTCTAGATAGGTTTAGAGAGCATTAAAGGGGTGACCTCCCCCCAGACTTATTGTTAGTATAAGCCAATAAGGGGCTGTTGTGACAATGGCTTTTGGGAAACACTGTATTCCAGTGATTTCCTGCCTGGGTCACAGCAGTTGGGTCCCTGCCAGAGAAACTAACTCTATCTAGTACTATTGCCTTGCAGCACTTTTCCAATCAACTTTTCCAATGATTTTCAATGTTTTTTTTTTTTTTTTAATTGTGATCTAAGAACAAATAACACAGAAAGCTGTGACATTGGGGTCAAGCTATACTTTGCTACATCTGTAAGTCTGAAAATAAGCCCTAATGGGAACAGGGACCTATGTAAATAATGGCCATCTCTATAAATCACTGAACTATAACAGCCCTATAGAAATGAACAAATAAAATATCCTAGCAATGCACCAGCAGTGTCTGTAGTTTTCCGCACCTTTGGAAAGGTAAAGTGTTTCCCCACTTATATATACTATAAAACTGCATACACTATGGAAATGCCACATGTTTGTGTTTGAGTCATTGGATAATGGGGTAGGAAAGCCGTAGGAAGCAAATTTGTTAACAATAGCCGTAAGCAAAATTCAAACTTGCTGGCAAGCAGGATTCTGCACATGGCAGATACAAGATGTCATAGAACAGTCTGTACTTGATCATGACTCCTGACATCTGAGTGTAGTTAGTGGCATCCAACTAGCAATTTAGTTAAGGCTTATGATTATTTTATTATTCTTACTATAATGGAGAGTAGAGCTTAGCTCATGTTTTGCTTGTGTTAATTCTAAAGGGACGTTCACACAACATATTACGGCATGGACAGGTACACGCTGCAATACGCCTTCATTAGCGTTGTTGAAAGTTTGTGCTCTCACCGCATGAGGCAGCTATCTGCTTCGTATACTTCTTATTTCTCAGCGCGTAGGTGTCTGAAAGGAGTGACAGGTCACTTCTTTTTAAGGGCGTATGCCACGGATGCCCCTGCGACACTCGTTCCCCTACCTGTCCCACGAGCTACTTAGCCAACCTTGCTCCTGCTGCAGCCTCTGTCCCGCAGTGCGCGTGGCCCCGCTCCCTAGGGTGCGCGCGCGCCGGCAGTGTTGAATTTAAGGGGCCAGTGCACCGGTAATTGGCTATTGCCGGTCGCTGCCCCTATTTAAGCCTGCCTCTTCCTAGTGACCTCGCCGGATCTTTAGTGCCCTTAGCGTATTGAGAAAGCGTTCCTAAGCCTTGTTCTGATTACCGTGTACCGAACCGTTGCCTCCATCCTTCGACCACGAATCTTGCCGCCTGCCCTGACCTTCTGCCTGTCCCCAACTACGAGCCTGCCTACCGATTTTGTACCACGCCACACCTCGGCTTCCTCCGTAAGCTAGTCACGTCAGGGGTAGCGACCTGGCACACTCTGTTGAAAACCGGGACCTACTTAGATTCCGCTCCCTGGCGTGGCTTTCGCCATCGCTTGCGGTGGTCCAGAGGATCCACTATCTCTGACTGTGACAGCGTACACTACGTAGCAAGGAATACGATCGAAAATTTGTCATCTGAATGATGAAGATGGTTCTACACAGCATTCAGAGTTCTGGAATAGTCTAATGATTTTACCGTATTGGCAGAGCTAACTTCGGCGCCAAAGTACGCCCTGCAAATACACCATGAAAACAAACCCTAATGGTAAATATAATAGATAAGCCAAAGCTACTGTTTATAACTTTGTCTTTCTGGAGAAAAGGTGAAAAGTTGCAAACACTTAAAGAAATGTAAAGAGTTTTCTGGGGTTTAAGTGTTAATAGTTTATCCTTAGAATAGATCATCAATCTCAGATTGGTGGGGATTTGACTCCTAGTACCCCCAGTGATCAGTAGATTGAACAGGTCGCAAACTATGTAGCATCGTAATTGTTTACCAGGCACAGCACCATACATTTTGTAGTGGTTAGGATAGATACTGCAGCTAATTGTAGCTTACTTTAATGGGACTGAGCTGTAGAGGGTTAGGGTTTGTAGGGTTAGGGTTAGTAAGGCCTAGTCTTAGTAGAATTAGGGTTAATGGAATTAGTAGAGTTAGGGTCAGTAGGGCTAGTCTTAGTAGAGTTAGGGTTAATGGAATCATTAGAGTTAGGGTCAGTAGGGCTAGTCTTAGTAGAGTTAGGGTTAGTGGAATTAGTAGAGTTAGGGGCAGTAGGGCTAGTCTTAGAGTTAGGGATAGTAGGGTTAATGGAATAAGTAGGGTAAGGGTCAGTAGGGCTAGTCTTAGTAGGGTTAGGGTTAGTAGGGTTAATGGAATACGTAGGGTTAGAGTCAGTAGGGCTACTCTTAGTAGAGTTAGGGTTATTTATCTTATTATTTTATTCACTTATATAGTTATGTTCATTGGTCCATTTCCATATTAGCGCTGACAAATCTAAATTCCATTAACCTATCAATATGTTTTTGAAATGTTAGGGAAACTGGAGTACTCGGAGGAAACCCACGTAACTCAGTGAGAACATTCAAACTCCTTGCAGATATTGTCCTGGGTGGGATTTGAGCCCATGCCCACTGCATGGCAACAGTGTTCACCCCTAAGGGGTTTGGGATTATTTGGTTAGGGTTAGATTATTTACTGTTCGGGCTACAATTTGGGCTAGTGTTAGGCACATCTGCAATACTAGGCACAATGTATAGGCTACAGTTCCTTTAATCAGCTGATTTGCAGGGGTGCTAAGAGTCAACCACCACCAATCTGATCCTAATTATATGTCATCAATATTATTGTCTCAGAGAACCCAAAGGTGCTGACTACTTTTTAATCTATAACTAGACTTTTTAAATACCTATAGTACTCATAGCACCTGATTATTGGGGCCAAAGCTTATTGAAGCACCACTTGACCTTTGCTGTGAGGCCCTGTAATTGCTTGTGACACCTTCTCCAACTGCACTGCTCTTCTGTAAATTCAAATACTCCATGGTTATCTGATTCCCCTGGGACATCAGGGCCGTATAATGAATCCGTTTAGATAACTCAGGAAATGTGTTTACTACAAGTCAATTGAAATATCTTCTTGAGCGCAGTCTGCATACGTCTTCACCGCTTGAAACGGCATCTTGGTCCTGAGCGGCTGTTTGGTTAGACCCATGACATATCACTTGTTTAACAACACAGTCTAGAATCTCGTGGACCATGAAGCCCGAATAGTAGCATTAATAATGCATTATTCATGATGTAAAGTTGCTGTCTGTTTGTGATTCATACGCCTGTCATAATTTGTCACCAGTGTGTTGTGCAGCAATAAAAAAATTCCCCACCACCTGTTATCTCACTCCCTCAAAGTAATTCCCTCTTACTATACATCTGGAGCTGGAGAAACTTACACAGATTGCTAGATTAATGCGCTGAGCTTTAGAGACGTTGGGAAATTCTATTTATAACATAAAAATGGTTGGGAACGGACGTGGCTTCCTGAGAACATAAAGTCAAGTTTTTAATTATTGATATAAAGTGCTGGCTCCCCCACTCCCCGCCCCATACATCCAGCAACATTAAAATACTAATGCTATGTAATTGCAGATTTATTTGGATTAATAATCGGGAGCAAATAACAAGTAAACAGATCACGAGGCTCCAGGAACGAGTGGAGTTTAATGATAAATATTTACCTAGCGCCGATGCCGTACAAGTTCCTCCATTCAAGCAGTAATTACTACAATGGTTCATCTCACATCTTTCTCCTGAGAAACTGGGCCAGCAGTGGCATCTCGGATCGCCTTTCTCATTTATAATACATCTGCCGCCGTTTTCACAAGTCAGTTTGCATATGTCATCTGCAATGTAACAAAGAAAATACATCACATCAAGTGCTGTGCAACAAATAGCAAGAAAGACGGAAGAATCTACAAATACAGTCCATGGGGGTATTAGAGCTCAAAGTGGGGTATAGACGGCACTCAGAGTAACTTGCTGGACTTTACTATACCTGCAAATGCCTCTATTTCCAATCTAATACAGAGGCGCATCAAAGCTTCTCCACTGGATTTTGTCATCAAGACTTTCTGTATTGGATATTGAGTTGTGAAGAAGCAATCTAGAGGTCAGTGGGGGGAGGGAGAGGGGGCATTCCGTGCAATAGAGTGCTGCAAAGAGGCTCATGGGCTCTGGTGCAAAGCTTCAGCTTGGGTCCACCTCTACTGTGGACAATGGCTCTTTGGGTCACATGTGTGAAAACTGTCCAGGTCTTAACTCACTTTCTTGGCCATAGCAACCAATCAGAGCGCCCCTATAATTTTTCCTAGAGCACTATAGGGGAGCTCTGTTTGGTTGCTATGGGCAAGAAAGTGAGTTTTAGTCCTCGACAGTTTTCAAACATGTGGCCCTTTGTGTCCATAAACTACTACTTTTTAAAAACAAGTTCCCTATAATATATAATATAATATATAAATATATATATATATAATATATATATATATATATAATATATATATATATATATATGTATATAGTTGCACTTTGTTATAGCTTCTCTTTCGTTATTTTTCTTTAAATGCTTGAACATTTTTTTCATGTTATTAAGATACCATTGGTTAGACAGAGAAAGCTATCTATATAAGATTCTTTTTTGCCACAGGTGTCATCTGTGGGACTAAATCTTGCACCCCTACACCCTACATGAGTTCAATCTTCCATTAGTCATTTTTATTGTCCAGTCGAGTTACTCTGAAGCTCCCCTGAAGAACCGTGATTGGAAATATGGGGAAACACTTCAGGTACATGAGTATACCGCAAAGTATTTGTGATAATCCATATCTTCTAACATTTCTTAGTTGCGTTTTGTACACTGCTTAGCTGTAGTGTTTATGGGTATCGTTACATGATTTATATAGGGGTCTAGTCTATTGATCTAGGTATAAAACAGTTCAGGGTATATTAGGGAAAGCCACCTGGGGGATGCCCTTTTCAGGGCGACTACCCCGCCATTTAGGCATGTGCTTAATAAGGACATCCGCTCACATTTTTTTCTGGGATATCTTGGATTGGCGGCTACCATTGTCCCCCTCTGCGTCCATTTATATCTTGTTGGGACAGGTCATGCACCTGGGATCTTTGAGAATACAGACTTCTATCTTGAGAATCCCGGGATTCAATAGACTATGACTACGGTTACGTGTGTATATAATACTATTGGATTATATTTTGGTCATAATTGAGTGGCATTAGTTATTAAGAATACTATATATGTATTGAAATATATTGTTTTTAGTTAATTTATTAAAAGTGAAGTTTTAGTCCATTTTGGAGGCAAGAGAATTATAGCCTAAAATAAAAAAAATAAAAATAAATAAAAAATGGAAGAAAAAAAAATCCATGGTACTTATGTCCTAAATAAATTAAAAAATTCAGTTTCACAATATTTTTTTTTTTTTTTAGTCATGGCTGTTTTTGGCAAAAGCTTTGTGACAATATATATGGCATCAGTGATTCCACCCATCTGGGTTGTCCTCAAAATTTTCTGAGATCTTAATGTGAAATGTGCCTGTTCTATGAACTATTGGGATTGGCACCTGGACCTGAAAAGTGCATGACCAATCATAATACTACCCAGGAACTAATTCCTTTACAGATTCTTTTTTTAAAAAAAAAATAAATTATTTCATTGTAGAAAATACACCTGTTTGTACTTCTGTCTATTCAGGGAAAGTAATACATGATGCAAAAACCCAGAAGGCAAATTAATTACAGAAAATAATCAAAGCGTACTCTGCCCTAACCTGCATAATTTTGGTCTGAACATGTCCCATTTACTAGAACTTTTCCTTCTGGACACCCACAAGTTGCCCCCGCAGGGTTCAGCAGGCAAATGAATTCACATTTTAATTCCAGGCAAGGATTGGGCACTGTCAGGAGAGAAGAAACACATAGTCAAAATGTAAAAGATAAAAATACAGTATTATCCAAAAATTCAGAGTTTTATATGTTATGATATGATTGTACTATACTTCTACCACTGATGGAATGCCTATTTCACAGACCTTTCAAAGGGATAGGACACAAATCAGCCTTCTAGATGTTCAGACATGCATACACCTCCTCATACCCTTCAGTATGCAGAAGACAAATGCTCTGGTAGAGGAAGGACGGTCAGCACATGACATAAGTAGTGTATGCATAGGAACATGGTGTTAACTACAGTAGAGGTCCCATGTACCTTCATGAGAGTCCTATCATACTGGGGAAATTTGGTGCCGCTATGAGGGTCCTATCACACTGGGGAAATTTGGTGCCTAGAAATTTTGACCTTATTATGGGTATTTGAGGGCTGCAGAGTCCAAAAACCCCACCCATTTACTTCTAGCAGCTCTAGCTTATGAGATATTGATTACATTATTCTACCTTGTTCTTGTGATTCATTGGTTTATAGATATATAGTGCTGATGAATAGAATTGGATTTGCTCGGCACATTCATGCTTTTGTTTGCCTGTCTTTAAATTTTCTAACATTAATAACTTTTCTGTTTCACCCGAATTTCCAATATTTCTTTGGTACAATATTGAGTGACCACTACTTTCAACAACAGATACTTGGTAAGATGGTAATGCTGGATCTCCAAAACTAGAGCTGATAGGTTTTGGAGATCAGCACCTCAAAGATACTCAAAAACAGTTACAACTTTTACGGCACCAAAATGAGTGTTCCACAGTGTTATAGCTTCAAGCAATACATCCTAATAAAGCCAGCACGGTGGCTCAGAGGTTAGCACTGTTGTTCTGAGTCCAACATCAACATCTCCAAAAACATACAGACTGGTCAATCTGAAATTTAGATTGTGAGTCCCAATGGGGACAAGGATCAGTGTGAATAATGGCCATCCCTGTGGAATATAACAGTGCTAGATAAATAATGTTCATGAGCTCCAAAACTCTAAAAACAATGCAGCTTGTTATTGTCAAATGGCTGATCGTGTTCCAAAAGCTACAAGTACCACCATGAAGATAGAATTTTGTTCAAATTGTGCGCTTCAAGTGAAGGAGTCTTCTGCAAGTGCACGTTCACAGGATGTGGAGTTTAAAAAGATCAACACAGGATGTCTACCCATTATGTGGATGGCCCTCTAATTATAATGGATAAATTACAAGGGTGCGTCCACATGGCAGTGTGAAAATACCATCCACATCCTGATGAAAGAATTTGGCCGGTATCTTGTAGTAGTTTAACATGGTTAGGGGAAAGTTATGTCCACGGTTTGTGGATTTGCCCATCCCCCTCAACCATTGACATGCTCATCTTCTGCTTTTTTTCGGAACGGCGGCAGTGTAAAAAAAATGTCTGTTAGAAAATCCGTGCAGTGTGAACTACTTCATGGATTTTCTATTAAAGTCTATGCAGAAGGTTGACAGTTGGTTTACAGACAAATTTCAAATCTGAAAACCGTCTCAAAATCCGATCGTAAACCCTTTTGTGGGGATGGGCCCTACTACTCTTTTAATACTTTTCTACTCCTGTGGTAGCACTGCAGATAGATTATAAAAGTGCTGTCAGAATTCTCCCCAGACTACAGAAGATCGCAGCAGTGAAACATCCCAGTATCATCTTATCTTTTATGGACTCTTCTTCTGAAGTTTCCATATGTGTGAAGAGTTTTGCTCCAGCGCCAGTGGGTTCTACATATAGTTCCTTTCGGAATTGGAAATACTACTCCAGCTATCCCCTAACTATTGGCTAACAATAAAGAAATGATTCTAAGTATACAACCTCATTAATTATAAAAGAAGCACAAATAATAACATAAATGCTAAGACTTGGAGCACAATGTTTTCTGCAGCTGCTCCCCATAGACTTGCATTGTATTGTACATTCTGTGCAATTGATTTCAGCTGTTCTTGTAATGTTACCTCTGGTGCACAGCTGTCAAACGGCAGTAGAAGTTATAGTAAATTCTACTTGACATTCGCTCAGCGGAAAATAAACTTCTATAGGTAACTAAGGAGAGAAAATTGTGCAACTTAGACTGCAAGATGTTCCATAGTGCCACTTGGTCACTTGCATGTTTTGCTTAAAGAAGACCTATCACCTCCAGGGAAACCTCATGAAGTAACAGGAGACTAAAATACAAACACTTCCTTAAATATGCTTCATTAGGAAAATCAACGCATTTCACCTGTAATTCAGTTTTTAAAAAAGCGATGGCCCTTTAAGACTTTGAAGTCGGGCCAAGTTGGCACATGGCAGTTTGATGTATGACTGTATTGACGGTTGTATCAAATCTCCTGTCTCTGAGCTGGGAGAGTCCACCTTGCAGAGGGGAGCCTGTAAGTCTACATCATGTGCACATTGATTTTCTCTGGGCTGCTATGTCTGTGATGGATATAACACTAGCTGCAATGTAATTTGATGCCTGTAAACCCTGTCACACTATGTCCTCAGTGTGCTGTGCCTGCTACACTGTATGTAGTGAGAGGCTCAGATCACCCTGTACAAGCAGCTATATCCTCAGTTCCCCCTGCACAGTTGGTAGCTCTCAACAGAAAGAATCCCTGCTACAAAAAGAGCTCTGCTAAGAAAGTGAAACTAAAATCTGTTCCCATGAAATACTGACATGAGTCCTCTGCATTGCTAATGACATGTATTGGAAAAAAGTCTTATAATGTCATCTACTACTATATTTTGTGTGTTTGTGTGGAGGTGATAGGTACTCTTTGTGATGACTGTATTACTTACAGTGAGGCTGCTTGTAGTGATGTGAGATTAAGACACTTTTTGCTTTTTCCACATTTAGGTTCAGATACTCCATTGCACCATTCCCAAACTTCTGTATCCTAAATGCACCGTTCTTAAGACCAGCTCCATAAATATAATCCTCGAATATGTCTATTCTGTGAGGGTACATCAGTCCTAAAAGGAAAGAAGAGAAATAAGTCAGCCACCAGAGCTGTTTATTAGGAACATAAAACCAGACAGGGTTCTGACCAGAGTATGATGTATGTGGATGTTTGTTAAAATGTTTTACAACTCGGCTGTCACTCCGTCTTTTTTATGACCTCCATAAGAACAAGCTGCATTAGACGTTGAGACCTCCAAGGTCTGTACGCGCTGTACATGTCCTTACCTAAAGAAAAGCATTGCTCAGCTCTGTAACAGTGATTGTGAGATTACAAGCAAATCCAATGTATGGCCGTTCAATAAAATATCTATAAACTGATTTTGATCGATTAGATTTATTCAGGAACCTCCTCTACCATCATAGAAGGGAAGGAGAAATGGTTGGAGCCCATAGTAAATAGACCTTTGCGACCACCAAATAAAAGAAACAGTAATTGTTCTGAAGCTTCACATCAGCTGTAGTTGTGTAATACTATTGCTTCTCTCCTCAGGTAACCGAAATCCAAGGGTTGGAATCTTTATAGTCTAGAGCAGGGGTCCCCAATTCCAGTCCTCACGCCCCACCAACAGGTTATGTTTTCAGGATATCCCACAGAATGCACAGACCATAATTAGGTCACCTGTGCAGCATAATTAAATCACCTGTGTACTGCTAAGGAAAGCCAGAAAACATGACCTGTTGGTGGGGCGTGAGGACTGGAGTTGGGGACCCCTGGTCTAGAGCAAAGAACCTGGCAAAATCTGGGTTACGGGGATGATGTGAACAGTCAGAATAAACAAACAAGATGAAGTATTTTGGTCAGTTTTCACCTCCCTGCGTTGTATTAATAACATTTTCAATTGTTTTCATCTTGTAAATATTTAGCATGACCGCTGTCATTACATGGAGATTATCTTAGAGTGTTGAAGGTCTAAGGTACGGGTGTCAAACTGCGGCCCTCCAGCTGTTGGGAAACTACAACTCCCATCATGCCCACTGTTATAGATTATACAAATGCATGATGGGAGTTGTAGTTTCCCAACAGCTGGAGGGGCGCAGTTTGACACCCCTGGTCTAAGGTCTTGCACAGTAAGTAGAGTGACTATAGCAAGTTGGCTTTTTCCACAAGTTTCAGGACCATTATATTTAGTTGCTAAGGCTAAATTCAAGTCGATCATTACCTGGGCAGGTCTTATCCTCAGGCAAGCAAGGCTATGTCTACACTTCACAGCTTTACAATCATATTTTTGATGCTTTTAAAATCCTAAAAGCGCCAAAATACGATCGTTCGTGCAGCCCCATAGACTACAATAGAAAAGATGAGCTGTAGTCTCCACAGCTTGTCTCTTCTACAATCGTCTTTTGGTCCCGGAGTATTATACAACATGTGTATAATACGCCGGCGCTTTTAGTTTTTTTGCCGTTTCCCATACAATATAATTGTATGGGCGATGTCAAAAAAAGAGAAGTGACCACGGTTGTTGCACAAAATGTGACAAAAACCATGGTCCTGCATTGGAGAAAAAACATCTGCTTTTGGCCATTTTTTTGTCCAATGCAGTGTAGCCATAGCTTAAAATAAGGTAAACACAAGTTGGTTGCTTCAGGACCACATTCACCTTTAAAGGGGTATTGTTACCTTGCACTTTGATGTCATATGGATAGGATATGCCATCAAAGCCTGATAGATATGGGTACCCACTTCAATCCCACTTCAATCCCAGGAATGGGCCTCTGAGAGTTTTGGTTCACAATGAAGACCTGGTGATGCTTCCAAACGACTCTCCACTATGTTCTATGGGAGTTCTGAGTACAGCTAAACATTCTGCTCACATGCACTGGAAGCTCCCCTAGAACAGAATTGAGTGTTGTGCGCAAGCATGATCGGGTCTCCATTTTGAGCCAAGATTTTTAGAGGCCCTTTCTCAAAATAGGTGTGAGTCCCAGATGTGGGACCCATATCTATTAGACTTTTTTGACAAATCCTACCGATGTGCCATAAAAGAAAAAGGTGGGGACAACCCATCTAACAGCTGTTCACTGAAAACTTGCTTGGCCAATAGTTATTCCTTTTGACCCTACTATAATCATACAGACTCATTGTGGCCAAATATGCATGTGTTCTCAGTGGGTAAAGGGGAATAATCTCTTCCTTGAAGACTGTGGCGTACTGGATATGTCTACAGGGATGGGTGCTGGTGGAGAATTGGTACACCTCCATACACATAAGTCAGTCGGCTGGTCTGGACACGGCTGGTGGCTTTGGCCTTTTGTGAGCTGATCTGTATGTAGACTTTTAGACTTTTTGTAAGACCCATGTCTCTGAAGGGTTCTTAGTTAACATTTATGCCCCTCATAATGAGTTTAGCAACTTTTAGTAAAAGTTTTCAATTTAATTTTGGTGAACAGATGTCTTGTAAGTGACGAGGAATTACAACACAAGATATATTACAAAGTTCCATAACTTTTGATTTTACTATTATTTAACTATAGCTAATAAGCACTTTCTCTCTCCATGAAAGGTGTTTTTTTCTTGGAGTGATGTAACAGCTGTGCTGCATGCTCTGAACCAATCAGATAATATCTCTTCAGTTCCCCCTCACCTCCCTCTCTGATAGCATAGTGTGCCGCAGACACTGTGGAAGAGATACTGCAAATGCATCCCCCCTTCCTGTTTTTTGCTTGCAGTTTTACCCTGGACAATATTTTTTGGGGGGCTTTCAAGGTTTAACACACCTACAGGCAAATAAATGGGAAAAACTACAGGCTGCTAGAAAGTGAGCTTATGCTACTACCCCCAATAAGGTGTACTAGAATGTCTCATATATTCCTATGTACTATTGATTTATAGGTACTATTTAAGCAATCAAAACCCCCATTTATAGTTACTACTAATGTTGCACGTAAAGAAGACCTGTGACCTCTCCTGACCTGTCTGTTTTACTAAATCCTTGTGTTCCCTGTGAAATAACAATTCTGGGGCATCTTGTCCTATAACTCTGTGTTGTGCGGTTCCTCTGTTATTCCTCCTAGAAACTCTATTACTGAATCTGTCAAGTGGGTGTTACCAATCCAATTTTTTAAAGGGGTGTGTCCCTGCACACACTTCCTTAGCACTGATTGGACAATGTCCAACTGTGCAGGGACACACCCTCACTTGGTAACACCAAACTGACAGATTGGTAATGCATTTCTGGGAAGAATAGCAGGGGAACCATGCACCATAGAGATTTAAAGGGAACCTGTCACATAGATTATGCCCCCCTTGCTGAGGGCAGCAAAAGCTAGTGACAGACCTGCTGTTTCCAGCGCTGTGTCCCTTATTCTGTAAGATGCTGGAGTTTTAGAGCATTTATCCCTCAAATCTTATTCTTGAGCAGGTGTTAGCCCCGCCCATCAAAGGCTAGCACCGCCCACTGACAGTTATTCACATGTTTCTACCTATTCAAAGTAAGGCCCTGTTCACACGACGGATTTGAACGTAGTTATGGTCGCGGGTTCTGACACTGTTTCCGCGGCCAAAACCACGTCCAAATCGCGCCCACTTTATTAACATGGTTTCCTATGGTAAACCGCGTTAATATTCACACGCTGCGGGTTTGGCCGCGGCATTGAGGCCGTGGCCTTGCCGCGCACATTTGAGAACTCTTCTGTCAATTCTTGACAGGGAGTCCTCATCGTGGTGGCTGCGCGGTGTTGCCACAGGTGTCGCCGCGGCTGGCGGCGCGGTTTTCCCCCTGACTACTAATTTGCATGGGGGCAAACCTCGACGCAAGCCGCACCCCAAACCATGCCCCACTTGCGCCTCGACCACACCCAGCGCCCGCGCCGCAAACCCGCGTCGGGAGACGCGAGTTTGCAGCAAGGTTAGGACTAGGTTTGGCCGTGGGAACCGGACGAGGTTAGGACGAGGTTTGGCCAAACCCACGGCCAAACCGGCCGTGTGAACGAGGCCTTATAGGTTTATTAGTTGAGGTGGGTGGGGGTAACCTCAGATGGGCGGGGTTTGAAAAAAAACTGACTCTTTAATAAATGACTCTTTTCTGGCTGAAAACTGCGGATTTGAGCATTAAATACTCGAAAACTACAGCATCTTACAGAATAAGGGACATAGCGCTGGAAACAGCAGGTCTATCACTACCTTGTGCTGCCCTCAGCAAGGGGGGCATAACCTATGTGACAGGTTCTCTTTAAGGGGAGTTGATCAAAAAGTGTTATTTTATGGGAAAACACTACTATTCACTAAAACAGACACGTTAGGAATGGCGGCAGGTACTTTTTAGGTAAGTGGGTACACATGTCCAATATCTACCTAAACTGTGGTCAGTAATTTTAATTAGTAACATCAGAAGGGCAGTTTATCCATGAAAGTGATAATCTAATTTTTTTCCCTTGAGTCAACATATAGTTAGCTGGATATTTAGAAGTATTAATACTGCTGAGAGTACTCACCATGCTTACTTCTGACAACCATGGCTAAATCAGAACCATCCAGCCGGACTGTGCCAATGACAGACAGTTCAAAGTCAGCCCAGTAAAGGCGCTGGCTGAAATGATCAACCACAAGTCCTGAGTAAAAGAAAAAAAAGGAGAATTTATTTCTGAGGGTTTTTCAAAGTTTTTACAGGCACTTTGCATGTATCACATGGAATCCAAATAATTATTTAGAACAGAACCAATTTGGGGGAAGGAAAATGTATTCCAGGTCACAGCAGGTTGTTTGCAATCCGTTAAGTTATGCACATTGCTTTACACTCGGCCGCAGCATCCAAGCTTGTTGAGCAGCAAATTGCATTTGTTTTATTTTTCTGTTCAGAAAAAAAAATTCCTTTGATCTGCTGAAAATCCAGTGAACGCCGGGCTCTTAATAATAAAACACAAGCTGTTAGTACTTGCTAAGATTTCTCCGTTGCAGGGAGATCGGTGAGACGCGAAGCTGTGTGTTCAGAAACTTTAAGCCGGCATACTTCCTAATAATGGCTTTATCTGAAATAAATTCTTCTGGATCAACTTGTAGCCTACAGCGACTTACAGGAAACACAACTTCGGGTGAAAAATTTCAGGACCTGAAATTTTATGCACATTCTATACAGCAAAAAAACTCATATTTACTAATGTAATATTATTGAGAACATTTTGATCCTAAATCGTGTGCTCCCATTCCAAACAGAAATTCCCTCACAATTCCCCAGAGCATCCTCTTTAATGGAAATTAACATACACCCGCCTATGTTAAGTCTGAATGACAGGGAAGTCCTATAGAAATTGGGACTTGTTGCCACAAATGTACATATATGGGGACGGGAGGGGACCACAGCAATCACCACTCCCCCCTCTATATTGTGGCAGAGCGACCATAGGTGGCTGCATGGTGCTGCCACTAGGTGGTGTATGGCAGGAGACCTGCTAGAAATGTGCCACCGAGGGACTGGTCTAGGTGGGGGAAGCCAAGTGTTATTGGTCAGCAACTTTAGGTTGCTGACACTCTACGTAGTATGGCTGATGTCCAGCCATTATGGGTTGGCTTTCCCTGAACAGCTGCAGATGGGTGGGTGGCTGTTCCCACATTCTAGGCCAAGTTTTGGGCCAGTCTCTGGATGGCTATAAGAGGCCTCCTACTACAGGTAATCAGGGGGGTGTGGTCAGCTGCAGTTTGGAGCAGCAGTGGAGCTTGTGAGAGGAGGCTCTTAACCCCCAGGCTTGAGGAAGCCGAAACCAGTGAAGACTGGTGAAGTGGTTGCTTGTTGGTGCTGGATGGTAGATCCAGAGCTCAGGTTAGAGAGGCAACCTAATGTGTGTAGTCTGTGGCTAGACGGCCGAGGATTTTGTTTATATTTTGTTTCCTGTATTTTCCCTGTGACTCAATAAAGCTGGCTGAGGCCAGGTTAAAAGACTACTGGTGCCCGAAAATTGATTAGCCTATACCGGTCTACCAAAGACGGCGATCGTCACAATATGGGTAATACTACTTATCTATTATTGTCCATTATCATCTAAATTGGATTCATGCAATTATTTACTGACCCATTATAATTTCCTTTCTTGGGGTACATTTTTGTGATATATTTATTGTGGATACATAACATTGATATTTTCATATATTTCCATGTATTTTTGTATGCAATCAAGCTGATAACTTTTTGTCTCAGGGCTACACTATACCAGTATACATTGTATTATCTGGTCCCTGGATACACTTTGTCAGCTATTTTTGATAAGTGCAATATTAATGTTTTATATCATGAATTATAGTTTGTGATATCTTTCCATCGCCGTGTTCATATTGGTTTTCCTCTGTTTGTATGTTTTGGTAATTTTTTATTTTTTGTTTGTTTACAATTTTGTATGATGTTAATAAAATTTGGTAATTTTTTTATTGTGACAAGAATCCATTTTTTTTTCTTTTGTTTGACATGTTTGTGGGAGTATCTCATAGTAGTGTATGAGGGATTTTTGACGCCTTTTTGTATAGGACAAGTAGATAGCTGACAACATATGGGAATAGTACTGACTCATCAAATACTTGTCATAGCAGTCAATATGGATTTCCGAGTGAACTATACTGAGAGATGTAGCCTATATACAATCACATAAAAAGGAAAAATATCTGTAGCCAATCATCTGCACAGCAGGCATAAATGAGTGTGTGTCAACAGGCTTGTCTGCTGTTTCCATTAACAATAAGCAGAATTGAGAGTGCAGCTCTGGAGTACAATAGAAGATGTAGCTTGGGATCAGCACGGGATAAGTAATGCAAGTTATGCACGCAGTGACTGCACCAGCGGAATAGTGAGCACAGCTCTGGAGTATAATAAGGGATGTAACTTGGGATCGGTACAGGAAAAGTAATGTATATACACAGTGACTGCAACAGCAGAATAGTGAGTGCAGGTCTGGAGTATAATACAGGATGTAACTCAGGATAAGTAATGTATGTACAGTGACTGCACCAGCAGAATAGTGAGTGCAGCTCTGGAGGATAATACAGGATGTAAATCAGGATCAGTACAGGATAAGTAATGTATGTACAGTGACTGCACCAGCAGAATAGTGAGTGCAGCTCTGGAGGATAATACAGGATGTAACTCAGGATCAGTACAGGATAAGTAATATAAATACAGTGACTGCACCAGCAGAATAGTGTGCGCGGCTCTGGAGTATAATACAGGATGTAACTCAGGATCAGTACAGGATAAGTAATGTATGTACACAGTGACTGCACCAGCAGAATAGTGAGTGCAGTTCTGGAGTATAATACAGGATGTAACTCAGGATCAGTACAGGATAAGTAATGTATGTACACAGTGACTGCACCAGCAGAATAGTGAGTGCAGCTCTGGAGGATAATACAGGATGTAACTCAGGATCAGTACAGGATAAGTAATATAAATACAGTGACTGCACCAGCAGAATAGTGTGCGCGGCTCTGGAGGATAATACAGGATGTAACTCAGGATCAGTACAGGATAAGTAATATAAATACAGTGACTGCACCAGCAGAATAGTGTGCACAGCTCTGGAGTATAATACAGGATGTAACTCAGGATCAGTACAGGATAAGTAATGTATGTACACAGTGACTGCACCAGCAGAATAGTGAGTGCAGTTCTAGAGTATAATACAGGATGTAACTCAGGATCAGTACAGGATAAGTAATGTATGTGCACAGTGACTGCACCAGCAGAATAGTGAGCGCAGCTTGAGTATAAACAGGATGTAACTCGGATCAGTACAGGATAATGTAATGTATGTACACAGTGAATGCACAGCAGAATAGTGAGTGCAGTTCTAGAGTATAAAATAGGATGTAACTCAGGATCAGTACAGGATAAGTAATGTATGTGCACAGTGACTGCACCAGCAGAATAGTGAGCGCAGCTCTGGAGTATAACACAGGATGTAACTCAGGATCAGTACAGGATAAGTAATGTATGTACACAGTGACTGCACCAGCAGAATAGTGAGTGCAGCTCTGGAGTATAATATAAGATATAACTTAGGATAAGTACAAGATAAGTAATATATTGTATGTCTATCGGGACTTTGTCAGCAGAATGGTGAGCATAACTTTAGAGTAACAAGATGTAACTTGGGATCAATACAAGAGTAATGTAATGTATTCACTAAGTGAATCAACTTTAATACAGATTAATATAAATAAATCAAAATGTTTCTCACATGTGAACATTATATCACTGACACAATCTTCAGGTCTTTGGTTCAGGCATTTAGTTTGTTCAGTTAACGTCTCTTGTGTTTTAGTAATTTATCTAGATTAACTTCGCAAGCTTTATCTGGCAAAGCCCTAATGCAAATCTGCAACCTGGCCCCCAACTTTTACAATGCACTTTAAGCAGTGCTTTCATTTATGAAACAAAGGCCTATTGGGTCTTTAAGTATTAGGGCACCCCCGATATTTACACCACTACTATATGTTGCAATACAATTTTGGTCTTATCACTTCTATTCAATATCACACCTGCCTCAGTCTGAGAAAACATCAACAATTCTTTGGATACATTTTTTCCTTCCTTGACTAAAAAATAACCCGACTGCCGTATTCTACAATTTGATATTTTTTACCAGGTTTTCTGAACCTGGAGTCAATCAGCCATCACACTAGGGTACCAATAACCTGAAATCATTGTCAGCCAGGAAAAGCAATTGTCTTAATTCTAAGCTGCATTTGACTTCAGTTCTGTAAACTGCAGGTGATTCCCTTTACTGTCACTTCTGGACCCTTTTTGCACCATGAGAGTCTACAATGCAATAACAATCGGCAGCGGACTTTGAGGAAATTTTTCCATTTTCTCCGGCCGAAGTCTACAGAATGTATCACAGTGTTCCTCGGAGTGCTGAGAAATCTATTATTAAAGGGGCACTTGAATAAAAACTTACAGCCATACACATAGGATACATTATTAGAAGAAAAAAATCTATAAACCAAGTCCTTCTGCCTGATAAATGCTGAGTAATTGTTTTTTACATAATTGAATTATAAGCTTGGATATCATGATTAAACTAGATACCTGTCGGTCTTTGTAAGTTTTTCTGCACTATAACTCTTCTTAAAGTGCCATCCATGGCCGCCTCCTCGATATGTGACCGGTCTCCGATGACTGTCCAGTACATCATCCTGACAGGGACGACATGTTTGGAAAATAAAAAAAGGGTGGAGAAAAGATAAAAGCCTGTGAGATTAAATTGACAGATTTACACCTTAAAAGGGATTGTCTCACTACAATGATTGCTGCTTTTTATGTTAAAGATCTTGCAAAAACAAGTCACTTTGCAATATGTATCCATTAACAGTGTCATACCTATTCCTAGATATCCCCTCTTTTATGGGCTGCTTCAGCTCCTCAGGTCGCTATAGCTACAGACCTGTTCAATCTCTCATGATGGGCTGCCAGCACTGGTTGCTATAGCTACAGACCTGTTTGATCTCTTCTGATAGGCTGCCAGCACTGGTTGCTATAGTTACAGACCTGGCTTATACTGCAGTCTATTGGAAGTCAATAAACACGACCCTGAACTCAAAGTGAAACCAAGAAAACAGGACTGAGGTAAGATGAATAAATGTAGTGAGACAACCCCTTTAGGCATGCTTTCTGATCTGTGGGCACCATGTTATAGAGCAGGAAGAGCTGAGCAGATTAATATATATTATATATAGAACTTGTATTTAATTCATTGAAATTTCTGCTTATTCTGCGTTAAAGGGGTTGTCTCACTACAAGGATTGCTTTTTATGTTGAAAATCTTGCAAAAAAAGTCAGTTTGCACTATATGTCCATTAACAGTGTCCTACCTATTCCTAAGTATTCCCTCTTGTATGCGCTGCATCAGCTCCTCAGGTTGCTATAGCTACAGACCTGGTGTCCTCAGCAGCTCATCACTGCAGGCCAGTAGAAGCCAATAAAGCCAGTAAGAATACTCTGAATTAAAAAAAAATTAAACCGAGAAAACAGGACTAAGATGAGATGAATCAATGTAGTGAGAGAACCCCTTTAAGGAGTCCAGTGGGCGGTCTTATCAGTGATTGACAGCCTTCTTTATTTGAGAGTACATACAGTAATGGCTATCAATCACTGATAAGACCGCCCACTGGACTTCTTAACCCAAAACAAGCAGAGATTTCAATGAATATAATACAAGCTCTACAGAATATTTTTTCATAAATCTAGAAATCAATCTTCTCACCTCCTCCTGCTCTATCAAATGCTGCTTGTAGCTCAGACAGCATGTGCACCGTGACAGGTTCCCTTTAAAGGGTTTGTCCACTTGATGGTGTCAGTGGGTCACCAAAAGGCCAGCTGCTCCTACAGAACTAGTCTTCTCCTGAGGTTACTAAGACAAAGGGCCACATGTCTGAACCTGTTTAGGTCTAAAACTCACTTTTTTGCCCATAGTAACCTATGGGCAAAAAAGTGAGTTTTAGACCTAAACAGTTTCATACATGTGGTCCTAAGTATTACACAATGCCCATTAAAATCAATAAGGCATCTGAATAATAGAAGAATGCTCCCTACTGATCACAGCATCAAAGTGGCTGGGACTACACTGCAGTTCTTCTACAAAGAGTGAATGTAGAGCTTTAAAAAAGAGCTAAGGAGTTAAATGGTTTCTATATTCTTAGATTTGGCAATGGGGCTTAAGCCTCCCTGTGTGGAGACTAATCTCAAATCGAATCGATTGACATTCATGTTGTTCTTTTGTAAGTCCTTAAGTTGAGCCATAGGCTGCACACAGTACTTAAATATTTTATGATGTGTTGTATCACATAGGGGTAAACTTCATGGTACTTCTGCTGTAGGGCATCAGATAAACTTACTTTGCTCCAACGATTGGCTGATCAACAAAAGCCAAGCTGCTGATATCTTTGATAATCAGGACGTATTGTCATTTTTTGGTGGAATTTTGGAGGAAATTGCCAAAAAGTCCACCCTAACTCTATCTCTAAACTGGGTTAAAGGGGTTTTATCGTTTGAAGTGTTCGTGCTCTTCAGCTAATTCTATGCGATTGTATTTGAAATCCAGGGACGAGTCTCTTCTCTCAGCAGCCGTGTCTCTCCTGCCAGGAGGCGTGTCTCTCCTGCCAGCAGGCATGTCTCTCCTCTCAGCAGGCTTGTCTCTCCTCACTGAAGAGCTGTGACATCATCAATCTGTGTGAAGCAGGAGAAGGGGCAGGTTGTCTATAGAGGACAGCTATGCAGCCTCCTGTAATGTTCTGTTGTTTGCATAGCCTTCAGCTTCATGCTGCACAAGCTCCTTGCTGTGCTATAACCAGTTATACACACAGTCTGAACAGATGAAACACATGAGGAATGCACACTGCCCCCCCCTCTTTCCCCTCTGTTATCAGGCAGAAGGCTGTGTGACTGTGTTATATGGAGGGAACACAGGATATAAGACTGTGTTATATGGGGGAATCTATGAGTTAAACAGTTAGTAATTGCCCAGATTATTCACCTTTGAGCTGGGAGATGAGTACAGAGCCAGCAGCCCTCTCACATAGCTGGTTTTACTTTTCGTTTTAACAGCTCAGAGGGGAGTAAACACAGAGTGTGCAGGCAGCCAATCACAGTGAAGGGGGCGTGTCCAGGGCGAAATCTGACTAGGGGCGTGTCCCAACAGGCTGAATGAAATGTCAGCCAGCCAATCACAAAAGGGGGCGTGTCCCGACTGGCAGCTGCAAAAAAAATAGCTATTGATGCACAGTAAAGCTTATATCTGCGATAATAAGTGACTTAGGTAATGCAAACTAATTACAAAAGTGCTTATTTTTACTGTCCTCATAATCTGAGATATGATCTTTGTAGCGAGAAAACCCATTTAAGGACTAAGGTTAAGGTTTTTTCGGGCTTTCAAGGGTTTATTTACTATTCCTTGATGCCCCCTCCATTCTTCCTCGTTCCCGGTGCGGTCTAACTTCCAGTCGAATATCACCTTGTCACTCCAGATGTAACGTCACTTCTGATTGACATTATTGGTTTTAAAGTCAACTAGAAGTGAAGCTGTGCCTGGAGAGACAAATTGAAGTTGCCTGGAAGTGATGAGAGCGAGGAGGAATAGAAGGGTGTCAGGGAAGGAAAATTAGCCCTTAAAAGCCAGTAAGACACCCTAACCTTAAACCTGGATTAGAGTTTGTGTTATTGTTATGGATAGAGAAAAAATTCGAGTCGGAAATGGCTTGAACGCAAAAATATTCAGTCCAGTTTTGGACCGAACAAGCCTTATTTGAGCAACACTAATAACATCAAATGAATAATGGACCATGTAATATACGGTCGCACTGAATCAACCAGAGCATGAACACATTTTTTACAATAGCTTTCTCTTATATCTAATAGAAAGGGACCCCATCTCTGACCTCATATGTACACATAGGGCTTATAAATAGGGTTGGTCCATTGACAAAGCCAACCAGCTATATTTGACAGCTTGGTATATTTGATATAAATATAAGACTTACCCCTTTTTGGGATTTACAGCAATTGCATAAGGCTCTCCTGCTATGTTGGTGAGGAGTCGGGTGCAGTTTGGACCATTTATTTGACCAACATTTATGGAATATCTCAAGCTTGCCCAGTGAGTGGTGTAATAGCTGAACCAATGCATGCGGGAGTGGTCCGTCCAGTAGATGTTTCCTGCTACCCAGTCCACAGCGATATCTCTGGGTCTTTTAAATTCAGGGCACTGGAAGACAAATGATGCAAAATGATGCAATTAAGGATGCGATATCACATAATATGCTAGAAGCAATTCATGTATTTTACTAATGCTGCCTATGCAAAGATTTAGGAAGAAGTCTAGATTTGAATACTTAGGTCTTCTTCACACGGGGCAACTTTGGTGCAGTTTTTATTATTATTTTTTCTTTTTGCATCTGTGGCCAAAACTGGATCAAAATTGTAGAAGACAGTTTTTCACATTGTTCAGGCTCCACCACAACACATTCAAATGTGACTATAAGTTTACTTTTAAAACAAGACTTAAGGGGAGAATGTCACTTAGATAGTTTCTGGTCTTTATAGCCATCGTTGCATAAGAACTTATAAACTTCCTCCTACATAACACTTATGTTTTTGGTTCTGCGAGGACACTATGGGGAACTTATGAAAACTGTCTAGGTCTAAGACTTTCTTTGTTGCCCATAACAACCAATCAGAGCCCATAGAAACCAATCAGACATCCCCTTTTAGGGAAGCTCTAATTGGTTTCTATGGGCAACAAAGAAAATCTTAGACCTAGAAAGTTTTCATATATGTCCCACATATTGTCCTCGCAGAACCAAGAACATCAGGGTCATATAGAAGCATTTATATGGAAAAAATAAAGATATCCCTCATGTGTTGCTTTTCTTTTCTTTTTCCTCCCTATTCATATATCATTAGATCACTGAAGCTTCCTGGTTGTGGAAGGGTTACTAGTTCTCCAGGATCAAGTCCCAGAATCCATTGCAGTTACAATCTACAACCTCCCTGCACCCGTCCACTAATACTCCCAGCACTGTTCAGCTCTGCCCTGCACTCTTAAATCATCATTCTCAGACATGTATACTTCATGCTCCTGTAACTCTGACTGCTGTGGGCAATGTTGTATCGCCCAGCTTTCCTGTACACTGGATAGCCAATCTAGCATCCAAGAAAGGCAGAAAATGTCACATCCCCCACGGCAATTAGTTTTTTATCATAGGAAAGCTGTGTGCCTGCTGTAAGGGATGTGCATCAAACAGTTATACAGTACACAATCCCCCAGGCTTTGTGATGCTGTTTACAGCTTTCATGGCTAGCAGTATTTGAAGCAGAGCTAACTAATATTTCCTTCTGTTCTCTAATCACCCCTGCTGCCAAGACCAGCAGAAAAGAATGACATCACAAGAGGCAGCCATATCTTTATCTGATCAGGTCACACCCCCTACAGGTTTCTGAGCTGAGCCTGGCTACAAAGCACACCATCTAAATGGACAAAACCTGCACTGACGTCATGTGATCAATGGACAGCGCATGGTTTTCAGGAAGTAGGAAGAAGGGCAGTAAAGGGCTCTCTGGTTTTGCAAAGCAGAACAGGTAAATAATTTTTAATAAGTATCAATTACAAAGTTCAGTGTAATTAAGTTATAAGCTCTATAGTAAATAAAAAGATAGTGCCGGAAAACCCCTTTAATCTCTTCAACATAGCGTAGAATATATGCAACTGGTGATAATGTGACATTAGTGTGTTAGACCATATTTATTAAGATGATAATCTCCTTCCAAAACTGTTCCAATTCCATACACGACCAGAGCATGTGTAGCGGGTCAGCATGTGAAGCTTCATATTTTATTCCAGGTATATCCCGAAAATTTATAAGCATTAATAGGTTTATTGCCCTACCACATATAGGGCCCATGTATTTCTTTGCATCAAAAGTGAGACTGCACTTTTTTGGACCATGAAGCTTTCTGGCAAAGTCCTAATGCATGGTCCTGTTCCATATCAGGAGGGCTAAAAAGAATCATGAATTCATCCTAAGGCAATGTTAGCAGGTCTAGGCCATTAACTCATTGAGGTTGCAGCTATTTTCTGTTATCGTTTTTTTTCTCCCCACCTTTCAAGAGCCATATCTTTTTGATATTTCCATCTACATATCTATATGACGGCTTTTTTTGCGGGAAAAGATGTACTTTTTAATGGTGCTAGGGTAAATGATGCTACATTTTAGTAGATGAGACTTCTACAGACTTGGCAATTTTTGTAAAATAAAAAAGGGAGGTGATTTCTGCTTTTAATATTAATTTTTTATTTATTTATTTTATAGTTTAATACTTTGTCCCCTTCAGCTATGTCTACACAGCACAGAATTACAATCTGATTTTTAAATGGATTCAGTATTTAAAAATATGCAAAAATCCAACTGTAACCAGTGCCCCATAGACCGCAATTGAAAATTTGTGCTGTAGTCTACACAGCATTCATTTTCTACTGTGGGATTTCTAAACCACCGTCCCACTGCCGGAAGATAGAAGATGTTCTATCTTCAATCGGATTCCCGTATAGTCAATGTACTGGGCCGGCGGGAAATGTGAAAATCGACTGCTGTTTACTGCACAAACCCGAGCCAAAAATCATGGTACAGTGATGTTAAAATATCATCGGATTTTGGACGGCATTTTAACATTTGCTTTGTAGACATTGCCTTAGGGTACTTGACGATGAGTGCTTGTCTTATATACAATTCGCACATAGGATGTCAAGATTGCACCTGGCAAACCCTCTGTGTCTGACTCTGGTCGCCGGCCACGACCGCTGCGACCAAAGCTACTGCTTCGGCCATGATACCTTTCCAGTTTGAACACAGTCTTCTAGCTCTGTATGTTTAATTGATTCCTGGCCAATGCCCATGGTCAGGAATCTTCCGGCACTTGTTGGGTTAACCTGTTCCTTTTTTGATGGACATTTCTATTCTTCTATCACCTCTGCTCTACCTTCTTCTGTTCCCTATATAAGGACTCAGCTTCCTCTCTTACTTGCCTGCTATATGGTTTCACCGCTGCCAATAGGTCGCCTGTTTTCTGCTTGGATTCTTCTGTATTTTTTACCTTGCCTTGGACTCTTTTTTCTCCTCAGTTACCTGATTCTGTATTGTGTTACCGTTCGTTGCCGACCTTGCCTGTCTGACTCTCCCTGTTTTTTCTATGTTCGTTTGTCTGCGTAGTCTTCTGGTTGGGGCCGACCTAGTAAGGAGTCGGGTACCCCAAGAGGCAGAGACAGGGGTTGGGACCAGAGTCAGGGCCTCACTCTGTCTGTGTCTTCTTGTGGGCCCCTAACATAGGATTTTCATAAATAGGGGTACATACATGGCAGATACGGCTTTCGACTGCCATGAAAACTGATCATCACTACGATTCTGCTGCTTGGGGGCCGATCTGAGAGATAAACATCTAAAGTGTTACCAACAGGGATCGGGGCTGGCTCCATGACCTGCTGTTAGCGGTAGTTGCCCCCTGTAATAAGCAGCCACCTCCATGGTGCAAGCTCAGCACTTATGCCCGCTCCATATACCCTTCACAGCATTTAGATGTTCAGGATTGTCCGAATGCATGAAGGGGTTAGTTCTGGGAGTTGGTTGATGGGTCACCTATACTATTCAATTGAAATTTAGAATTCAGGTCAATAAACACCATCTTATGTGGATATCAACATCTTGCTCGGTAGTAGAGTTAGTCTTCAGTTACGCTCTGAGTTATACACTTACAATTAATCCGCTTCTGGTTTCCTTTCCTCTTCTGCCATGAAATGTGTTATAGAAAATTCCTCCTGGATTGAACTGTGTGCTCCATATAATCATATTGCCTTGAAGGTACATGTCCATTCCTGTGATTCGAGAGTTGTGGGCAATACGAGATATCTGCTGATGCTCTGTGTTGTGGCCAAATGGATATCTGAAAGCGAGGACCTCAGTGTCATTGGCGACATAGAGTATTTGTTCTTCGGAGTCTGAAATAATCACAGATATCAGAATTATACAGTTATAGGTTTTATTTGGAATAAGGACGTCTGTGTCCATGGAAAATACATTAGATATCCATATCTGAGTTACAATCAATATCTGCTATATATTTGTTTCCATGTGATTCAAAATTATATTTCGTGAGGGCCCCGAGCACTGTTCCGTTTAAAGGGAATGTGTAATCAAAAATGACTCATTGTTTAACTCACATTTTTATGTTCATAATTTTCCAGATCACTTTCAATATTTTTTTAACAATTCTTAAGTCCTGCAGTTTTCACTTTGGCCACTAAGTCTAATAATAGTCTAACACTTCCTGATCTGTACAGAAAGATTCTCAGTGGTCTGCTCATTATCAGCACAAAGAGGGTCAAACTGAAAGGAGACACCAGTGTGAATAGATAACACAGGATCCATCAGTCACAGGAGGAGATAGTCACAGTTCACCCTTTCACCTCCCTGCACAGTGAGTTCTTCCCAGGTCACAGAGCATGACTAGAAAACTCTCCTATAGACGTGAATGGGACTGAGTCAGTCTTAAGGTTCCTATGTGCATGAAGCTACTGTAAAGCATCTTTCTGACTGCTGTTAAAGCAGTGCAAACAAGGACTAGTGGCCAAAGTGAAAACTGCAAGACTTGAGAATTATTAAAAAATATTGAAAGTGATAGAAAAAAAACAACCAAAAATTCCTAACAAATGTGTTTAACATAAAAATGGGACTTAAACAATGACTCATTTTTTGATGACATGTTCCCTTTGAGCCAGGTAAAAGAGAACTTTCAATTAAAAATAACATACAGCACAATTGTCCATATCCATAAATCAGCTGGGCCCATAGAGTATCCAGACAAACTGTATTAACAGCATCCAGCTCTAGCACAGTGATGGTTATGGCTCACATCCTTACTGGGCTAGGGCAGTGAAGGCTATTGTTTGCATCTCTGATAGTTATGGTGATGGGTTAATGCCTATATTCCAGGTGGTATAGCACTGTGAAGGGAATATTGTCATTATGCTTAGTGATGTTGGGCAGTGAGGAGTTTAATTTCCACATTCCCAATGGAGTAGTGCAGTGAAGGTATAAATGTTAGGACCCTGGTGGTCTAGAGCAGTGTAAATTATTGTCAGCATCTCTGATAGTTAAGGTGATGAATGGGTTGATGTCTGTGTTCCTGGTGGTAGAGTACTTCGTAATGATTAATGTCATTATGCTTAGTGATGCTGGGCAGTGAAGTGTTTATTATTAATATCCCTGGTAGGCAAGTGTAGAGAGGGGTTTAATGTAAGGATCCCTGGTTTTCTAGTTACTATCTACGGTAGTCACATAATTGTAGTATCCCTGTTAGAGGACAATAAAAGGATTAATTACTATAAGAAGAAGTTGGTTCAACTTCCTGTCATGTCACAGACTAATCATATAGAGGACATCAGGGAGCAAAAAGTTATCTCAACTTTTTAAATATTTGTAATGGCTTTTGCTGTGATTTCAGATGAGATAACTTGGTGCAGCAAGATATCACTGCACAACATAGCTACATCCTTAAGTGCAGGGAGGGGATAGAGAGGACTGTGCTGCTGTAACTGCATGGCTGCACAGTTCTATCTATGACTGCGCAGAGCAATCTAGGCATGCTTAGGCTTTGTTCAGATCTGTGTTGGATCTGGTCTGCAGGATTCATTGGGAACGCAAAAGCTGCGCTATTGTTTCTGCCAAAACAACAGAAACCACAGAGGAAACCCAACAGACCAATTGTAATCAGTAGGGACCGTTGGGCGCCATTGGTGTCTATTGTCAAACAGATCCTTTTGTGTCCTTTTGGACCTCAGTGATAGAGGTTCTGAGGCAGATCTGAACCAAGCATTGAGAGAAAAGCCCAGGGAGTCTGCACAGGAGCACAATTTACCAAAGCAGGGGCAGCTTCTGGGCGGTGCTAACAATATTTACTGCGTTGTAATATTTTATTATTATGAAACGTATATGTTGGGCTACAAATATGCATTTGAATATTAAACTACCTTAATGTATTCCTATAGGAATTATTAATACTTTTTGCACATCTCAGTATTAAAAAGTAAGGGAGAACACAATGTAGCACATTTATTATGGTAATTGTTCTAGAATTCTAGCAGAATTGGCACTAAAATGCTCTTATACCTACTTTATACCACATTTAATATGTGCTTTAGACAGTTTCTTGATACTTCTGCACCTTGTCTGACAAAAGGGGTGCGAGCTTGGTAAAATGGGCTGTGACTTTGTGGGGAAAAAATGTGGTTTATCATGCACATGGTAAACAAAGTGCCAACGTTTTGGTGCAATTAGTGGCATAAATTAAGCCAACTAATAGGTGAAAACTTAGACTGGGCAGTCTCAACATGCCCTGAATTTATCAACACTATGATACATGTGGAGAATTCTAAGACTGTCTAGAATAAGGGTATGTTCACACGGCTTATTTTGGGGCACATTTCACGGCGTACTGCGCTTAATACGTGGGGAAATGCGCCCCATAATTACGGTAATCCATAGCTCTCATAGAGAATTATGGATTATGCCTCGTCCCCCCACATGTACATCGTATTGTACGCACGGGGAGATAAGTGACATGTCAATTATTCGCAGCGAATACGCGCCGCGAGTAATGCATGTCAATGTGGTCAGTGGGGTGCCAGCCCCCCGTGCTTTGGGAATACGCACTGATCAGCGCGACTCCCAAAGCACCTAGCGTTATTGCGTTGCATACTGTTCGCGCTGCAATTACGCCGTGTGAACATACCCTAAGGTTACACTAAGAATTATTCAGTATTGATAAATCTGCCCGTTTACTATATTACACAGATAACCACTTATTTGAATTGATCGTTGCCAAACCGGTGGCATTTTTTCTGTATCAGTAACAAAAGGAGCTGTCTAGAAAGGACAACTACTTAAAGACTTTATATTAGGGGATTTTTTTAATTTATCATCTATCCTCTTGCTTAGTGGCTTTTGCTATAAGGATAATCTTCCAATTAGTGAGTGGCAAGTACACAAAAGTCATTATGGGAGTAAGGGTGCTTTCACACAGTACACTTTTTCATGTGTTTTTTGGGCAGAAATGTACAGTATTGATTGATGTGCATTTCTGCACTAAAAACACATTCGTAAAACATATCAAAAACGCAGGTGCATTTTTAATGCATTTTTTACGCATTTTATCGGACGCATTATTTGTGCTGAAAAGTACTGTACATCAATCAATGCTGTACATTTCTATACAAAGAACACATCAAAAAATGCACCAAAAAACGCAGCTGCGTGTGAAAGCACCCTAAGGGTATGTTCACACGGCATTTTGGATCCATGTTTACATACGTTTATAGATGCGTGTTTTGATCCGTGTTCCGGATCCTAAATGGACCCAAACACGCATCTAACCATGTGCAGTGTGATTTGAATTGCTTTCAATGTAAAACACGCATCGGCGTTCAGACAAGTGATCGACGATGTATGTTTACATGCATCTTTCTGATGCGTCTTTAAGATCCGTTCAGAGAATTGTCATGGCAGTTCTTGTTCAATTTGACGCAGCAGACGCCCTATTTATAACTATAGGGTGCGATCCTGCTGCAGCCAAAACACATCCAAACACACACCTGCATGTTGGATGCGTGTTGGATGTGTTATGGATCCGATTGACGCAGCGCTTTTGGATGCGATTTTCAGATCCAAAATCGAATCCAAACTGCCATATGAACATACCCTGAGCAAAAGAATGTAGGGTGTCATTTAGTGCATTAAGTGGTGAAACCTGGGCTAAAATGCTATATGTGGTATAATATATTTACATTTTGCTTACAAGTTCACAAATAATTTGTGGCAAAAAAATGGTAGATGTAGATCTGAATCACTGCAAAATTATAATCCCTGTTAAAACATAATTTTTACTAGACTATCTAAAATTATACATCCTAAACCCCTATATATTACCACTACATACCTAAATATACAGCATTCTATATACCATCCTCAGTGGAGTAATCCCCCCAAATGAAGGGGCGGCCGTTTTAAATACAAAAATATCACTAGTGCGGTTTTACAATTTTTAATCCCAGCTATCCCAACGATTTCCCCCAGAAATTTGGGGTTTCATCGGGGGTTTCAAAACTCCTCTCGCTGTGAAATAAGATTTCGCTATTTTACAAGCATATAAATTTTTATGTGAACTCCCGCCATATAGATGAGATAAAAGGGAGTGATACTTGTTTGGGATGCTCCCCAGGTAAAATAAGATGATCTCGCAGCCCCTTTGGGTAGCTGGCACCCAGGTAAGAGGGATACAGAGTGATTCTCTCTGTTCCCCCTTAAATCCCTTACATGCCCTTCAGTGTTGACAATCAAGCCCCTAGCATTTCCGCATTGGTTGTATTAATTTATACCTATTCCCGGGTTTTCTGGTAACATGTGCCTATCCCCCTCCATTATTCGCCTGGCGTTCCGAATATTGTCTCGCAAAAACCGGAAAAAGGATAGGATTCATTTCCGGTTAAAGTCGGCGAAAAGACACTGCGCTGTCCAAAATCCAATCTTGTCTCTGCGCCCCCGGGCGCTCAAATGCCTTTTTGGCGCATTCCGGGGAGAAAAAGCCTCCTCCTCAGCAAATGCCGGGGGGGAAGATTGGGCATGTCCAAAGTCCCCCCAATCTCGTGCCCCCCGGATTTTACATCTATATGCGAAATGTCCGGAAAGACAATACATGCATTTCCGGTTAGTGCGCCGGGAATTAAACTGCGCATGTCTGGAATCCGAATGGGTCTCTAGTGAATTTCAATTGCGCACATGCCCATTGCAAGCTCCCCACAACAGTGAAACAGCCACAGCGGGCCACTCGCCCCTGCCACCTCATTTCATTGGATTAAACTTAGATAAACATTATTGAGGGAGCATTTCCCCCTGAAGTTCCTAAATTTCCCTAGAGTGATGCATGTGACGATGTCTAAAGTGTAACGTGGGGTTATTCGGCCAATTATTTCGGGGTGCAAACATTCATTGTTTCGGACATACGTTATCAGACTGTAATAGTAAATAAATTAAAATAAAAAATTAAATTTATATAGTATGTACATAAATACGGTCAGTTTAAAAGAGTCCATAGCGGCCTCTGTGGAGAGTGTAATAAGCAGAGCAGAGTGAACAGCCCCAAAGAAAGGCTATTAAATAAACTCCAAATTGAAAAGTCTCATTAAAGGGCCCCTTTGGATGAACTGTTTCCCCATACATAGACCCGGGGCCTTTTACCAAAATTCTCTATCCCCCATTCTGTCTGGGGGTGGTCTCACAACCTCTAAGATAAAAAAGCGCAGGATTGCCTTCTCCTTTTATGATTTTCCCCCACACATTGGGGGCTACTGGCGTATCTCTTCTATTTCGTATGTCCCCGAGTTCTCCCCCCCTTCTTTTAAATATTCTCTTTGTTTTTCAATTTAATTCATGGGCAGGGGCATTGCACATGTAAAACCCCTTTTTCCCTTCAGGGGCAAAATCAGGATGAAAATTTTTTCCTTAGGGGGATTTGAAGGTTTTTTGTTTTTTGTATGTATGGGCAGGCACAATTTTTCCCAATTTGAACTACCCTCGGTTTCCTTTCAAACCAAGTACCTTGAGGGGGTATTGGTGTATAGGGACGTGGATCAGTCTTCTTTAATAGATCTACCCTTTCGATAAGTTTTTTAAAGGGGTTAGAGGAAGGTATCCTTCAAAGTCCTGATCCAAAAACATTAGTATTCCCCAATATTTTTTGAGGAATTAACCACTTCTTATTTCTATATAAAAGGTTGCGATTAAAAGTGCTTTATTGTTGTTTTTACCCTGGGGTTTACCCTGTAGTAATGTTGTCCTATTCGTTTTTGGCATGTTTAAAGGTATTCCAAAATCTTGAGGGTTCCTGATTAAGAAATTCTCTCTCAACTACCTGATGTCTTCCTAAATCCTCATCTCGGGGAGCGTTCTCTAACTCTCAGGAATTGGGCCTTCGGAAAATTCCTCTCCTACAGGTAAAGGATGGAAAATTTCCCAGGCAAACCAAAACTGTTAGTTGCTGTGGATTTCCTATAATATCCGTTAAATTTTTGCCTTCGATTTTTAAAAATAAGGACACCCAAAAAAGGGTAAACGATTCTCTTGCTTTTCAAAGGTTAAAATTTCATCCCGATTTTGTTTTTTTTGGCTGGCAAGAACTCCTCAAAATGACACCTTGTCCTTCCCAAGGGGAGGGTGTGTCTAAATGTCCCCCCCCAGAAAAAAAATCTGGGGGGGCCATTGATCATCCCCCTGGTTGGGACCCAAAGTGGCCCCCACCACCCCGGGAAAAAATTTTGCTGGGCCCGGGAGCGCAAGGGGGCTCCCCTTTGGGGTGCCCTGAGTGGTGGAAGTTTGTTGCAAAAGACAAAAATAATTAGTCTTAAACACGAAGTAAAGTAATTAATGAAAAGGCATTATGGCCGGGAATTCAAATACTTCTTGTGGAAAAAAAATTCACTGCTTGAATCCCAAATTTCTGTGGGTTTAATACAGGCTTTCTAATCTTGGACCCCCCAAGTACTTCTCTATGACTGTAATCCCTTCCAGTCTGCGCAGGAGGTCCGAAGTATTTTTGTGTGGAATGTAGAAAGTCCTGTAAATATTGTCATATAAATCCCCATTTTGCGTTTGATCCCCAACCCCGGACTTTGGTTTCCCCTTTTGGGGGGTTCCCCTTTGTTTTGGGGATTGGAAAAAGTGGTATTTGAGTTGTGGGTCTGAAATTTTTTTTGGGGTGTTTGGCCCATTCTAAAAAACCCCCAATGGTTTTTTAGTTCCATGTAAAGTTTTGGTGGGCTGTGGGGTAAAGATATATAATGCCTTTTGTCCTGAGAAGATCGTTTGGGACTCGTTTATACATTCATATTTAATATAAATATTTTCCCCCCCTTTGGAGGGTTTAATAATTATAGACTTGTCCCGTTTTAGTGCTGACAATGCTCCTTGTTCCTCTCTAGAATTTTATAAATTTGGTAGCTCTTTCACTCAGTTTCGGGTTCTTTAGGCTATTTTCAAAAAGGATCTCTCACGGTATTTTCTGACTCGGGGGCATTCTCCTCTTTTTAAGTTTCCTTTTTTCTTCCTTTCCCCCATAAGAGACACTAAGTATGTATACCCTCTAAACCTGTGCTGTGCACCAATTGCTGGCATTCAATTTATCTTTGATTTTAAAAAATTTGTTCCATTTTAGCTTTCGCCAAAAAGTTAGATCTTTAGTCCATGAAAAACATGAACTTTGTGGTAGGCACAAAAAATCAACCCCTCGTAAGATTTTAATTCTCTATTATCAATTTCCTTTTGAAAAAAATTGTTTCTGTCGATTGATACATTGTTTTTGACGGTGTCAGGCCGGACGCGGGGGGCCCCTTTCCCGCCCTCTAAAAAAGGGGGGGGTATTGGAGTTGCCCGAGGATGAGGAAAGGCCAAAATAGTCCATATGTACTCCCATTCCCCTGGTTCTGGCGGGAACCCCCTTTTCTAGCTCTAGTCCTTTGTTCTCCCCCCAGACCTGACAGTTTTTTTGTGAATTGGTTGAAGATTCTGCGTCAGATGTTAAACTTCTTGGGGTATGGGCTTAAATTTTAAGAAAATTAAAACTTCCCTTCCTTTAAAATTTTTGGAGGTCCCCCAGGTATTGTTTGGTTTCCCTACCTTAGTCCCGTCTGTATTTTTTATAGAATTTTTTAGGCTTTGTTTTCTCCTTTTTAAAATCAGGTTTTTCCTCTAAGTTTTATGCTTGTTCTATCAGGTTTTTTAGAGTTGTGAGGTCTTTCTAATGTTTTGTTTTCCCTTTAAATAAGATTCTCTTTAATGGACTGAACTATCTAAAGTTCTGTTTCCCACTCGCCAACAGGTTCGACTGTGATCTAATAGCAGGTGTTATATAAAAATTTTAAGTCCACTGGTATAATACGTGATTCAATATAATGTTCTAAAGTTTGGCCCCCACCAAGATTTAATATTGGCTCGGGAAGCTGTATATAGTTGTTTTAATACCACTCTTAAGTCAGAAGGGTCACTCTGATCCCACTCTATCTAACGTCTTTCCGGCTGCGCGTATAAGTATGTAAAATGCCCCGGGGGGCACAGAGATTGGGCCCCGGGCTTTGGACTGCCACTATCGTTTTCCCGCGGCATTTGCTGAGGATGGAGTTTCTTTTTTTTCCCGGCATGCGAGAACGGCATTTAGAGGCCCCGGGTTGGCCCGAGACAAGATTGGATTGGACATGGCGGTCTTTTTGCCGACTTTAACCCGGGAAAAGACATCCTATCCCTTTTTTGGTCATGCGTAGTACAATTTCGGAACGCCCGGCGAAGTATTTGGAGGGGGATATGCGCACATGTTAACGAACCGGGGAAAAGGTAAAATTAAAACAACCAATGCGGAAGGCTAGGGGCTTGATTTCAAAATCTGAAGGGTCTGTAAGGTATTTTAAGGGGAAACAAGAGATGAATCCTCTGTATCCCCCTTTATCCTGGGGGGCCCGATACCAAAGGAGCTGCGAGGACATCATTTTAATTTTCCTGGCAGCATCCCAAATAAGGATCACTCCTTTTATCTATCTATATGGCGGTTTTCGCAAGATGTTTTTTTGCTTTTTATATGCGTACCTTATTTCCAAAAAGGAGAGGAGTTTTGAATCCCCTGATGAACCCCAAATTGCATGGGGAAAGCGTTGGGATAGTGGATTAAAAAAATTTTAAAACACGCCATGTGAATTTTTCTGTCATTTTTAAAGCGGAGCCGCCCTCATCGGGGGATTTTCTCCCCTGACGGATGGTATATAGTTCTGTATAATTTTGGTATGTAGTGGTAAATATGGGGTTTAGGAGTTAATTTTAGATGTCTAGTAAAAAATTAGTTTTTAAAGGGGTTATAAAATTTCAGTGATTTTTGGTCAAAATCCCCTGTTTATTAAAATTTTCAAATATTTTTTAGATGTAATCTGGTTTATTATCAAAGTCCCTTGTGAATTTTTTTAAACCATAATTTGGGAAATTTACATATTACATTTCAGAAAAAAAAAAGTACGCAAATGAACCCCCAGTTTTACGTACTGTACAGTACTTTACTGTGGCTATAAGAAACTTCGTGAAATTTCAGTAAAATTTTTTACTTACATTAGGGAAATTTCAAAAAAAAAATGTTATAAAAATATGCAAAATTTTGGGTCAATGAAAAACATGACAACGTGCTTTCACCAACGCGTTTTGGGGCGTTTTTAACTGGTCCATTAAACGCCTTTTACCCCAAAATTTTTTCATTCTCTAAAAGTTTGGAAAAAGGCAAACAAATTTTGTGTTTCTAGTACACAAGACTTCAAACACAGTCATTGATTACTTACTTGAAAGACTTTTTCCGAACATTTTAGACAACTGAAAGAAGCTTGCTGGTAATAAAGGCAGTTTAGTTGGAGCGCAGTTAAAACTGCACCAAAACTGCCCTGTGTGAAAGTATCCTAAATATGAACTTGACAATTTAATTCAGACATTTTTATTAAATAACCCCAATTTACCTTTGATGGTGCAACTGTTGCCCCTTTCTATGAAGTTTCGGTCACAGGAGCATCGGTAGGAACCCTTCAAGTTAGAGCAGTGGTGGGAACAGCTTCCTAGGAATAAGCACTCGTTGATATCTACAACATAAGAAGGAAGGAAAATACTCTTGAATATAGATCTCAAGACACAAAACAGACGCAGCAATTACTGATTTATGAGAATTCTTTACATTTTATAAAAGCGGTGACACTATGGAGGTTCTGATGGATTCACTGAGTCATTTCTAGAAGGGTTTAGATGCCTTTTTTGAAAAATATATCACAGATTATAAAAACTAGGGGGGACATGTATGTACGGAGCTGCACCAGTGGTCTGGCGTCCTTCCAGCCCAATTACTGGCACCCTGTTCTCGAGATTCATAATGAGGTGCATTAGAAAATTAGGCGCATTATCGGGCGCCCGCAGCACTTTGTAATGCGTCTGAAATTGGGGGCTTTCTGGAGGCGTTACACCACAAATATATGATTCTACAAATTTACGATGGGAGGACGGCAAAACGAGACACAAAACATTTAGAACAAGCAGACCAAGTTAATAGTGGTCTACCTGAGCCTGGGTTGTCGTTTTGGAGCAAGAAAGCACCTAATCTATGACCCGCAGTAGAACAGGTTTATATATTCTGGTGCATTCTACACCACTAACGCATGCAATAAAACTGATGCCTAGGCGCCAAAATTCATACATGTCGCCCTAGATTCTGGAGATAGGACATTGATCCAGGGATTATTCTGACTCCAAGTTTGGAGTTGGAAGAATTTATTCCTCTTGTATGGAGCAATTGGCATCTGTCTCATAGAGGTTGTTGCCTTCCTCTGGATCAAAACTGCAGGGTTATAGGTTTGATGGACCTGTGTATTTTCCCAACTTTATCTACTACCACACTTTGCATCTCTTTCTGGCAGATTGTATCTGGACCTGGAACTCTCCGGTAAGCGGACAAACTATCATCATTATTTATAAGTCATATATTTTTAATCTATATTTGTTGATTTTGTATTGACTTTTCAATATAATTTTGGACACATTATGTCATGTAGTAGGACTAATTTTAATGTGAAAGATACCATAATTTTTAATATCATGGTGAATTAAAGGTTACATTTTAAGGGTAAAAAAAAATTCTGTTTGAAAATTTACATTTAAGCAAATGTAAATTTTTATTTCTTTGGATGTCTTAATTTACTCCCCCCTCTAGAGTAATAGGTGGATAGGGAAGCATGTACTTGACTGTTCTTTGACAACAGGTCATAAGGGTCTCAATTCTACATATGACTGCCTCCTATGAAGAGAAATCCAAATTTTCCGAGAGAAAAATATCCCTAAAAATTCATAATCTGTTTTTGTCATCAAATGAGAGGACACAGTTCCCAGAAGTTTAGATTTTGTAAATGTAATCTACACCCCATTGGCCATAACCCACAAGCACAAACATATTTCACATTCACCACACAGCAGGTGGGCCTGTAAACTTGCAAGGGCTGAATTTTAGTCCCAGTCCAGCCATGGTTGTCTGAATGATTCAGGTAATGAAGAAAATTCTGAACTCTGAAAAGTATGTGCTTGGAAAACATCTGAATCTCAGCTTTTTTTAAGGATCCTGGGCCCACTGCTTTCTAGGACCTGCAGCAACTTCATGAGACGTCTTAGGTGTTCTTGGTGAGAAAAAAAGAAAACTTTGCTTTTAATGACTGAAAAATTCGTTCTCAATAATCATCTCTGGCAAAAGCACCAGAAACATTATCTTCCATCCCACAGGAACCTTAGGAAAAAACCTGCTATTTAAGTCTGTGTATTACTAATCCATGCTTAATTCAAGACTTTTGTGTTGCGCAGAGTGCAGAAAGCTAGCGGGCCAGCAATAGTCACACATATTAGTGATGGGATATTGTATGCTATATTCTTCAAAGAGCACCAAATGCTTCTTGCCTTCAATCAACAAGGGTAGAAAGACACTAACATGAGACATTTAGGTGAGAATCTCTAATAGGTATCTGATCTCATATAAACATGCCGGAAGATAATATTGGTCGGGGGTCCATAAGCTGGGACTCAAACAAAGTGCCCAAAACCATCTAAGAAAAAAATTGAGGCGGCTAGTTAGAGGGCTCACATCATAGATGCCCCCAATGTTATATCCTACTGTCTTTGCAACAATATATAGTTGATAGGATTCTTTCTATATTAACTCATAAAATTACTATAACAATTTTCAAAGTATGGCTGATAAAAAATAAAAAAAAACATTTTAATTTGTGATATTTCGACTATAGGTAATCTCATATAAGGTGGTTTAAATAAGAGATATATTTGGCACTAAGATAAATTGTTTGTGTTTTGGTGAGGATGTTGCAGCCAAGGAAAATTTAGGAAAGAATCCATAGCACTCAGGATGGACTTTTATGCAAATTAAGTTTTTTGTTTATCCCACGATATAAAGAATTTTGGATAAAGTGACCAAACAATGCACCATGTTTCAGTCCAAATTGGACCTTACTTGTGTGGGTCACAATGAGTTAGATCAGATGGACCAGGATGTGGAAACACAAAAATAAATATTCATGGTAAATGCCAATATGGCCAAGTCTGACAGTATACCGAAGTAGAATGCAGGCTTCATACCCATCTATCGCATCTTGGTCCATCTGATCCGACTCGTTATGATCCACAAGAGTAAGTTCCAGAATGGACTGAAACGTCTTGTACTGTTTAAATCATTTTAAAAAAATTTCCCTTTAAAATTTGTAGAATAAACAACAAACCTTAGTTGCATAAAAGTGTCTTGATTTGCCATGGTTTCCCCTCTCTTTATTAGGTGGGTTGGCCCTGTCCACATAACAGGTCAAAACAATTTTTTTTTTAAAACTCTAATACGGAAATTGGAGAAAAACCATTTCCCAATTTTATGGAAAAACTGAAAAAATAAATGCAGAACTTTAAGATTTTTTTTGGTACAAATTAAAGGAAAGAATTTAAACACAGGCATATTATACCCATTTCTTTCCTCTTTTGGGGGGGAAGGGGTGGCTTGCCTCTTGAAGGGTTTTCCCTGGTTTGAAAAAAAAAAAAAAAAAAAAAAAAAAAACCATTAGGGCATGTGGAGGGGGGAAAGCCATGAAAATTCTTCCCCAAATCACATAAGAGTTGGGATTTGTTGATCTCCCCTTTTCTCAGGTACATAAAAATATATTTTAATATCCCCAAAATTGGTTTCCAAATTTGGTTATACAAATAATTGATATAAAATGTAAGGTGATTGTTTATAGATCTAAAAGGGAACCCTTTAATTTTTGAGAACAGCAAATTTTTGGTAACCCGGGTCCACTCCTTCGCCAATAATTGTTGTTTGGGTTTTCCTTTTTAAGTCGCTGTAAGAAAAATTTGTGGGTTGGCAAAACATCAAATTTTCCCAATGTTTTTCCCGAGGCTGAGCCCTGAAAGGGACGGTCGTTTTAATGTCCCAACTATAGATCTTTCGGCATTGATTTCCCCCTAACCAGACACTTACTTAGCTTTAAAATTAGAAATTTTTCTGTTGTAAATCATGGACAGCTGGCCCAAAACGTCATAAAAAGGGTTATATGTCTCTGTAAAAGTGGATTTTTTTTAATCATGAATTATTGTTGGCCTGTTAAAAAAAAAAAACCGCCCCAAGTTTCTTTTCTAAAAGGAGTTTGGTCAGCTTGAAGTAGCTTGCTTCAGATTTACACAGAGAAAGCTCTTTGAGACGACAACCAAAAATTCCTTTTAAAAAAATTTTTTTAAATTTAAGGTTGGTCCTTTTTTAAAGAGGTTGGAAAGGGTTTAATTGTTAAATGGAAATATGTCCCAAGATATCTGGTTTGAAAATTTTCTTTTGCATACCTCCCAACTTTTAGAGATTGCAAAGAGGGACACGTCTCTAGCCATGCCCAAACACATTACATCATCCCAAAGAAAACCCCAAAAAAACTCCCCCCCTTTCACAAAAACATCACCCAAAGGACACACCTCTAACTCCCTTTAAACCCCCAAAACTTTTTAAACATCACACCAAGATACCCCTTTTAACCAGGGCCCAAAAACACAGGTCATCACCCCAAGTAGCCTCTAACCCCGCCCCAAAACCCTAAATGCCAACTTTTTGAATAACGAAAAGGGGGACTTTTTAGGGGTTTTATTGTTTCCCAAAGATGAAAAAATTAAGGGAAATTTTTAAATTTATTGGTGCACCCGAAATTTTACAATGCGTCAAAAAAGCGCCAAAGCGCTGTGAGGCACCTTCCCTTTAAAAACTGTTGGGAAACTACCCCTGTTTAAAAAAGGGTTAAAAAAAAGGGGGCTTAATACATGTCCCCCTTTGTTTTTTTTAAATTTTTAAAACCCCCAAAAATAGATTTTTGGGTTTTTATGGATACAATTGGTTAATGGGAGTTTTTTAAAAAAAAATTAAAAACCCTTTGCGACTAGTTGGGGCGACCAAAATTTTGTTTACCCACATCTGGGGTAACTGGATAAGTGAATAAACAAAATAGGTTGTGATGTGATGGGTTTGGCAGGATACTGGAAGAGAAAAAAGTTTGGGATTTTTCTGAAATTTATTTTTTGTGTTTGTGCCCTCCTTGATGTCCCCACCTCATAACCAGTATATTAAAAAAAAAGTGTTTGTTCAGGCGAAAGGGGTTTTTATTTGGGTTTTGCTGGATGCTATGACCTTACTCTTCAAGTGCATTTTTTTGTTATACACCAATGTTTATCCTACCAGTCGTGTGCTATCCTATGTTTTTGTGATAATTTTGTTCTGAGAGATTTGCCGGGGGTTTTAGTTTTTTTTTGAAGCGGCTTGTTTTTTAAAAATTTTTTAAAAAAACAAAAAAATTTAAAAAAAACCCCCTAAGGTTTGTACACCCCCAAGTAACCTGTTTTCGGGGTGATTTTTCACCGATCTTGAAAAAGGCTATAAGGGTTTGTTCCCAATGTTGTGCGGCGGTCCCGGGCCCCCCGGCCCAAATTTAAAGGGATTAAATCACGGTGCCCCATTCGCCGCAAGTAATTGCATGTCACTTTCTCCCCGCGTGTACATACGATCGGTTTTTGTTAAAGGCGGGGGGGGGAGGCGTAATCCTTTGTTTAATTCCCGGGTTATCGTAATTTCGGCGCAATCTACCCCGTATTTGGGGCGCAAATTTTGGGGCAAAATGCGTGCAAAAATTTCCCGGTGAACCCAAACCCCAAGGGTTTATTCCCCAAAGGCGTCGTGAAAGGGAAGTATAACTGCGCCCTTTTGACGCCCCTGTTTTTTTAGAAGAACGTGGCGTTCTTTAAAGCGGGAAAAGGGGGGGTGTCCCAAATTTACTTTCAAATTTTCCCCCCCACATTTACTGTACAAAAGAAAAAGTGCGGGAATACATCTTGGAACTTACCCCTATGGAGCTAAGGGTTACGTAAATTTTCCAAAGGGCGTTTCTTTGGGGGTCATTTCGCGCAAAAAACTTCCCGAAAAATGCCCTTTAAAGAAGCTGTTTTGAATAGCCTTTAAAAAAGCCCTTTAGTTTTTCCCATTGATTCCTTTGTGAAAACTGTGTTATCATTGACACAATGCGGGTTTTTACTTGGATTTTTTTTTTTGGGGTCTGATTCTTTGGGGACTGAAATATAAATGAAATTTTCAAAAACTTTAAGGGTTTTTTTCCGCAATTTAAAAGGAAAGAAAAGAAAGCTTCCAAACAGCGTTCAAAAACGCCTTATGCAAACTGTAACGTGTTTTTAATACAGTTTTTTTGGGTCCGAGAAAAAAAATAACTTGAAACAACATTTGACAATCATGAAAAAACTGTGCTGAAAAACCACATTAAAAAAAATCGACGAAAAATGGGCTTTGGATCTAAAGTCCCCGTTCAAAACTTTTTTTAAAAAACCCAAAATATTGAGCCCCTTTTCAAAAAGGTTTTTTTGAGCTTATTTTGATACTTAAAAATAAGGGCGGCATGTTTTAAAAATTTTGGGGTTTTAAAACCCCAAAAATTTAAAGTGGATTTTAACAGCATAGAATGTGCCTGGTCTACTATGGGTCATAAATCAGGCGCATTCTAGCGCTAGGGCGACATGTCTGGCTCAGGTATACTGTTCAAGAAGCGATGCGCCTAGAATTGCTGTAGCAAAGCTATAAATCTATAGCTTTGCATGATTCTAGTGCTCCCCGCCTTCCGCACGCCCCCCGAACTCAGGCACATTACAAAATGCCACTTGCGCTCTGTAATGCGCCTGATAATGGCATTCGGGAGGCTTTTCACTAATGCTAACGGGGCTGCGTCTGATGTCGTGCTGAAAATACAGCAGACTTCTGGCGCAGCCCCATTCATACATGTCGACCTAAGTGTCCAGATCAGCCGTGTGAACAGACCCTTATAAAGAAATGGTCTTATAGAGAGGTGGTATTCTCAAAAAAGTTGGCAAGTGTACATGATATCCAATGAAAAGCAGCATGATCTGGAAATAGACTTTTTTGCTGTTATTTTTTACAGGTCTTCAAAAAATAACAGAAAAATGCATGTGCAAAATGTTAAAGGGGTCATCACACATTGATTCATGTTACCTCAGTCCTGTTTTCTTGGTTTCATTTTGAATCCAGGTTCGTGTTTACTGGCTTTGAACGAAAGTTCAAAAGCAACAAAGAAAACCAAAAAAACACAAGGAAAGAAAAAATAGAAGATCTAGTGGTGAATTTATCATCTAAACCACTATCGGAAAATAAAGGACTTAATTTCATCCCTAAAAAGAACATTCAATATTTTGACTTTGAGACAGATTTCTACCGGTTTTGTCGAAAAATTAGATTGAGACTATATTTTGGCTCCCAAAGTGGGAGCCAAAATAAAGATAGGAATAATAAAGTTTTAAAGAAAAGTACATTTGACCCTAAGATCTCTAATAGTACGTTGATAGCATTTGAACAACTAGTTAAGAAAGAAGTGAGTGAGAAATGGGACAACGTAAAAAATAAAGGGAAAATGAATTTAAAACCAACTGAAATAAGGGCTCTAAGAGAATTACAAAATGATGATGAAATAATAGTAAGGAAGTCAGACAAGGGAGGCGCGACAGTGATTCTGGATAGAGAAAAATATTTGAATGAGGCCCATAAACAACTAGGTCCGTATATGAAAAAACAATAAGGGACCCGACAGTAGAAATAAAGAAAAAAATAGATCAAGTCCTAGAAAAGGCAGAACTACAAGGAATTATAGATAGTTATACTAGAAAAGCACTTACTGTCGATACCCCACAAGCTCCTCTGCTGTACTTAGTACCGAAGATCCATAAATCTATGGAAGACCCACCCGGGTGCCCGATAGTGTCAGCTATTGGGTCTATTTTCCAACCTTTGGCAGCTTATTTAGATGGATTTTTACAAGATATTGTAAAGGAATTACCTAGGTGTTTAAAAGATACTAACCAATTTTTAGAGAAAGTGGAGAAATGTGATATGAGCTAAGTGACATATCTTTGCACCTTAGACATTAAAAGCTTGTACACCAATATAACTATTGATATAGGAAAAGAAATAGTGCGAGAAAAATTCAAGGAAAATCCTAGGTTAACGAATCAGATGATTTCTTTTCTAATAACTTTGCTTGACATAGTTTTGACTTATAATTACTTCAGGTTCGGCACAGAATTTTTTCTACAAAGGCAGGGGACCTCGATGGGGTCTCCTGTTGCAACAAGTTTCACCAACATTTATGTTGAGCATATTGAAAGCTCTAATATCATCCACGGGCCTCATGGCCATAACATATACAAATGGCTGAGGTACGTGGATATTTTCCTATTATGGAAAGGGATAGAAACTGAATTGGATGAGTTCTGTCATGAGATTAATAACATACACCCGTTATTGGAATTCACAATTACAAAAAGTAAAGAGAGTTTTGATTACCTACATGTCACAGTATATAGAAAAAATGAAAGGCTTGAAGCATCATTGTTTAAGAAATCCTCTGATCGGAACAATTTATTGCACCATGACATTTTCCATGTACCACATGTTGTGAAGGGAATACCAAAGGGACAGTTTGCCAGATTAAGATGCATATGCTCGACAGATGAAGAGTATCAGAATACTAAAGAGCTGATGATTAAAAAATTTGTTGAAAGGGGGTATCCAGAAAAAGAAATGGAAAAAATAGGGGAAGAAATGGGCAAGCTTTCAAGATCTGAGATGAGGGAACAAAGTAAAGAGAAAAAGAAAAATAGACAAATAAAAGGGAAAAGTAACGTAGACTTTATATCTGTCTATGTTGACCACGCAGGGCTGGTAAAAGATACTATCTTGAAGGCATGGAGAATACTACAAAGTGATCCTGTATATGGAAAATTGTTTGTGGACAGACCAAAGTTCATATATAGGAAGGCACGTATAATAAGAAGCATGGTTGTTCATTCAGACCTTAGAAAAACTAAATCACGACAGAAGTTTTTAAACACACAAAAAAGAGGCACGTTTCCATGCTTAACATGCCAAAATTGTACAAGTATAAGGACTTCTTGCCCTTCGTCTCTCCCGTACACCCTAATAGATTGTAAGCTCTTGCGAGCAGGGCCCTCACACCTTGTGTCTCATCTGTAAGTACTTTTAATGTGTAATGTCTGTACTTTTACCCGCCAAATTGTAAAGTGCTGCGGAATATGTTGGCGCTATATAAATAAAGATTATTATTATTATTATTATTAAAGGTCCTCAAATAATGCACCCGACACAAGGTTATGCTATGAAAGTCCAAGGTTCTTTTTGCGGTGTACATGTTAAAATGCCCATGCGGGAAGGTATACGTGGGACAGACATCCCGTCAAGTGAAAATCCGCATTAATGAGCACAAGTCACAAATAAGATTATTTAAAAACCAACAGGAACAGGGACAAGACGATACAACCAACATAAAAAAGTTTAGTGAAACAACTGTATCGCGAAATTTTTTTGAATATCGCAAAAATGTAAGTGAAATTAGATGGTGCATTCTTGAACAGATAGATGTAGCAGAAGGGGAACAGGCTAAATGTAAATTATTACAAAAAGAGGTACTATGGATAACTACGCTCCGATCCCTTGTTCCAAAAGGCATGAATGAAGAATGTAATTGGAGCGTCTTTCTGTGAGGATCTAGGATAGGTTAGAGGTTTCGTAACATATGATATAGAAGAGCTAAAGAAAAAACAAAATACTGTTGAATTAAGTTCTATTAAGTATAAAATATTACATATGTTTACAACTATGGTTTTCATGTTGACACATGTACTAAATGTATGCCATATAATTAAAAACAGATAAGACATACAATCTATGGGTTAAAATTTGATCATGTGATCTCCCTGTGTTAAGAGGAGATCCTACCTACCTCAGGTGTGCTTGAGAAAGGGGGCGGACCCCGAAACGTCGTGCAGTTCACTACTATCCTAGCCAGAGAGAGGACGGTGTTGTCTGAGTGGGCTGCTAAAGCTGTTCCAGCCTGCTTCACAAGAGTTCTATGAACGGACGTTGTTGCTGGTGAGCAGCCCATGATAACAAAGGAAGCTAAGGAAGCTTCTGAACAGGGTAAGGTTACCTGGAATATCTAAAAAACTCTATGTAAAGTCTATGCTATATACCGCATTCTTGAATATGGATTAAGATCACATTATACTACATCGTGTCAACTTTTAAGTTGTGTTTATGATGATAGAGAGAGGAATAAAGAAATGTTTTATACTAAGCAAGATTAAATGTCCAGATTGTTTGATTAAAGGTTGTACGTGAAGAAAAGGGTTAGGGACGCCCGAACTGGACAGATAGAATGCGTGTATCATAAAGAAAAAAGGTACAACAGTTATCCTTATATACTGGCTTCTACTAAGCTGCAGTAGAAACCAGGTCTGTAAGTATAGCAACCAGTGCTGTCAGCTTATCATGAGAGAGTAAACAGGTCTGTAGCTATAGCAACCTGAGGAGCTGATGCAGCATATACAAGAGGGATATCTAGGAATAGGTAGGACACTGTTAATGGACATATATTGCAAAGTGACTTGTTTTTGCAAGATATTTAACATAAAAAGCAGCAATCCCTGTAGTGACACAACCCTTTTAATTAATAAAAAGTCATAAAAAAATCTTTAAAAAGTATTTTAAAAAAGTGTGAGTGCAAAAATATTCAATCACCCTTTTAAAACCAAAGAAGACCTTGAGTTACAAATACTACAACCACAGCCATCTTTATTAGTTCTTCTCTTTTGCAAATTGCAGACCAGTTTGCATGTTCCTTCCTACCCAGAATTCTTAGAAAGCGGATTAAATCCATCATCCTCTGCTTCTGTGAGATAATACTGGCTGCTACCAACTATGCAGGAGTATATGAATCCCTTCTCCCACCCCCATATACGTTCTTAAATCATCCAAGGATTAACGCTCCCTCTACCCGATATATGAATTTAAGGCTGAGCACTAGTTAATATTGACACTGCAGTGTTGACTGTAATGCATGTTGTCATTAAATTCTCTTATGATGTTCGTTTAATTAATTGCCATTGCTAATTCACTGCAGAATTAAATTCTTTAATTCCTTTCATGTGTAAACCGGCGCTGCTATATTTTGGCTACAGCAATTCTTCATTATGTGATGTGATTCTTCCCTACGTTACGCATGGAGAATTAACTTGTCCCCGAAGATAGACTGCAGCTTCTTCTGTAATAAACCAATAGCTTTTAGAATGTAAATCACGTCTCGGCCATCCGAGCTCGCTAAGGTTTTTTGACACACGATCTGAAGCACCTACCTTCACATTGTCTGTTCTTTAAGTTTCTTTGGAAGCCGGTTTTGCAGTGACAAAAAGCAGGTGTGCTGGTTTGATTACAGTAGGCATCGTCTCCACAAGGATTTACCTCCGACTCGCAGGAGTATAAGCTCGGCTCTGAAAGAAATTAAAATTCAGCTTGAGAGCTTCCTCCAAAATAAACAAATCAATTCAACACAAACGTTAGTTTTGAAAACCATTAAAAATGATATATTTTTAGCTCAGTCAATTATTTTATAGGCACAAAAACTGTATTTAAACCCAAGACTCGGGAGGTAGAAATTGATTTAATTTTTTTCTGCGGGTATTAAAAAAAAAAAAAAAAAAAAATAGTCAGGTAGCACGAAGCGAATCATAGTGACACAGCACATAGAGCAGACAAGAGGATAAACCCAAGGCTCATTTCGCATTGGTCGATAATTGCCCAGGAGTTTGGAGTTGCGCTTGTTGAACTGTCAAATTGTTGGAGGTTTTCCCGTAGCAATAGGTGTAAGGGTATGTTCACACGGCGTGTTGGAGCCCTTTTGAATCTGAAAAACGTATCCAAAACTGCTGCGTAAATCTCATCCAAAGCGCATCCAACACACGTCCAACACGCAGGTACATATTTGGGTGCATTTTGGCTGCAGCAGGAATGCACCCTATAGTTTTAAATAGGGTGTCTGCTGCATCTTTCGGATCAAAAATTGACATGGCAATTCTTTGAACGCATACAAAAGACGCAGGCAAAACATACATTAGCGATCACTCGTCTGAACGCCAATGCGTGTTATATATTGAAAGCAACGTAAATCACACTGCACATTGTTAGATGCGTGTTTGGGTCCGTTTAGGTGGTTCATTAATTTTGATTGTTTACTTTGAGCTATGAAGCTCTCTGCACTAAAGATTATATCTCCTGCACTCATGTCAGTGCAATTAGAAGAGCTGGGAATATGGAGCTGATATGCTAATCACTGCTATAGAACCATCCACAACCTAACCAGGAAAAGTGAGGAAAGGCAGAAAAGCGGCCATAGCACTCACAGACTTAAAGAGAATACAAGGTAGAGAATGAGAGAGACAGAGAGACTGAAAGAGAAAAGAAGAGGACAAAACAGAGAACTGTTCAGAGAAGGAAAGAGAAGGAACTAAGAGCGCTTGAGTTGATAGCCACCAGGGAAGAAAACCAAGTTACAACCTTATCCTTCTACATGACCGCTTATCCCAAGCTTGGTCCTAGAGTAACAAAGGGGGCCTTTTTTGACAGAGAATTGCCTGAGCAGAAATTGTGACACTAAAGAGATGTTTATTGTCCACTTGGTGAAGTGAACTTTACACGTGGAGTATAAATGAAGCACCATGAGAAAAGCCTGTTAAGACCTCAATATTAGTGGTCTCTGTGGTTATTTCCTCGTCAGCGCACTATACATCCCAGCAACATCAGTGGTAGGTCTAACAGCACCAGCATCCACACATATCTTTTATTCAGTGGTACCTGCCTGCCTGACACCCAGTACCTGCAAACATCTTACATCCTGGGTGTTCTTATTATAGAAGGACTCAGGTCCGCACATGGCTCCATCCTCTAACCCAGGGGTGTCAAACTCAGGGCCGCGGGACAAATCTTGCCCGCACTGTAATTATATTTGGCCCACGAGTAGAAGAGTAGGAAGCCAGGAGCTGTCAGTACACTGGTGTCAGCTGCTTTCCCCTGCATACGATAGAGAAGGGATCAGGTGGCAGGGGAAAAAAAAAAAAACCTTCAGTCTATTCTATATTGTTATTATTATTATTATTATTATTTATTTTAGAGAGCCATTAATTCCAGGGCGCTGTACATTTAAGGGGAATTACATACATAATGAATGTTGAACAAATACAATGGTGACAAAAATGACTAGTAACTGAAACAGAGAGGAAAGAGGACCCTGCCCGCGAGGGCTTACAATCTACAAGGAAGAAGGGGAGAGACATAAGGTGTGGGGCAGACATATTTGCGGGCCGGTTTTAGTGGTGGTGGGGTTAGTGTGGGTTGTAGGCTATCCTGAAGAGATGGGTTTTCAGGTTGCTTTTGAAACTGGTGAAAGTTGGGGAGAGTCTGATGTTTTGGGTTATGGAGTTCCAGAGTGTGGGTGAAGCACGGGAGAAGTCTTGGAGACGGTTATGTGAGGAGCTGATGAGAGGGGAGCAGAGGAGAAGGTCCTGTGAGGAGCGGAGATTGCGTGAGGGGAGGTATCTGGAAATTAGGGCAGAGATGTATGGAGGGGAGAGGTTATGGAGAGCCTTGTAGGTCAGGGTTAGTAATTTGAACTGAATTCGTTGGGCAATGGGCAGCCAGTGAAGGGATTGGCAGAGGGGAGAGGCAGAGGAGTAGCGAGGAGAGAGGTGAATCAGACGGGCAGCAGAGTTGAGGATGGATTGGAGGGGAGCGAGGGTGCTAACTGGGAGGCCACAGAGAAGGATGTTGCAGTAGTCGAGGCGGGAGATGACAAGGGCGTGGACTAGCGTTTTAGTAGTATCAGAGTTGAGGAATGGGCGGATGCGTGAAATATTTCTCAGATGGAGGCGGCAGGCAGAGGTGAGGGTTTGACTGTGCGGTTTCGTCACGTACACACTCGCCAGCACGTGACTGGGGGCCACTGTAATGGGGTTAGACTTATCTCCACTTGCGCCCACCTCTCACTCAGGCAGCGAATCTAGCATAAATCATACCACAAGACAGTTCCAGCACCCCAAAAGTATCCGCTGCCACCACCTTCCTTCAATAATTAAAAGGAATTAGCCGGAAGGAATATGATTCCTACCAGATATTAAAAAAAAAAAACACGTAAAAATGCTTATCTCACTGCTCTGTAGCAGTTACAAAAAGAAAAATACACTCCCTCAAGGAAATGGATCCGTGCAACAACAAGAATTAACGAATTAAGGCTAACTTTAATTTTAAAATGATTTTCAGTGCTTACATGAACAAAATATGATAACAAAGACTATGACATACAAATCAATCAGTTATTAAAATAAAAAGGATAAATGCATAGAAAGGTTTCACACTTACAAGGTGTTTCAGCTTCCAGGTCCCGGGGTAAGGAAATAAGAATGGAACACAGCTCAATCAGAAATTGACCCCCAAAGCTATGAACACAGATTAGAGTCTGGCAACATGTCTTATAGGGCCAAACCCCTGTCCAAGTTCTCTCCTCCTTTCTCATAACTGCCTACTCTCTTACTGGCTGGAATTATTTTAGGAGGTGGGTGTATACTGGATTGTCTGATGAGGGTTGTGGCGAACTAACGCCACTAGATGGCACTCACGGACTGCGCTTCTGCTGGGGTAAGTCAATTAAAGGGTTTATGGTGCAGGGGGGTCAAAGGTCACATCTGTTAAACTTTCTTGATGGAGATTGTTTATGTTAGAGTTGTAAAACCTAGGGCTTATCAGATATGCACTGGGGCTGTAGCCACACTATACAGGATACAGACCGCTGCTATAAATTCCTTTCACATTGAGGGGGAGGATGACTCACAATCTGAGCTGCAGGATTTAATGATAATCTAGAATACATTCAATTTTCAATGTGCTACATAACACCTCCCCCTTTTGGAGTGGGCGTGGGGGACTGGCTCACCTGCCATCCCCTGAGCCCGCCTCCGTACTCCCCTGGCGAGAGAGAGACTGTCGGCCTTACCACACTCCATGCCCTTCCTGTATCTGAACTATCAGATATCGGGGGTTGGAGGACTCCCGCTGGGCGGTACATATCACACGTTACATGTGGGGACACATCACCTCTATGACCGGGGTCTAAAGCCTTACCCACCTCAGACCCCGGGGAATAACCTTGGCAAAGATTATCCCACAGTTTGGCTTTGGATCCAACAGCTTGGAACGAGTCACCATTACACTCCATGGGGTTGGATACACCCACAGGGCAGACAGGAGCATACATAACTGGTTTGGAGACACTGTGCATAGCAGATTGACAGGCATCATTGGGCTCAGGCACATCCACTGAGCTGTTGGTATTATGGAAACCAGACTCAGAGATGGCCATCTGGGACACACCCTCAGGCTTAGATGCATTATGATTGTCTACAACAGTCTGAGATACACCCTCAGGTTTGGATAAATCATTAGTGTCCATGACAGTCCGAGATACGCCTCCAGGCTTGGCTACATCATTATTGTCCATAACAGTTTGAGATATGTTATCCGGGTTCACAACAGTTCTGAGAGTATCGGTGGGCTGGGATCAATCTGGGGCCCACAACACAGCTGTAGGTGAATTGATGTCTGGCCCAACCAGCCTAGACACCGTAACATCCCGCATGACAGGCTGAGATACATCAGCAGGCCTCATAACAGGCTGTGATACATCAGAGGCAGAGTAAGTATAACAAAACATAGTACAAGACACTTCCTCCTCAGGTGCTGGGGGGTCCTTGATAGGAGGAGGGACGACACAGGGATAGTCCCGGCTATCCCCATGGGTTTCTGGCCACACATCAGTGGGGCTGCTATCAGGGATTCCCAATTCTTTAGACTCTGGTTTAGCTCCCTGTTCCCCATGCACTCCGTGATTACCAGACTCAGCAGGGGGCAGGACTGTCAGCTCCTCTGCCCTGTGATCTGATAATTGGAGAATGTGAGAGCTGTGACTGTTAGCAGAAGGGGGGTTGAGGGGGCCTGCAGACTCTTCCACCTCAGCCTGCAATTTGATCTCTGCACAACATTGCGCCTGGGGCTGGTCAGCCGACACACAAAGCTGAGGCTTGCAGGCATCCGGACTATGGGTCACAGGTGTGACATAAGGACAGTCATTTTGCACAGTACACATATCAGTGGCATCATTCAGATGCACATCCACTGTCAGATTTCCCTTCACATCTGCGCATTTTCCAGAAGTATGGCACAGTCTCTGGGGGGAATCACATATCTGGGTTGCTGGGGTTGCTTTCAGAGGGGGAGCTGGAACATAATTCACTTGCATCACCCCCAAATCCAGACCCAGTAAAATGGAATAGGGGATAGTAGCAGAAACCCCCACGTCTCTCATCCCTCGGCCCGCTCCCCAGTCCAGATAAACACGAGCCATTGGTATAGCAGAGCGGACTCCGCCAAATCCAGTCAGGGTCATGGTCTTTCCCGGAATAATATTTCTAGCATCCACCATCTCTGGACGCACAACAGTCACCTCTGCTCCACTGTCTTTGAAGCCCATGGCGACTTTTCTGCCCACGGTGACAGGTTGAAGGTTATGCTTTCTCCTTCCTGCAGTCCCAGTTATAAGATAGATGGAAGGGCCTGTTACAGGGGGCGCTGTGGGCATCGGGGGACTCCTCCGCTTGTCTGGACAAGTGGCACTAACATGCCCCACTTGGTTGCAGATAAAACATTTGCGCATGTCAGTCAATGGGCGTGTGGGTCTCGGGGACCCAGGCGGAGTACTAGGGGGGTGCCCAGGGGATCGATGGGGAGGAGCAGGGGGATCCCCAGCAGGCTTACCTCTCCTCCAGGTGGACTCAGGTGTTCTCCGGGCTTCTGGCATCCTGTTGGTAACATAGGAGTCTGCCAGGTCAGCCGCGTCTTTGGACGTCTTGGGCTTCCAGTCACAGACAAACTGACGAACCTCTGCAGGACAGATATGGAGAAGCTGCTCCTTGATCATTAGATTCAACAGGTCGTCAAAGCTGGAAACAGAGAGTCCTTCTACCCATTGCTTGCAGGTGGCACTTAAGCTGCTCTCCACATCTGCGTAGCTGTCAGTGGGACCTTTCTGCAGGCTCCGAAATTTCCTGCGATACACCTCCGGAGTGAGGTGATATTTCATGACCAGAGCTCTCTTTATGGCGTCATAGTCCCCATCTTGCTCTGGTAGGAGGTCCGAAAAAACCTCCAAGGCTTTTCCCCTTAGTCCTGGGGTCAGATATCGTGTCCACTCCTCTTTGGGCAGATGATATTGTCTGCAAGTCTTTTCAAATCCTCGTAGGAAAACATCTAAGTCCCCATTCTTTTCCATCACAGGAAAGTGTTCTAGTCGGGGTTTCAAAGGGTTTGTATCCTGGGCATGAGGCCGTGGCAAAGCCTCACCCCTTCCAAGTTGTGCCAGCTGTAGCTTGAGGTCCCTCTCAGCTTGACGCTCGGCCGCCTCTCGCTCTCTCTCAGCCTGGCGCTCGGCCGCCTCTCTCGCTGCTTGGCGCTCGGCCGCCTCTCGCACGGCCTGACGTTCCGCAACCTCTCTCTCTGCTTGTTGGTATTGCAGGATAAGTTGTAGGCGCACATTAGGGTCACAAGCGCCAAGTTGCTGCAAAGCCATGCCCAGAGCAGAGTCCATGCCTCCCTGAGAACTGCCGCTGCGGGTGTCCTCAGGGGAAATCATTTCAGGAGCAAATTCCGTCAATTGGACCTGTGCGTTGTCAGTTTCGTTCTCTGACGCCGCGTCCAGCTGCTGTAAATCTTGCTCCACGAGCTCACGGATCAGCTGAACCTTTGTCTTTGCCGCCGGATTTATATTTCTCTCCTCGCATAAGGTAATGAGAGTTTCTTTACTGCTCTTCTTGTACAGGGCTGCCATATTCGCACAGCACCCTTTGCCAAATAAAAGATAGAAAAGAAAAACAGGGAAGGGAAACTGATTGATGTGTATGTCAAGTAAGCACTGCGTTAGTTCTTGTGAGACTGGTGTAATCTTCTCAAAGATACAGCCAGTCTTTTAGTGCCGGGAATAATTACTTAAACCAAGCACTAATGCTGCAATAAAAAGAAAAATATCCCACCGCTCTGCCACCAATTTGTCACGTACATACTCACCAGCACGTGACTGGGGGCCACTGTAATGGGGTTAGACTTATCTCCACTTGCGCCCACCTCTCACTCAGGTAGCGAATCAAGCATAAATCATACCACAAGACAGTTCCAGCACCCCAAAAGACTATGACATACAAATCAATCAGTTATTAAAATAAAAAGGATAAATGCATAGAAAGGTTTCACACTTACAAGGTGTTTCAGCTTCCAGGTCCCGTGGTAAGGAATTAAGAATGGAACACAGCTCAATCAGAAATTGACCCCCAGCTATGAACACAGATTAGAGTCTGGCAACATGTCTTATAGGGCCAAACCCCTGTCCAGGTTCTCTCCTCCTTTCTCATAACTGCCTACTCTCTTACTGGCTGGAATTATTTTAGGAGGTGGGTGTATACTGGATTGTCTGATGAGGGTTGTGGCGAACTAACGCCACTAGATGGCACTCACGGACTGCGCTTCTGCTGGGGTAGGTCAATGAAAGGGTTTATGGTGCAGGGGGGGTCAAAGGTGACATCTGTTAAACTTTCTTGATGGAGATTGTTAGAGTTGTAAAACCTAGGGCTTATCAGATATGCACTGGGGCTGTAGCCACACTATACAGGATACAGACCCCTGCTATAAATTCCTTTCACATTGAGGGGGAGGATGACTCACAATCTGAGCTGCAGGATTTAATGATAATCTAGAATACATTCAATTTTCAATGTGCTACATAACAGGTTTGAAGGATAAAGAGGAGTCAAAGGTTATCCCAAGGCAGCGGACTTGAGGAGCTGGTGAGAGGGTGTGGCCATTAACAGTGATAGAGAGATCAGGTGGAGGGAGAGAGAGGGACGGTGGAAAGATGATGAATTCTGTTTTATCTACATTTAGTTTTAAGCGACGGGAGGAGAAGAAGGAGGAAATGGATGATAGGCATTTTGGGATCCGGGAGAGAAGAGAGTTAATATCAGGACCGGAGATATAAAGCTGGGTGTCGTCCGCGTACAGGTGGTAGTTAAAGCCATGTGAGGCTATGAGCTGACCCAGACCAAGAGTGTAGATAGAGAAGAGGAGTGGGCCCAGGACAGACCCCTGAGGGACACCAACAGAGAGCGGGTGGGAGGAGGAGGTGGTGCAGGAGTGAGAGACACTGAATGTCCGTTCAGAGAGGTATGAAGAGATCCAGGAGAGGGCCAGGTCCGTGATGCCGAGGGAGGAGAGGATTTGTAGCAGGATGGAGTGGTCGACCGTGTCAAAGGCAGAGGACAGGTCTAGGAGGAGGAGCACAGAGCAGTGGCGTGAGGCTTTAGCTGTACTAGGTCGTTTGTGACCTTGGTTAGGGCACTTTCAGTGGAGTGGTTGGGTCGGAAGCCTAATTGGAGTGGGTCAAGGAGAGAGTTGGAGGAGAGGTGGGAGGACAATTGAAGATAGACGTGCTGTTCGAGGAGTTTGGAGGCGAATGGAGGCAGTGAGATGGGACGATAGTTGGACAGTGAGGAGGGGTCGAGAGATGGTTTCTTAAGGATAGGTGTGATGGTCGCATGTTTAAGAGAGGAAGGGAAGATGCCAGAGGTTAATGATAGATTGAAAAGGTGGGTGAGGGCTGGGAAAATAACAGTGCTGAGGTCTGGGATGAGGTAGGATGGCAGTGGGTCAAGGTTACAGGTAGTGAGGTTGGATTGGGACACTAGAAAGGAAAGGTTATCGTGACTAACAGTGGGAAAGCAGGTTATGGAAGTGTTCACTGGGGACTGTGTCAGGGTGAGGGTGTGGGTGGTGGCGATGGTAGGGTATAGAGGTGGGTAGTGGGGACTGAGGGGTGAAGCTTTCTCTGAGGAGGTTGATCTTATGTAAGAAAATGATGGCAAAGTCGTCCGCTGATAGAGGAGATGGGGGAGGAGGTGCCTGGGGGCGAAGGAGAGAGTTGAAGGTGTTGAATAAATGTCTGGGGTTTTGAGACAGAGATGATATGAGAGTGGTGAATTAATCCTGTTTGGCGGTGGTGAGTGCAGACTTAAATGTGTGCAGCAATTGTTTGTATGAGGTGAAGTCGTCGGTGGAGCGGCTTTTCTTCCAGCGGCGTTCAGCAATTCTGGAAGCTCGCCTCAGTTGTTTAGTGGAGGCTGTGTGCCAGGGTTGTCTGTTGATATTGCGGGTTCTGTTGTATGTGAGAGGAGCGACTGAGTCAAGGGTGGTGCTGATTGTGTTATTGTAGAAAGCAGCGGCTGTGTCTGGGTTATCAAGTGAGGATATGGTAGAAAGCGGTGCAAGAGAGTCAGAGAGAGTGCGAGGGTTGAGGTTTTGTAGGTTCCTGCGGGGTTGCACTAGATGTGAGACAGGAGGAGCAGGTGGAGTGGAGATTGGGGAGAAGGTAATCAGGTTGTGGTCAGATATGGGGTGAGGGGAGTTTGAGAAGTCAGATAGGGGGCAGAGTCGGGTGAAGATGAGGTCCAGCGTGTGTCCGTCTGTGTGAGTGGCTCCAGAGGTCCACGGTGAGAGGCCGAAAGAAGAGGAGAGCGAGAGGAGTTTGTTGGCGGCAGGGAGGTGTGCATCAATTGGGATGTTAAAATCTCCCATGACAATAGTGGGGATGTCAGTGGAAAGAAAGTGGAGAAGCCAGGAAGAGAAGGGGTCGGGGGGCAGTGGCAGGGCCTGGGGGGCGGTAGACCACCGCCACTGGCAGGTTGGAGGGGGCGTAGATGCGGACAGAGTGCACCTCAAAGGTGGGGAGGGTAAGGGAGGGTAGAGGAGGAATGGGAACAAAAGAGCAGGTATCAGATAGAAGAAGGCCAACACCTCCTCCATGCTTGTTACCGGGGCGGGGAGTATGAGAAAGTTGGAGACCGCCAAAGGAGAGTGCGGCAGGGGAGACAGTGTCAGAGGGGGTCAGCCAGGTTTCTGTTAGACCAAGGAAAAGTAATTTGTGAGAGATGAATAGGTCGTGTGTGTAGGAGAGTTTGTTACATACAGACCGTGGGTTCCAGAGAGCTCCAGGGAGAGAGAGAGAGTGAGCTGGGATCAAGGGAATGTGTTTAAGGTTGAGAGGGTTTACAGAGTTCGTAGGGGTGGATCTGTTGGTAACGCTAGAGACAATAGTGGGAATGTGCTGAGGAGGCTCTGGGTTAGGAGATATGTCCCCAGCAGCCAGGAGCAGCAGTGAGAGGGTGAGCAGGTGGGAGTAGGATAGACTGTATTTAGCATGGGTCTGTTTGGTGCGGAGGGAGTTGATGGTGGGAAAGAGGTTGGTGGCAGCAGTCAGATGAGAGGGAAGAATGCAGGGAGAGATATAGAACTCATTGCCCAGCAAAGGGGTGTGGGGATAGGAAATTAGTTTCAGGAAAATGGAGGTTGAGATAATGCAGGGAAGGAAAAGCATGGTGGGAGATAGGTTAGCAGGCTAATAGCTGTAAAGAAGAAGAGGAGGTGTTACCTTGCCATCCTTGTTCAATACTTGTTTAAGTCTGGTTTTAAGTCTGCCCCTTAGAACATGGCACTTTGAAAAATGGGCACTGCGACCAAGTCACAAGCGACCCTTAAGCATGGATTTATACAGACTGAAGTTCAGTACATCTACCTAACAAGGGATGTGAGTTTTTACCTTTTGTCCTGGTGTTTATTTTTTGTTGTGTCATATTTATTCTATTTTTTGGAAGCTTTGTGTGTTTTTTCATTTGTCTATGTTCCCTGATGAACCCCTAAAATTTTTGAGGGAAACACATGAAAACTTTTTTCACTTTTTTCTTTTTGGTAGTTTTTTCTGTATACTAGGTGTTTTGTGTGGTTATTTTTGTATCTTATGGCTTTCATCTTTGTGTGTTTAGCTTGTTAGGGTAAGCTAGGTAGTCTAGTTTAGGTTCATGTTGGGGCGTCCTTTTTGTGGCGGATACCCCAAATATTGGCCAGGCAGTTAAGATGGTTTAGGGGTTTTTGTAGGGTTTTGTGTTAGGGTATTTACCTTATACCTGTGCAATATTTTTATTCATTGATGGTTGATAATAAAGGTTATATTTTACTATGTCTCAAGTTATGCACCTTTTGTGGTTTGTTGTGGCTGGAGAAACAACTCAGACAGAGGGACGACTGATAACATAAAATGATGGCCCTCAGCTGCCCAACTTTTTCATTTTGGTCCACTGTGTATTTGCATTTGAAACCCCTGCTCTAACCCCTGTGCATGTACTGGACAGCTATACAGAACGTTTCTGACATGACCACATCGGAAACATGTTTTCTGCGCAGTGTATGGTTGTCTTGTACATTGCATTGAGATTGAAGAGGAGGCCCATGAACTGACCTACAAGAGAGGTATTCAGGTCAGTGTGCACTGTATGGCGGGAGGAATGAAGTGTAAAAAATATAAAAAAGCAAGTAGAGATGCAGCAAATATACACTTAACCAGAATACAATGGCACAGGAAGTTAACTCAACTTTTCAATGTTTTTCAATGGATTTTGTTGAAAGTTGTGATATCACTGTCAAGCTAAACTTGATGTAAACTACATCCGTAATTGGTATTTGTATACCTTATTTCCTGTTTAAATTATATGCATTCTTGGCTGATAGCTCGAAATAGATGCCAGCACGTATATTCCACTTGGATACAAGGACCATTTAACCTAAAAATGGAGTTTATCTTTGTAGATCTTTTCAGGAGTCTTAAGGTTGTTATCACAGACCAAGAGTGGGTTGACACAATGGCTGACACTGTTGCACATGGCAGTGGGGAATTTCAGCGAGGAAATGACCTGGGCTACAAGAGGCAGATTTCTGCCTCCTATGCTTTGGTATTATCGGCATGTAAAACGCCTCAAAGAATTGACATGTCAGTTCTTTATAGGGAGGACATTACAGGTGTGATAATTCCATGTAAAATTAGTGACAAACCCTAAGGCTAGGATCACATATGTGTCGAAGGTTCTGTTTGGAATCTCTGTCAAAGATTCTATCAAAAACGGAACAAAAAGGAGCATGTTGTGCTTTTTTCCCGATAACATGTAGGATACTGTGACAGAAACGAGTCCAGCTCCGTTAGTGTCCATTGTAAAATGGGTCCAGTTCCACCCATATAATAGAGGTTCTGAACCTTCAATGTTATGTGAACCGGGCCTATAAAATACACTTTCGTAACCTTGCCTGTTTAGATATCCTTATGAAAACTTTGAACATTTTGCAAATCTTAAAAATTTATTCAATATATCAAATAGAACTTTATATAAAAAAAAACAGAACTTGGCATTCTACTGCAACGTGAAGAAAATATAAAGTGCCATAATTTGTCAAATTCTCTGGCCTGACCATCGCTACAATATTTCTTGCTTTAAATGCAAACCTTTTAGTAAGAGGCGAAATGTCACTGCTGAGCGTATATCACTTTGCAGACCAGGCTGTATACATGCCACCGCAGTAGGGACACATGGTGTAAAAATTTTTTATTGGAGTTACAATGAAATACTCTTAATACTGTAGATTTCTATTTGCACCATAAGTTGCAGTATGTGTCCCTCGTAGCTACAGAAAAATACACAACTATAGCTGAAAATCATGGTGGAGCCAGAGAAATGTAATGTTGATGTATGTACAACAAACTATACTTGAAGTTGGAAAAATATTGGGCAATAATTGGTTTAGAAAGCAACAAATGCAAACATCTTCAAGTCTTGAGAAGTCTATTCACCTTCACTTCGGTGTTGGGGAAGCTTTGTGACCCAAGTAGAGGCTTCCTAAATTTGTAGGAAAAGAATAGCTTTCTAGAATACAGTACTGACCACCTCTGTGTAGGAGTAAAATAAGAATATATATACATATACAGTAATACCCCGTTATCCAACACTTTGGTATCCATCATTTCACAGTTACATCACCATCAATTTTGCAAAAAACCTCGTTATCCATCGTATCGCTTCACAAATACAAACTTTCATATTCAATATCCATGATCCCGTATTCACTGCAGCTACTTTAGTTGGTGCCATAAAGTCACCTCATCTTTTAATGTATCCTGCTTACAATATTCTTCATGCCCTGTTACATTATTACATTATAATGTACTGTACAGTAGTTTTTTTTTTCTGCCTCGTTATCCGTCGTTTCGTTATCCATCACACTTTTCTGGAACGTAACCCCGGCGAATAAAGGGGTATCCCTGTATATTATACACTGGAGATTTTGCAAGTTTCCCACCTACAAACAATGGAGAGGGCTGTAATTTTTAACACGAGAGACAGAATCTAAAATAAAATAAAAAATTCTGGAGATCACATTATTTGATTTTTAAATAATTAATTTGCATTTTAAAACATGCAATAAGTATTTTATCACCAACTGACCAGCAACAATTCTGGCTCTCACAGACCTGTTAGTTTTTCTTTAAGAAGCCCTCCTAATCTGCACTCATTACCAGTATAAAAGACAACTGTCCACACACTCAATCAATCACACTCTAACCTCTCCACCTCTCTAACCTCTCCACCAAGAGCTGTCTAAGGATTGTGTCACTGGACTAAAATGTAACCTTTACTAAATCAAGTTAAAAGATATGTTGTATTTCTGACTGGGGCCCTATTCTAATTAGGATACCTACTGAGCACTTATGTGTCTATACTTATGTGTCTACACTGACTGTATCATAATAAGTCTGTGTAATTTAATACAGTAATAAGGGTGTACTAGGGCCCATCAGTAATAGGTTCTGGGCAGAACCATCCTTATCAGGATGATGTTTCCCGCAATTTGAAGTTAGGCAGACACTAGTGTAGGGGTAATTAGGGACAGCGACCTTTGACCTTGCTTTCTTTACCCTGTTCACAGTGCTCTCCTGTGGATATTAAGTTTCGGTAGTTTAGTATTTTCTATATATTGTTTAAGGTTTCATTTTATTACTTGCATCTAGTCCAGTGACACAATCTATATATTTCTTGATGTACTGCTTAGGCTTGGAGTGGCCTTATTTATATCTGTGGATTTATAACTATCTAAGGATATCAGGGACTAAACTGTAGACCTGCACAAGGCTGGGATGGGCTACAGGACAATAAGCAAGAAGTTTGGTGAGAAGGCAACAACTGTTGGCGCAATTATTAGGAAATGGAAGTGTCACGAGTTGCGCCGCAGCCCGCAGTTCGGGCTGCGGATGCACTCGGTCCCCGGGACCCTCCTTGCGCCCATGCTGGGCTGCGCCGCGATCTGTGGCCGTACTCGCTCGGTACGGGCGCAGTCACTTACCCGACCACGCTCCTGCTCCTCCGCGTCTATCTGCCGGCTGGTGCGCGCGCCCCCGCTCCTTAGGGCGCGCTCTCCGATTAAAGGGCCATACGCCAGTATGCTGACCCTATTATTGCTCCACCTTCCAGAGCCTTGCAAATCCATAGTGCCTATGCCCTATGCGAGGAAGCCTCTTCTGTGTTCCGGTTGCCGTTTTCGTGTAACAGTCCCTCCGGCTTACGTTCTCCGATCACGAACCTACGCTGCCTGCCATGACCTTCTGGCCCGTCCCCGACTATGAGTTTTCCTGTCGATTCTGCTCTACGCTGCACCTCGGCTCCCACCGCAAGCAAGTCACCTCAGGGGTAGCGACCTGGTGGAATCCCGCCGCAGCAAGTCCATCCCGCTTTGCGGCGGTCTCTGGTGAAAACTAGGACCCACTTAGACTCCGCTCCCTGTTGTGGCCCGTACCACCACTTGCGGTGGCCCAGTGGATCCACTACCCCGCTGCATTACAGGAAGAAACACAAGATGACTGTCAATCTTCCTTGGGCTTGGACTCCATGCAAGATTTTGCCTCGTGGGGTAAGGATGAATCTGAGAAAGGTCAGGAATTAGCTCAGAACTACACAGCAGAACCTGGTCAATGACCTGAATAGAGCATGGACCACAGTCTCAAATATTACTATTAGTAACACACTACGCCGTCATGGATTAAAATCCTGTAGGGCCCGCAAGGTTCCCCTGCTCACACCAGCATGTCCAGGCCCATTTGAAGTTCACCAACAACCATCTGGATGATCTAGAGGTGGTGGGAGAAGTTCATGTGGGCGGATGTAACCAAAATAGAAAATTTTGGTATCAATTCCACTCGCTGTGTTTGTAGAAAGAAGAAGGATGAGAACAACCCCAAGAACACTGTCCAAACCATGAAGTATGGGGGGTGGAAACATCATACTTTTGTTGTGTTTTTCTGCAAATGGGACAGGGCGACTTTGCTGTTTGAAGGTAGGATGGATGGGACCATGTATCACAAGATTTTGACCAACAACCTCCTTCCCTCAGTAACTGCATTGAAGATGGGGTGTGGCTGGGTCTTCAAGCAAGACAATGACCCAAAACACACAGCCAGGACAACTAAGGAGCAGCTGCTTAAGGAGCATCTCAATGTCCTGGAGTGGCCTAGACAGTCTCCAGACCTGAACTTAATGAAAAATCTTCAGAACTCAAAGATCTGGAGAAAATCTGTATGGAGGAGGGGGCCAAAATCCCTACTGCAGTGTGTGTAAACTTGGTCAAAAACTACAGGAAACGTCTGACCTCTGTAATTGCAAACAAAGGTTTCTGTACCAAATATTGAGCTCTGTTTTTATAATGTATCAAATACTTAATTTGTGCAATATAATGCAAAGTAACTATATAAAAATCATACAATGTGATAAAAATTATAGACCTTTCCATTCTTTGTTGGCGGGAACTCTTGAAAAATCGCCAGTGCATCAAATACTTATTCCTCCCGCTCCATGCATGTTATGAATTTATATATATATATTTTATATATTATATATATATATATTTTTATATATATATAAAGAGAGAGATAGACTTTAAAAAAATAGAATAATTTCAGTGTAGAATATCCCAATATAACAATTGAAGATTGAGTGTGACAAGTTGTAGTATAACACATAGTTTATCAATAGTAACAAAGAGACAAAGTTATAACAGATCAGAAAGGAAGCGGTAGAGGATCCAGATAATAGACTTAGAAAATAAGGACTGATGCATCATGTCCCTGATAGTTCCAAGGATGGATATTATGCTTAAAGTAGGATATGGTCATCGTTTTATTATTATTAATTATTATTATTAACAGGGTACTGTTACCACATTGATTTGCTTTAAACATGTAGGCAAAGGTAAGACAAGATTATTACCAAATACATTACTATTCTGATTTTAGTTTATTTCAAAGCTAGAGCAGTTTTTATGTCCTGCTTATTTACAGAACATTTGATGGCCTGCAACTACCTCTATCTGCTACAAAGCACTGGCCAGGATGGCAACGCCACTCCCTGTTGTGTCTTATCAGCAGCATAGAAGCTTGTTTTTTTTTTCTTATTCACAAATTTTAACCCTTTAGAGCTTTGTAGCCTTGTGCCCTGCTGTTAAAACCCCTCTAACAGGCTCATCTAGGAATAGCAGAGTTGAAATGTCAGTCACTGCTGTAGAACCGCTCATAGCCTGAACAGAAGTGAGAATCTGAAGCTGTAGAATCACTCATAGCCTAAACAGAAATAGGGAGCCTGAAGCTGTAGAACCACCCACAGCCTGAACAAGAAGTGAGAGCCTGAAGCTGACTGTGGAGAGCAGGCTCTGTGAAATAGTCAGATGGAGAAACCTCTTTAATACTTGTAAATCTAAGAAATGTTTCAGTGATCTAACACTGGAGATATTTAATCAGGTTTTAATCAGAGCTACAATCTAGCAGGCCTTGTGCAATCATTTGTGTTTAGACCTTGCATATTCAAATTTCTATTTTATGTGTAGATGAGGCCACAAAGGGAAAGATTGTCCTTTTTCAAATGAAATGTGAATCTCACTGTCCTGTGATGTAACACTCCGGGATGGTGGGGGCAGTTTATGGATTCTTTATCTTCCCTACCATTCTTGTTTATTACTTTACCTACTGTAAATGTTACTCTTCGTATATGGGAAATATCTACACACAGATGTACGGCCATTAGATTTTCCCTCCGTACTTCAAAGGAAGAAAGTGTTCATGACTGATGAGCGTTACTGAATTTTGGAACAACTCTATAAATACGAATGCATTTTCTTTAATCCCTTAAGCACCAGGCCTGAAAATGCCTTAATAACCGGCTACATTTTGTAATTTTTGCCTCCCTATGTTTCAGTAGTCATAACTTCTTTATTTTTCCAATGATGCAGTTGTATAAGGACATGATTTATGCGGGAGAAGGTGTATTTTTGGAGACCTAGTTTGAGTTTACATCTAAATTACTGCATAATTTAAAAAAAGAATGTTTTGAAGCGTGAGTATAAAAAAAAAACATTTTTTTTGCATTTGTTTTTTTATTTCTGCACCATTCACATTTCACTATAAATAACCTGTTAGATTTATTCTGCAGGTTATTATGGTTTTGTGGATACCTAATATGTATAGTTATGGAGTTTTTTTTATGGGTAATGTATGCACAATAATTTGTTTTATTATTAAATATTTATTATTTTATTTATTTTTTCTACACTTCTTTATGATTTTTACTTATTAAAAATATCCCATTAAAGGATTACGATTTTTTACTATAAAAATAGTAATGTGTTAGCATACACCTGTGCTAATATATTACGCTGACACAGGCTGCTGTCAGGGAAACACACAGTGTGTCCTGACAGCAGGCTTATTATACAGACAATCATGGGGCTGCACTAGATTCCCAGAGCTCCCTGTATAGACTTTCCCCTGACTCCATCGGGTCACCAGGAGTCCCAGTGACCAGATGGAGCAAGAGAATCCCCTTTGATCATGCCGTGATCACAGATCGTGACAATCGAAAGGTTAAACAGTGAGGATCTGAGGCTTCCTCCACTCCCTGCTGTGCATGGAGACTGCTCTAGTAATGGAGCTGTTAACTACAGCTCTGTCCCTAGCGCAGCTGTGGTGCTGGGACCCGCAAATTCCCGGAGAAGGCAGTGACGTCTTTCGGCATCGTTGCGGATCGAGAACACGCCAGAAGACTTTGGGTGGCTGTTAAGGGGTTGATATGATATAATGCAAAATTTTGATTTTTATTAGTACTATTGGTTTATGGAACACTGCTCTGTGATTGGAGGCAAGCTTTCATTTTTTAAAAGTTTAGTTTTATCACTTTAAAAGTAACATAAAAGCATGAAGACTCCATCTTCTAGCATCATCCGCAACAAGATCATAGTGGAGAGCTCCAAAATTTCACTGTACATTTAGGCCTCGTTCACACGGCTTATTTGGCCGCGGATTGGAGCCATACTGCGCGCCGGATTTGCGCTGCAGTACGGCTGGAATCCGTCCCAGCCTTTACGGTAATCCGCCGCGGGGGGGGGGGGGGGGGGGGGGGAGGAGAAAGTGACATGCACATTATTTACGTCGCGTACGCGCCGTAAATAATGCATTGTCTATGGGGCCGGCGAGCAGCTCCCCCGCCGCGCTCCGATCCCGCCCCTTATTCAAGCCGTATTGCGGGCGGGATCCGGCTCACTCTGTCAGTTATTACTAGTCAAAGAAACAATTTTGTGCTTTACAGGAAACTTATTGTCAGAAAATTAAATATTATTTATTGTAAATCAAGTTTTAAACTTCAACATATTTTTTAAATCTTTTTTGATGATTTTTTATTTTTCAAATCATTATCTATATTAAAAAAGCATTCTAAATTTTTCCAGTTTTCACATTGACGTCGTCGTAGATATCCAAGGAATAAGCTGACTCTTCCTATTCTGTATAGATCACCTCATTATTATCCCAGGTGGGATTATTATACCGCTGGAGGCAGATGACAGTGATGGACTAAGCTCCTCTCCTCCCACTACCTGCAAAGGTCATAGAGCATGCCCATTACACTGCCCCATAGAACTCAATGGCTCATCTCCACTCTTATGTCTTTTATGGTCTCTTTAGTTGCCAAAAAACAATGAAACAATGAACGGAAAAGCCCAGGCAAGATGGCTGTCCAATAATCATGTAGAGAAATTAGAATAAAAATAAAAATCAGAATCAGAAAATAAAAAATAGTGGCGTAATAGCCTGTAAGTCAGCATGCTCCGCTGACTTACGTACTATCATATTGTACGCCCAAGGAGAGGAGGCGTAATCCATAGTTCTCTATGAGAACTGTGGTTTACTGTAATTTCGGCACGCATATAGGATGCAAAACGCACGCCAAAATTACCCCGTGTGAGCATAGCCTAATTGTCCCCCTAGTGAAGGGGTGTGTTAGCTACTGCTCAGCAATTACCTGCACCTGTTTATCTTTCCCAAGTAGCACAGGGGCCTGTGTTGCCCCCTACTGGGTTCAGTCTCTAGTCCAGCCATTGAGCTGTAAATATGGCTTGTGTTGTGTTTTTGAATTTTAAAAACATCCGTCATTATTTGGCTTTAATTATGAAAAAAACAACAGCATAAGAATAAAGGTGACACACCTATTAATATTAAATCCTGAATATAGTTTTGCATTTTCTGGTGACCTAAGGTTTGGTTCATGAATCTTAAAAACATATCAGGAAGCAACAGAAGCTTAACATTTAAGTAGACAGTCAGCTTGAAGTGTAATCTGGATATGGATCCAATTAGGGATGATCTTTAAATCTATCATCTTGTTTGCAGGACGCTTATCTGGCCTATACACCTGGTAGACAGCACTTGTATGATATATAAGTATCAAAATATCTATCTGCATTCTCAAATGCCAGTGTCAGCATTGCTATATTTATCTGCATACATTATGCACATCAACCTGTCCATTTCTCTGAATGCATTGCTGCAGATATTGCTCATGATTTTTTTTTTTAAATGCCCTTATTGTAGTTGCAAAACCCTGCCCTGCACTGGGGAACCTGCAAACACATTTGTCTGCAGATGGGACTCAAGGAAGGATAAGTTAGTGGCTTGCATTAAATCCCTTGCCACTTTTCAAGGCTCTTTAATGGGTCGGATGTGATTTTAAAGGACACTGCTTCCAATGGTTAGTGCTGGATTCCTAGCTCTCTTCCTTGGAGATAATTTTAATATTTAAATTTTAGTAGCGCATACAAAACTTTAAATCTACACACACCTTTATGGTGCTCTCTTTCCCTAATGCGAAATCTCACCCCTTTGTAGCTGTAAGTAATAGTTCATCCCATTTTGGAAAACCCTATCTCAATGGAGGATCAATTAAAAAGTTAATAACAATGTAATCCCACGCTTCAAATCCCAAGTCAATTATAACCTATTGGATAATAATCAGGGGCATAACCTAAAGCTTTTAGGGCAGGGGTCTGCAACGTTGTCTCTCCAGCTGTTGGGAAACTACAACTCAGGATAAAAAACGCATGTGGATTTTGCAAAGAATTTTACTATGTGAACTCTGCATATGTTTGAAACATCAACACGGTTTTCACATCATAGTAGTTAAGCAAAAGTTATTCTTATAACAGAGAGCCCAATACCGTACATCAAAACTAGGTGCACTATATGCAGGCACAACACATTTAAATGTGCATAAAGTAGGCGCATCAAATATGCTAGCAATGATATGCTATGTGCCTAAGTTATGCTATGCCCCTAGTTTAGGCGTATTCATTATACTATGCAAGGTAGACCAGACACCAGATTTTTGACAGGTTCTCTCATTCAGGCGCACTCTACACTCATTTAGAGTGACATGTCCCATTAGGGCTGTACCATTTTTATGGTGTATTTTGAGCAAAAAAACTGTTGGTGCTCTATTCTCTATATAAATGAAATGTAATTGTCATGATTGTGCCCAACAGCCCCCCGACTTTTGGCTCTGGTCGCCAGCCATGGCCAGTACGACGTAAACCGTGGTTTATGACTTAATTATGTGTATTTCTACTACTAGTGTGAACTCTGTCCTGTAGCTCTCTTTGCTTAATGGATTTCTGGCCAACGCCGTGGCCAGGAATCTTCCAACACTTTTGGAGTTAACCTGTTCCTTTTTGATTGACATTCCTGGTTACCTATCACTTCTGTTCTACCTTCTCCTGTTCCCTATAATAGGTCTCAGCTTCCTTTATTCCTTGCATGCTATATGGTTTCCTTTCCCTATAGTTCGCCTGTATTCACATTTCACTTTCTGTGCTCTCTGACTCTTGCTTGGTTCCTGGTTACTCTTATGTCTCACGTTTGTTTTGTACTGCGCTGCCCGTTTGTTACTGACTTGGCCTGCCCGACTTCTCTTGTTTGTTCTGTGTTTATTTGTCTTCGTCTGTGTTCCACTTGCCTCAGAGTAGATCCCAGTCTTCATTTGGGGCCGACCTATTAAGGAGTCAGGTACCCCAAAAGGCAGGGACAGGGATTGGGACCAGCGTCAGGGCCTCACTCCGTCTATGTCTCCGTGTGCGTGGCAAATTCAACAGAAGACTGATACAGCGATTCCCACCAGGAGTCAAAATAGGTTAAAACTTAATGAAGTTTATTGTTTCTCCATAAAAATAATATGTGCTTCCATAATGAGTTGGTTCCAAAGAATATAAAGGCTAATGAGTTTCGAGTGCTAGGCACCCTTAATCCGTGTGCGTCCCTGACGGTCCCTTACAGTAATACACCAAAACCATTGCATGCCAGGCACGACATATTTTAATGCACCTAAAGTAGGAGCATCAAATATGCAGCAATGATATGCTATGCGCCAACATTTAGCTATGCGCCTGGATTAGGTGCATCAATTATACTATGCAAGGTAGACCAGACACTAGATTTTTTACAGGTTTTTTCATTCAAACACACTATACACTCATTCAATGCGATATAAAAATGTTGTGGAGGCGCCTCTTTTTTTTACATGTCACCCTTAGTGTATTTGAAGACTGGTTTAAGATTGGTATGTTATCTACACATTATATGTGCCATAAACCCATTTAGCTAAATTGAGAGGGTACTCTAGAGAAAACTAGCAAATAAAACTCATTATCTTCCTTAATTAGTGGAAAACACTGGCACACTGTCCGCATAGGTAACATGCGTCATTTAGTATTATGTTAGTCTAGAGTTAAAACTTGGTATGATTTTAGATATATATTATGACTGGGTTTTTATTACTTGACATAAATTCTAATTTTTAAGACTTGGGCTGCACTCACAAAGCTGTTAACGCCAACCACAGTCTCGATGCGAAAGACTTTTTATGGCTGATACTTACCATGAATATATAAATACCTGAGAAAAACTTTACTGGTTATTATTTCCCCAAGGATTAACATTCCCAAGTAAATATATGTTTTTTTTTTTTTTGTTTTTTTTTTTATACAGCAGTATATCTTATTATTTTCTTTATAGCAGGAAACAGTGATTTCAGTCAGTGATGAACACCAACTACAATACTAATCAATATAATAAATAGTCTAAATCCTATAAAAACTGTCTCCTATAGGTAAGACTGATATAGACAAGAATATATGGATAATAATATTGGCTCTACATAGAAGAAGACAAGAATTATGGTACTGCCCCTATAGACAAGAAAAATACCACTATCATATTGCCTCCAATGTACAAGAATATAACTAATATAATACGGCCCCCTTTTTTACAAGAAAAAACTACTATAGTACGGCTTGTTACTCTATGTACAAGAATATAGCTACTTTTAAATTGAACCTTATTCATAAAAAATACAACTACTACTATAATACTGCCTCCTTAGTACAAGAATATAACTACTATAATACTGCTCCTATGTACAAGAATATAACTACTATAATACTGTCCCCTATATACAAGAATATAACTACTATAATTCTGCTCCCTAGTACAAGAATATAACTACTATAATACTGCCCCCTTTATGTACAAGAATATAACATTATAATATTTTTACAAATCTCACTCCTATGTACAAGAATATAAACTTTTAATACTGCCTCCTATGTACAAGAATATAATATATAATACGGGCCCCCTATTTACAAGGGAATATAACTATTATAATTTAACTGCTCCCTATGTACAAAAATATACTTATAACTTCCCTTTACAATATCTACTATACTGCCCCCTATGTACAAGAATAGAACTACTAAAAATACTGCTCCCTATGTACAAGAATATAACTATTTATAATACTCCTCCCTATGTACAAGAATATAACTGCTATAATACTGCCCCCTATATACAAGAATATAACTACTATAATTCTGCTCCCTATGTACAAGACTATAACTACTATAATACTGCTCCCTATGTACAAGAATATAACTACTATAATACTGCTCCCTATGTACAAGAATATAACTATAATACTGCCTCCTATGTACAAGAATATAACTATTATAATACTGCCTCCTATGTACAAGAATAAAAACTACTATAAAAATCTCTATGTACAAAATATAACTACTATAATACTGCTCCTATGTACAAGAGTATGACTTACTATAATATTGCTCCTATGTACAGAATAAAACTTTTTTTAAATTTCTGCCCCCTAGTACAAGAATATAACTACTAAAATACTGCCTCTTATGTACTAAAAGTTTAAAATAAAAACTACTTAATATTTATGCAAAACCCCTTTTGTACAAGAATATAAAATCTAAAAAAATATATAATATCTGCTCCTATGTACAAGAATATAACTAATATCTTTATCAAATTCCTTTTCAACTCCTCTATTAAAAAGATTATAACTTTAAAAAATAATACTTTCCCCTATGTACAAAAATAAAATAAATACTATTAAAATAACTCTCTACTTTTATTACAAGAATATAACTACTATAATATGCCCCTATGTAAAAGAATAAAAACTACTAATATCCATTACTAACTCTCCTATGTACAAGAATAATACTATATACTTTCAATTACTGATCACTATTGTCCCAGTACGATATAATATATAATACTGCTCCTATGTACAAGAATATTCACTATAAAATAATAAAAATAATAATAATAATTTATTAATCTTTATTATATAGCGCCAACATATTCCGCAGCACTTTACAATTTGGAGGGTAAACGTACAGACATTACACATTAAAAGTACTTACAGATGAGACACAAGGTGTGAGGGCCTGCTCGCAAGAGCTTACAATCTATTAGGGGGGTCGGGGGAGACGAAGGGCAAGAAGTGCTAGATTTACAATGGTCCAGCCATGTGACATAAATATGGGTTGTTTTACATAGAATTGGGGATGAACATGCCACCCTCTATATACATCTATATACAGTTAAGTGCTGAAAAATGAGATGAGTGCGCTAGGTGAGTGTGGGGGGAGGGGGGTGTTAGCATTAGGGATTCTGGTAGGGCCAGAGTGAAAAGATGTATTCTCAGGGCCCTTTTTTAAAGCTATGAGATTCTGAGTGTGCCTGATCGCCCGCGTAGCTGTTCCAGAGAATTGGTGCCGCACGTGGGAATTCTTGGAGACGGGCAATGGTGGTTTCGGATGATTGATGAGTGTAACCTGATATCATCAGCAGAGCGGAGAGGGAGGGGTAGGGTGGTAGACAGAGATGAGGGAGGGGGGATTAGGGAGAGCAGCGGTTGTGGAGAGCTTTTATGAGTGGGGAGTAAATGAGTTTATGTTGTCTCCTGTACTGGATAGGCAACCAGTGCAGTGACTGACACAGGGCTATAATACTGCTCCTATGTACAAGAATATAACTACTATAACACTGATCCCTATGTACAAGAATATAACTACTATAATACTGCCTCCTATGTACAAGAATATATAGTATGAATACTGCTCCATGTACAAGATATAACTACTATAACCATGATCCCTATTTTAAAAGAATATAACTACTATAAGTCTGGCTCCTATGTACAAGATAAAAACTACTATAATACTGCCCCTATGTACAATAATATAACTACTAAAACACTGATCCCTATCTACAAGAATATAAACTGTAAACTGTTCCTATTTTAAAAGAATATAACTACTATAATACTCCCTCCTATGTACAAGAATTTAAAAATACTATATTACTGCCATTTGTACAAGAATATAACTACTAATAATACTCCCCCCTATGTACAAGAATATAACTACTAAAATTTACTGCCCCTATGTACAAGAATATAACTACTATAATACTGCCCCCTATGTACAAAAATATAACTACTATAATGCTGCTCCTATGTACAGGAATATAACTACTATAATACTGTCCCCTATGTACAAAGATATAACTGCTATAATTCTGCTCCTATGTACAAGAATATAACTACTATGATACTCCCTCCCTATGTACAAGAAATATAACTACTAAATTACTGCCTCCTATTGTACAAGAATATAACTACTATAATACTGCTCCTATGTACAAGAATATAACTACTAAAAATACTGCTCCTATGAAACAAGAGTAGGGACAACTATAATATTGCTCCTATGTACAGGAATATAACTACAAATAACGGCCCCCTATGTACAGAATATAATACTATAATTACGCCCCTATGTAAAAGGAATAATAACTACTATAATCACTCCCTATGAAAAGAATATAACTACTATAATACTCTCCCTATGAAAAAGAATATAACTACTTTTAAAATACTCCCCCTTTTATGTACAAGAATAAAACTACTAATAATTGCCTCTTATGTACAAGAAATATTACTACTAATACTGCCCCTATTACAAGAATATAACTACTATAATATTGCCCCTATGTACAAGAATATAACTACTATAATACGGCCCCCTATGTACAGGACTATAACTACTATAATACTGCCCCCTATGTACAGGAATATAAATACTATAATTCGGATCCCTAAGTACAAGAATATAACTACTATAATACTACTCCCTATGAAAAAGAATATAACTACTATAATACTGCTCCCTTATGTACAAGAATATAGCTACTATAATCCCTGCCCCTATGTTACAAGAGTAATGACTACTATAAAAACTGCCTCCAAAGTACAGGAAATAAACTACTTTTAATACGGCTCCCTATGTACAGGAATATAAACTACTATAATACCCCCCCAACCCTGTGTTACAAGAATATAACTACTATAACACTGCCTCTTATGTACAAGAATATAACTACTATAATACTGCCCCCTATGTACAAGAATAAACTACTAATAATATTGCCCCTGTGTACAAGAAAATAACAACTATAATACTGCCCCTATGTACAAGAATAGATAATCACTGTGTTTTCACTCCTCACTAGGCCCAGCGGAAAACTCAGTAGAAAACTTGGTGTAGCGCTCAGGCGTTTGGGTAGAATAAAATAAAATAAAATAAGGGCGAGACACTGGCATCTAGCCAATTAATATGTCTCTTTATGTCCAAATTAAAAGCGAAAGCAAAAACGCGTTTCCCCCGTGGATCTCCCTCGTTTTCATCAGTTGCATGTGTTCACACTGCATGGATTGTCCTTTATATATAAAGTTTTACAATCACCACAATAAAACATAAAAAATGTTATAACAAAATAAAACTCTTAAATTTTTGTTGAAAAATATAAAAAAACAACTGAAAAAAAATATAGAAAATTAAAATATTTTTTAGAAAATGACCTTAATCTCTAAAATAAAAGGAGATTTTAAAAAGATAATTTAGAATGTACTGCTTACCGAGGACACTAGGGAGAGCATTTGGGTTCTGATTACAAATATATTTCAAACCAATATTTATTTAACTAAAAGTTCAGCTTATGTATTTACTCTGAAAAAACAGCAGGGTGTACTGTTGCTACATATATTTGTCAGAAAATAAAAGTATGCCCCCCCAAAAAAATAAATAAATAAATAAAAAATAAAAAAAATAAAATGTATACCCGATAAATGTATGCAAAAAAAAAAGGGGAAAAAAAAATGTATGCCCGATAAATGTATGGAAAAAAAAAATTTATGCCCGATAAATGTATGCGCAAAAAAAAAAATGTATGCCCGATAAATGTATGCAAAAAAAATTAAATAAATAAATAAAAATAAAAAAATGTATGCACGATAAAAATGTGCCCGATAAATATATGCACATATTAAATGCACAAATGAAATGTATATCTAACAAATATATGCAATGTATACCCGAATAAAAATATGCACAAATGAAATGTATGCCCGATAAATATATGCGCAAATAAAAATAAATATCAGACAATGAAAATCAGTCATTCATTTAAGCCATGTGGATTGAGCGTATTTAGTTTATAGATCCCCAAAAAATTTCCTTTTTGGACAATCTCTTTTCTCTATCTTGTACTAGTCAGGAACATCTTCAATAGGCTGTACGTAAAGCTAGAGTTTATACCCTTTTTGGGCATTTTCGAATGCCTTGGAATACTGTGGGTGAGTACCATATGATTGATGTTGTATCTTGGTTATTCACCCTTTTAGACAACTTCATGACCGTACGACCTATATACTGTATACCACAAAAGCACGTTATTAGATAAATCACAAGGAAACTCCCGCATGTCATATGGGCCTTTTACAGGAATTTTTCTTTGGTTTATAAAAATACAATGTCCCTTTTGGATTCTACAATGATACTACAACACTTACATGATTTGGACCACATCTCGATGTACCCAGGTTGTTTTGTTACGGTGATTCCACAACGGGTTACCCCTTTCTCCTCTCCAATATTCTTAAATGCTTTAACCCAGAGGGGCTATCAGATTTTTTATCGTCTTAGGCCCTGCGATAGTTATTGGTGGTCTGTTGGGTAGGGTTTGGTTCAGCGTGGGGTTCCAGCTTAAGTATCCCCAATGTTTTGTTTGGATTTTTTGGATTTCTTTGTGTTGGGAGTTATATGTTGTAATGAAACTAAACCTGTTTCTTGTTTCTAATGATAGTTTTTTAGGTAGAGGTTCTGTACTCCCTGCCCCTTGATTACTAGCGTCAGGGTACAGGTACTATTTCTGATTTTTAAGTAAAGCTTTTTTCTTTGCATTATTTACTAATTTTTGGGGGAATTTCTTTTGTAAAAACTTTTTTTCTAAATAGTCTGCTTGACTGGTAAAGTCTGAGACCTCTGTGCAATTCTTACGAATACGTCTGAATTGTCCGAAAGGAAAATTTCTGGTCCAAACTAGAAAATGCTACTGTCAAAATGTAGGTAACTATTCGAATCGCAGACCCTTTTAAAAGGGAAATTTTTTGATTTTATCTGATCCTCATCGATAAACAGACATAGATCTAAATAAATAATTCAACAGGATTGGGGTTCCTGTGAATGTAATACGATTTGGTTATGGTTTAGGTATTCAGTGAATCGTGTGCTTCAGAGGGTGTTCCTTTCCAGATCAAGATAAGATCGTCTATGTATCTTTTATAAAACACCATGTGTTTCAAAAATGAATTGTCTGGAGTATAGATATAATCCTCCTCGAATTTGCCCCTAAATAAGTTGGCGGGAAAAAGGGGCTACTTTCGTACCCATAGCTGAGCCTTTTATCTGATGATTTAATGTGTTTGATTATATGTAAAAAAAAAAAATTTTTAAATAAGTTCTTAGGCCTCCAAAAAAAATGTTTTAAAACTATTACTTAAATTTCATCAAGATCCAAAATTTTTTTTTAAATGCCCTCTATGCCCTGAGCATGTCCAATGTTCGAGTAAAGAGTGTTACATCGAGTGTCAGAAACAAGTAGTCTTTCTCCCATTTAAAACCAACTAAGTGCCTTAAAATATCGTCAGCATCTTTTAAATAAATTCTAAATTTTTTACCAAAGGTTGGAGATAGAAGTCCACATAATGGACAAATTAGACAATGTGGAATTTACACCATGACACAATAGGTCTCCCCGGGTTTTTTTTCATCCTTTTGTATTTTAGGTAAAAAATAAAAGTGTGGTCTGGATGGTGATCTAATCCCTAGAAATTTAAACTCATCCTTCGTGATTATTCTCTCGTTTTAGGGCTCTGTTTAGAAACTCAATCCAAACACTTTTATTAGTTTCATCAAGAACTATAGGGGGGGATTCTTTATAATAATTCTTGTTCTTTCAAGATTTTAGTGAAAACATTATATAACCTGATAGGTTCAGGATGACAATACTCCCACCTTTATCTGCATTTCTAATAGCAATATTTTTATCTTTAGCTAATCCTTCTAAAGCTGATATTTCTTGCTTGGTTAAAGGGGTTTTGCCACCATGTAATGTTGACGTGGGAACCTCCAAAATGGGTATTTAATCATTTTCTAAATATATGTGATTAAAAAAAGTGAAAACTCTGAGAGCTACAGCATTTCTCAACCCCCCCCTTTGGTTATCACAAAGTTCCCCTAGTCAGACCCAGGAGCTGAAAGGCCGGCCCTTTCATGAATCACTTCTTATCTGATGACAGGCAAAAATGAATGGTCTTTTAAGGCACCGGGAGCAATATGTTTTTTTTTGTATACAGAATAACTAGCTGTAGTGTTATTAGATCCCTGCTTTATCTGATGAAGAAGCTTTCAATCTGCTGTTTAGAATAGGTGTTCTCTTTTGTATACAGAATTCACAAGTTATAGTTTGATTATTTGAGTGAACATGTCACAGGATCCGTTATGCAGGCTCTGTGCTCTGGCTGTGTGTGTCTGTGTGCGGCTCTGTCAGCTCGTGATTTGTTTACATTACATATGCTGCTTAGCAGATAAGGTTTCTCCTGACAGTGCCGTCTGAGGCTCTGTGTCTTCCTGTATTGAATCCACTGTTGTACTGTTTATTAGTTCACTTAAGTTTTGAGACGCTCCCTTTGGATTCCTCACTCCCCCCTCCCCCTCTCTCACTGCAGCTTCATGACTCAGCGTGATTTGTTGACATCTTGCTCTCATACTGAAAGGAGGTCAGTACTTGGTCTGGTGGCAAATCCCCTTTAAGTTACATTTCTTAGGGAGTTTGCTCTCGATTTTTTGGAAATCCTCTGATACTAAGTCATATAAAAGTTTATGTGCACGAGGTGCGCTTCTCTCTGCTCCTTGTTTCATTTTACAGTGATCTAGTTACTATGTACAAGAATATAACTACTATAATACTGCCCCCTGTGTACAAGAATATAACTACTATAATACTGCTCCCTCTGTACAAGAATATAACTACTATAATACTGCTCCCTCTGTACAAGAATATAACTACTATAATACTGCCCCCTGTGTACAAGAATATAACTACTATAACACTGCCTCTTATGTACAAGAATATAACTACTATAATACTGCCCCTATGTACAAGAATATAACTACTATAATACTGCCTCCTATGTACAAGAATATAAGTACTATAATACTGCCTCCTATGTACAAGAATATAACTACTATAATACTGCCCTCTATGTACAAGAATATAACTACTATAATACTTCCTCCTATGTACAAGAATATAACTACTATAATACTGCTCCCTATGTACAAGAATATAACTACTATAATACTGCCTCCTATGTACAAGAATATAAGTACTATAACACTGCCTCTTATGTACAAGAATATAACTACTATAATACTGCCCCTTATGTACAAGAATATAACTACTATAATACTGCCCCTATGTACAAGAATATAACTACTATAATACTGCCTCTTATGTACAAGAATATAACTACTATAATACTGCCCCTATGTACAAGAATATAACTACTATAATACTGCCTCCTATGTACAAGAATATAACTACTATAATACTGCCTCCTATGTACAAGAATATAACTACTATAATACTGCCTCCTATGTACAAGAATATAACTACTATAATGTGAAATTGAACAGGTAAGAAAATTCTCTTGAATGAAATAGAATTTGAGAATCAGATAAGATGAAGAGCTTTAGCCTTGTGGTTACTTTCCAGACTAATCACTACATGTTTCTCTCTCCTCTGTTTTCAGAGCAACAAAAAGTATTATGCAAAGCTGCCGGATAAAATGTAATGAGTTTATCTCCCTATTACCCTTTCTAAAGTTCACCTCTTCAGCTGTGCATTAAACGCTTAAAACAAAACTTTAGTTACACGCACATTCTTATGAAGCTTCTCATCTAAATTTTCTCTGAACTTATCTTACTAAAGGGCAGAATTGTATAACAATGTATCGCACATTTAAAATCTCAGGTAAATATCCTGTTGACGTTACAGATTTTGTTCCAGATTTAAAGTGCAGAAAATCCTGCATTGTCTGGTAGCATCACATTCACTCCACTGTCTGAGGCTGTTTTCCTATGATATTGCTGTGTTAGTTCATGTGTCTGCGGAGGCAAAATTAGAATGTCAGCTTCACTGGAGCAGGATCCTATTCCCAGTACAAAGCTGTGTATCAGTAATTTATGAATAAAACATGACAAATGACTGTGAACTGCATCTAAGAGATTGTTTTGCTGTGTAAATCACTATAGTAGGGCCTAAAAAAGCATCTGAACTACGTATTTCACCTCTATTTAGAGCAGAAGTTCCCAAACTTATCTGGCCTGCTGCCCCCTTTTCAGAAAATAACTACCCAGTTTCCCATTGAAAATCTACCTTCTTTAAGAGGGTTGTCCAACACCATGGTACCATTGAAGCCACCCACCTAGATGTAAAGGAGGCAGAATTTTTTATAGTAATAATTTTATAAAATACTTTTCAAAATATGATGTGTTAAATGAGCAAAAAATGTGCCAGCCTTGTGGACATCATATAGGACCAGTCAGGCTCGGACTGGCCCATAAGGGAATATGGCAAACCCCCGGTGGGCCTCTGAGCATGGTAGACCTGATGTTGTTTTTTAACTCCATATACATTCTCAGGAGAGGCAAAAAAGCAGAGAAAGAGTGACAAAAAGCAAGAAGTAGAGTATCGGAGGCATTAACAGTCATTTACAGTAGCCGTAGGGTGGGCCCTAAAATAAACTCCACCGGTGGAACCATAAAAACGCAATTGGTAAGCCCCTAGAGTTAACTACACCTGTGGGTCCTAGGCAGCCCAGTCAGACACTGGGTCCATTAGCATATCCATACTGCAGCCACACATTGCCCTCCCCATATAGAACGTTCAATTGCTATGTACAGTGCGAGCAACCCCTATAGTAGTAAATATCCACCTTCTGAATGTCACATATGCCCAGTGAATAAGAAGCTAATAGGTCTGTGCGTTGTTCAGAAGGAATGTCCAGTACTATAGGATGCACCCATATCCCCTAATAGAACATATGTTGCCCATCCCCCTCCCCTATTATGGCCAAACCTCCCATTCCACTCCCTAATAATGTAGTAACCAACCTTCAGCCTACGCTAACAAAAGAGGAGCTGAACACTCACCTCCCCATACAGAGCAAAAGACTTCCCGCCTGGGTCTGTGTGAACATATGTTTTTAGATGTGCATTTTGGTCCATCTATAAAGACCCAAACACGCATCTAGCAATAAGCAGTGTGATTTCCATTGCTTGCAATGTAAAACACGCATCGGCGTTCAGACGAGTGATCACCACTGTGCGTCTTATTGCGTCTTTCGGATCCGTTCCAAAAATTGACATGCCAATTCTTGGTCCGAAAGAAGCAGCAGGAGCCCTATTTAAAACTATAGGGTGCGATCCTGCTGCATCCAACATGCAGCTGCGTGTTGGATCCGCTTAGGATCCAATCACCGCTGCATTTTTGGATCCAAAAATGCCATGTGAACAAGCCCTTGTACAAGCTGTACACTGGCTGCTTTACATTGTTTTAAAGTGTCATATCTTCAGTGTTGTCCCAAGAAAAGATATAACACAATATTTACAAAAATGTGAGGAGTGTTCTTACTTTTGAAAAATACTGTATGTTATGTGTTTGTATTTACATGGTTATATAGTGAGAATAACAGCCATTTACACACAAATATATATATATAGAGCTCTGTAGCCTTCTACCCTGTGGTTTAAACCCTTCTACTACTAATATCCCTCTAACAGGTTGAGCTCAGAATACTAGAGGCAAAATGGCAGTCACTGATATAAAACCACCCACAGCTCACTGTGAAAAGCAGGCTCTGTGAAACGGCAGGGTGAAAAAAAACGCCCATTTACAAACAAATTATTATATATATATATATTTATATATATATATATATATATATATACACACATATGTATGATAGTGTCTCATCATGAGATAATTAAAAATACTAGATATGACAACTTCATTTTATCCAAAAGATTTTTTTTAAATATAAATAAGTCTCCATTAGAAAAGGGATATTAGTAGTAGAAGGGTTTAAACCACAGGGTAGAATGCTACAGAGCTCTAAAGTTTGCCAGTAAAAGATAAACTCTTGTGCTGCTAATAAGACACAGCATGGAGTGACATCAGTATCCAGACTACTGCTGGAGTAGAGAGGGGTGATCAATAACCTAGAGAAGCTTGGGGACAGAATCAGGAGATAAGAACTGCCTTTGCTCTAAAAGAAAGTAAAATCAGAACAGCAATGTATTTGCTAATATTTTTATTTACTTTTGTCTACATGTTTAAACCTAATTAATGTGATGAGAAAACCTCTATGTCCATGCATTTCCTCTGACAGTCACCATTCTGGGACAGGGTGTCATTCCTGTTTCACAGGACACAGTCTCCTGGATTTAGCGCCAGTATTTTAACTTAATCAATTCAGTCCACATTTTGTTGGTTGGAAGTCTGGTTGTCCTGACAATCCCAGGTGAATATGTCATCAATATGTCATAAATGCCTTTTAGTATCCTACATTTTCTATGTAATTGAATTCTTTATTTCCAGTATATACTGATTAGCACAAGTATAATGCCTGAGTGTGAGCTGAGAAGCAATATATTTCAATTTTTAATTTGGGAATTTTTGGGGGATGGAATTAACTCCCTCTTTGCTTTCAGACATTAATTGCATTATTCCACGTCTCACTGACTTTATGCCTGCTTAGTATGCATTTTAAATAGTTGCTTTATATGATAATAAAAAGGTATGGTTGCATTTTGGAAAAAAAAAGGAAGGGCCGGGACATTTTTAAGGGGGGAGGGAGCCTAGAAAAGCCATCCTAGCCTCCATTGTCCTAGAAAGCACAGACACCTGGGGGGGTGGTCCATATGAAGAGTGGCGCCACCTCTGCAGTTCTACTTCTCAGTAGGTTATTGTAGCAATTGTTAGTATGTATAAAAGTGTCTCACAGCTCTTTATGAATGTCCAAGTGAGACATGGGGGCGACGTGTAGAAAGGGGTGCCCCAAAAGTCTGGGTATTTTCCCCCGAGATCTAGGAAACCCCTTTTGCTCTTTTTTTAAACCCAGGCTCACCCCAATTTAGACGCATTTTGTTTTTCCTGAGAGGGGGGGCGTGCGGGGAGGGGGGGCGACTAAAACCGACGAAGCTACCATTTATGTTTTGTACGGCAAATCCGGGGTTACTGCGGGAACGGGGTAGAGCACTTAAAAGTGGTTTCCTGAGCAGAATGTCATTTTTATACAAGAATGCGCCTGATTTATGACCCACAGTAGACCGGGTTCATACATTCAGGCACATTCTATACTACTTTTATGCGCAATAAAATTGGCATCTGCGTGCAAAAAATCATACATGTTGCCGATAAAATGTATGTGCCAAAATTTGTCTCAGCCTCACCACTATGAGATTGGTATGGATTGGTACGACACTTGAGCTAAATTTGTGTGGCGTGTCGTATGAATCTGGCACGATACGCACCTGTAGAAGTGGCGCAACACAAAAAATGTCGGGGGTTTTTGCGTGCGTAGTTTTGGCTAGAACAATTATCATCTATGTCTTTTAGATAGGGTGGAAAAAAATTTTTGGGTTTTGCAATCCCAAAAATTTTTGAAAAAAACTTGGGGGAGTGGCTTCCGTTTTGGTTTTTTCCCTACCCCCTCTGCAAGGTTTTTAAAAAAATGAAGTCTTTGTGCGGATTTCTTCCTGAAAAGTGGAGGTTGAAAAGGCATCAAAAAAAGGTAATGTTAGAGTAGGTTCCCATGTTTAGGTCGCCTTTTGATTTGGGGTGGGTTAAGCAGTTTTGTAAAAAAGAAGGAATAAAAAACCCCAAAAATTTTTTTGTTTTTAAGGCTATTTTCACACGGTTAATGCAGGATAATTACGCCACGCAATTTCGCCGTGTGGACGGGGGCGGGGCGGGGGGCGGAGGAGTGGCGGGGGGGCGGCACTTCGCCGGCCTTTGATTTGCTTCCCGCAGGTGTATACCCCGCGGGTTAATTACTTTCCCTTATCCCCGCCCGGCGGTTTCCCCGGGCAGGAGGGGAATAACCCATAGTTTCATGGAAACTGGGTTACCAAAATAAATTGGGCCGTTTTCAGGAAATTTACGATTCGAGCTAATTACGGACCGAAAAGGTCCATTTTAACCCGTGTGAAACAGGGCCTTAGTAGCAGAAATGCTTTTAAAAATTCATTGTGCCTTTTTGATTTTTTTAGTTTTATAGTGTGCTCTGAAATTGGTTTTGGGGGTTGCAGAATAGGTCGGACTTTTTTGGCTCTCTAGGGGAATTTTCATGATTGTAAATTTAGATCCATCATACTTTGTGCATGTAGGAAAAACCCCTTATATGGCACCGCTTTTTTTGGCAAGTCATTTTTAATTATGCAATTACTTTTAATGTCATTCTTACGAAAAACAAAAAGGGGAAATAAAGGAATAAATAAGGCACATCATTTTGCTTAGGTAAGAAATGAGTTTTACAGTTTTGCAGGTTCACACGTATTTTTGAATTTTTTAAAAACACAGTAAAAACACTTAAAAACGGAAAACATTCCACTTGAACATACTTCTTAAAGGGTTTGTAGACCCTTTCAAAAATAATTAAAATCCCATAAAATGCCATAAAATAACAAAGCAAACAGTTTACTAACTACTCCCAAATGACACATATAACCGATCAATGGTATGCTATTTTATTGGCATCACATGTCAGCCATGGAAGCCATGATGCTACATTGGTCACATTGGCCGCTGGTTAATCAAGAATGGTGTACCCCCACACAGCTTCAGGGGCCCGGGGAGGGAAAATAAAGTTTTTCTTTTGTTATTTTATGACATTTGCTGAGCTTTTCATATTTTAAAGAATGCACAACGCCTTTGATTACTCTACATGCAGGGTTGGGTCGGCCCCACAAAAATAAAAGGGCCCGCCATAGGATTTTTTTGTGGATGCAAATGGCTAAGGGGCTATGGTTTTCAAAAAGCCCACTAAAATAAAAAGTACCACTCGATTTTCAAACATTCTCAGATGGTCCAGAGGTGTTCCTGGGTGACCAAGAGGTGGTCTTGGATGGTCAGGGGCAGTCCCATGTGGCTTTAGCCCCCACATTGTGCCAACTTGAGCAGGACTGTACTAGGATTATGGAGGCCCCTGGGTAAGAAAACCTTTTGTCTCTAAGACAAAAATTTGGTGGAATTTGGGGGCACCCTAAAAACCCTGAGTCAATAAGGGTTTATATGTATGTGGTTTAAAAAAAGGGGTTAAAAAAAATGATATTCCCGATAAATTTAATTTACAAAAAAAATCCCAGCCTCCTTTTTAGAAAATTTTTTATATACAAAAATTTTTTTTATTTTAAAAGGGGTTTATTAAAAAAAATAAAAAATGATTAGCATCTTGCAGGTTAGCCTCATTAAGGTGAATGGAGCTGAACTGCACCAGCACCAAAAAAATATTTTGGGAAAGGGGGGGTGATATTTTTTTGGAAAAAAAAAAATAGAAAAAGGCAGCAAGTTTTTTTATTTTTTATAGTCCTGGAAGCCCATTTTATCTTATTACAGAATATTGTTTCTTGCCCACAAACATAATATCTGTTTAATTTATGTACTCCCATTTAATGTTTAAAGTCATCCCCCGGAAAACACCAAAAAAATCTGGGTTTGAAGAAGGTTCATCTCTATGACCCAAATCTATTTGAAGAACAGGGGACCCCTTTTTGCCCTTTCCCCCGTTAATTTCCTGGGGTTAGTGAAGAGTTTTGTGGCTGTGTTTGGCCGGGGGGGGGGAAAAATTTTCCCCCCCTTTTATGGGATTTCCAGTTTCAGGGTGGGAAAATTTTAAATTTTAAAGTTGTAAGAACTTCCAAGGAAGTGAATGAAGAGAGCTGCATATGTGTGGACACTTCTCTGTCCACTTTAGCCTTGGCAACAAAAAGCATAGATACAAAATGGCTCCGTTTTTGGGCTTTGGGTGTTAAATTTCAGGGGGGGTTCCCTTTTTATCCGAAATTTAATTTCACATACTTTGGGTATTTCCCCTAGCATCCAAATGGAAACCTAGGCTTGGGGATGACCCATGTGATAATTTAAAACCCAAAGGGTAAGGGGGATACCCTGTAATTTAAATTTTAAAAAGGCTCGGGGACAATTTTGTGATTAAATTCCAAGCCAAGGCTGGATGGCAACTCGTGATAATTTCAAGCCAAGGCTGGGTGATAACTCGTGTGACAATTTATAAACCCGGTGGGTGGGAATTCGGGTGTTAAATTTCCCAAACCAAAAAGCTCAGTGGCAATCCTGTGTTTTTGTAAAACTAAAGGGTCGGGCCTGTTTGATAATTCAAAAACCAAAAGAGTAAACCCGTTTTTCAGCTCGCTCTCCTTTTCCCTCTCCGCAGTCATCAAACTGGTCACACTGCAGGTCGGACGCTATGCACTTTTTATTATTGCAGGTGAATTCATCCTTCTTGCAAGGCCCTTTATTTTTTTGCCTTGTTCCCAAAACCCAAAAATTTTCATAAAAAAAATAAATTCCAATTTTCATTAAAACCCTCATTAAAATTTCAGCCCCGCATGGGGGTCCCGACAAAAAAAGCAGAAAAGGTTTTCATGCGTTTCAAATATTTAATTTTTTTCTGCCAAAATTTTTTTTATGGCGCACATAAACTTTCAATTAAGACTTCAATTTTAAAGGGGGAATTATGTTTTTTTTTTGAAAATTTTCCCCTCAAATTACATTAATTTAGTCCCCCGAGCCACAAAGGGAAATTTTCCCCGTTTCCAAAAGGGAGTTCATCGGGGTTATTTTCCGCATATCCGATCATTGCAAATTGCTCCCTCCTCGGGACCGCGGTTATTATGGGCCCTGGAAAGGCCGGGGTGTTGGACATGGAAATTTGACTTAAAAACAAAAATGTCATATATACAAAGTCAATATTACAAAACTTTCAACTTGGAACAAGATAATATTAGCAAATTATTTTAAAATGAATGGATTTTGTGTGTTAAAAGCTTAACTACCCCTGTGGAGGCGCTGCAGGGAAACTCAAACTTATGCTTGGTTTTCCCCCCACTTTTGTTAGTTGCTGAGATCATCAATAGATGGGCACTTTGTGATCAGCTTATTGTCCAAAGGCCCTTCTAACAAACATGGGGCAAAGGGTTTTTGTTTTTGTGTAAAATTTAAGGGGCCCTTCAAAACCCGGTTTTTTTGAGCACAGTTTTCCCGCCCTATTGGGTTTTGTTTTGCGCTGCAGTATGGTGGAAACCGTTTCCCAAAACCTTTTCAGTAATCCACAGTTCCCCCAGAGACTGTGGGGTTCCTCTCTCCTCCCCCCCTCGGCGAATACGCGGGCGGGGGGGAAAATGACATGTCAATTATTTCGGCATGTACGCGCTGTGAATATGGAAAGTCTATGGGGCCCCGGGGAAACTGCCCCCCCCCCCGCCCCCCCCCCGCCCCCTATTTCAAGCCGTAATTGTAGGCTTTATCATCCCCCAATTCGGCTTTTTAATAAGCCAAAGTGAAAGGGGTTAGGTTGAATTTTTAATTTAATGGGACTGCACCAGTTTTCTGCCATGCTTTGACCCAAAAAAAAACTGTTGAAGCCCTGTCCTACAGCTGTATGAGTGGTTGTACGCCAAAATCTGGTACATGCTGCTCAAGACCTGACACTTTTTGTGTGCGGCAATTGTATGGGGGCATTTTTTGCCCAATTTTACGATCCGCACATTTTGAAAAGTGTTTTTTGCCCAAAAAGTGGCGCGAAACGCAAAACAATTTTTTACCAATTGTTTAGCCTAGAAATTTTTTTTTCCCCATTCACACTCTATGCACCACTTTTGGCACATAAAAAAGGGCTCGTAATGGGGCACCTTTATAAAAGGGTGGGGAGGGCCTTTTTAAAACCACTGACAAAAAAAGGCTACACCTTTTCTTTCTGTGAACAAAACTCTCAGGTGGCTTTATTTTTTTAATACTTTTCCCCCTTAGTGTAAGTTAACTAAACGTCTCCAATTTTGCACATTTTTCATAAGTTGATGAAACGGCGCAAGTTAGAACTTTTAGTCTTACTTTTTTTTAAAATTTGCTTACTTTCGCTACTAACCCATGCCAAGAGGGTTTGGGACTTTTTTTGGGGCCATGGCGTTGCAATAAACCATCCCCTTTACGAGGCCACCCCCCTTTTGTCAGATTGGGTTTTTAGAAGGGAAACTAGAAACTTTGGGTTTTAAAAAACATAATAAATTAGTGTAAAAACAAAAGTACAACCCAAAATTTTTTTTTTCCGAAAAAATGAGCCACAAAAGTAACTTATCAAATTTTGTTTGCACTAGGGGCAAAAGGTTTGAGAAAAATAATATGGTCCTAATAAGTTCTGGATTTTGGGCAAAAAATGAAAAAAGGGGGCCCCTTTTTTTAGAACATGGATTGTCAGGAAGCAGCCACTAGATTTTCGATCACAGGGACTTTTTACAAAAGGGTGTTCTGGAGGGGGTGACCAGGGGCTCTGCTGACTGAAAGAGACTTTAAGGGTTTAAAAACCCCTTTTTTTCTTCTCTACCTGTGGAGATGTAGCCACCTATAAAGCCAGCCCCACCCACTTTTTCTTTTTTAAAGAAAGTTTGGTTTGGGGATGTGATATAAGGGAATTCCCCGGGTTTTGCCCAAAATATATTTCATCAAGGGGATAAAAACAAAAGGATATTTGGGTTCCTGCAGAAGGGAAGCTTTCAATTTTTACTCTTTAAAAATTCTCCAATAAATAAAATATTTCCCAAAATTTTTTAGTTAATGGGGGGCGTTAAAAAGGTTTTTCTGCATTTAATGTAGCATGTTGGTTTTTTTAGGGAAAGTGAATATCAACCACACAATTTTTTGGCACTTCAAAACAGAGTTATCTCCACAGTCATCTTCCCCATCACAAAGCCACACCGAAACTTTCAAAGAGTTTTTTTTGCACAGGAAAAACCCTCACCCGCAGATATTTTCCCCTTAAAAAGAAAAGACAGTCATTAATTCTGGTTTAAAAAATCAATAATTTAACAAAGGGTGCACGCCCGGGAAACCACTCACTGGAGAAGAAATGTATAAATTTACCCTGCATAAGATCAAACCCAAACTTTAAAATTTTATTTAAATTTTTGGGTACAATTAGTTCATATACTTAGGGGTTGATAAAGATAATTTCTGCAGCCAGCCCACAAGCAATTCACAAGTTTCATTTTTTAAATACAAATTTTCTTCCCCCTTGTGCAGTTTTTGTGCAAAAATTTTTCCATTGTAAAAAAAAAGGAAAAAATCAAAATACAAACTAAAAATGTATTAAAAACCTACACCTTGTGGGCCTTTTTCCAAATGCAAAATGTGTAATACAATTTCTTCCAAAATCGGAACTTTCTGTTGAGGGGCCACTGTTTCCCGAAAAACTTGGGGGTTTTTTAGCTTCAAAATTTGGGGTCCCAAAACTAATTTTAAACCAAAACCCAAACATTCCCTTTGGAGAAACCCCCAAAAATTTTTAACATTAAACTACCCTAACCCCCCAGAAATTGAAACCCCAAAACCCAAAACCCTTTAATTTTTAAAACCCCCAACCCCCTTTAATTTTTAAAAAAATAACCCCTTAAATTTTAAAACCCTTACCCTTAATTTTACTTAGTTTGAATGGGCTAGTTACCCCCCTTTTCCCCCCCAACATTTTTCTTCCCTGTCACTTCTTTCCCGACCTCAAGTCCCTTTCCAAATTAAAATAAGCAATGAACCGGAAGTTAAACCAGAAGGAAGTGATATCAGAGTGATAGTACAGCGGGACTAGAAGCACTAAGGAACAAGTAATCCTGCTAGGGTTTTGGGTTACGGTCCCGGATTTTTGAAAGGTTTTTTGAAGTTAGGGGCAAAAATGGAAAAATTCAAGATCAGGTTGTCACAAACCCAAATTTTTCACAAATTAGGTCATACTGAACAGGGAAAGATTTGAGCAGCACTAGCTGCAGTGGTCAAGTCCCAGCCACAAGTAAACAAAAACCAGACTGAATTAAAGAGGTGAGTACAATTTCTGTTCTATTTTTAATTTTTTCTTTTTTTTTCTTTTGAACAACTACTTTGAAGGGGTTTTCTGACTACAGTAATTGGTTTTAAGCATGTAGAGGAAAATAATTAAAGACTTTGATCAAATACACTGCTGCTTTGATTTTTCTTTGGTCAGGAGATAAAGAAGATTGTATCTCCTCTTAGATCACACAAGTTTCTCTGATTATACCATCTCTCCACCACAACCTGACCAGAAAGTGTGACTGTAAAGCTGGCTGTGGCTCTGTGAAACAGCATGATAAGAAAAACCCTTTACGATTTGTATGTACCGTGCCCATAGAAAGGTTGGCAATTCTTTCTTCAGATGTGCCAACAAGCCATCATAGAAAGATGGAAGTTTCCTGTAACCTATGGGAAACGTAACATTTTTCACTTCACTACTATTTAAGGAACCGCTAATTTTTTTCCCTTTAGTTCATTAGAAATGGCTTCCTGGTACATAAAAGTGCCAAAATGTTGCTTACCTGCAGCTGAATACAGGATTTCTCGTTGCTGCCATTGGGTCATGTGAACTGCACTCTGAGTTGCTGAAACATATGTCATGGCTGTGTAACCCAGAAGTGAATCTCTCTATGCATTTCTATGGGAGATTTGAAGGCAGTCTAATAAGAATGCACAGAGAGATAGACTTTCTGTCAGCATCAAAAGCATAGTGTTTTTCATCTGATCAGAGAGCAGGTCATGTGACCTATCAGAGACGTTTGCATCTCTGATAATCCTGTATTCAGCTGCAGGTAAGCAAAGTTACTGGCACTACAGTGTAAAACATGGTTATATTGAACCTGCAGTATCTTCCTGTTCTAGCTTTTAGCAAGAGACCCAAAGTGGAGATCCATTCTCAAAACATCAATAAGCATTAAAGGGGTTCTCTCACTACATTGATTCATGTTACCTCAGTCCTGTTTTCTAGGTTTCACTTTGAATTCAGGGGCGTGTTCCCTTGCTTCTACTAGGCTGCAGTAGAAGCCAGGTCTGTAGCTATAGTAACCAGTGCTGGCAGTCTATCAGGAGAGATCAACCAGGTCTGTAGCTATAGCAACCAGTGCTGGCAGCCTATCATGAGAGATAAAACAGGTCTGTAGCTATAGCAACCAGCGCTGGCAGCCTATCAGGAGAGATGGAACAGGTCTGTAGCTATAGCGACCACAGGAGCTGATGCAGCCCATACAAGAGGGGATATCTAGGAATACATAGGACACTGTTAATGGACACATATAGCAAAGTGACTTGTTTCTGCAAAATCTTTAACATAAAAAGCAGCAATCTTTGTAGTGAGACAACCCCTTTAATAATTAAAGGTAGCTTCTCAAATTTACTAATTCAGCTCTCCATTTGCATTGTGTCAGTGATTGTACTTCCAGACTAGTGTCAGCACCTAAACTAAGACTTGTAAAAGGGATTGTCTGGTATTAAAGAAATGGGTCTGCTTCTATTTCTGCTTCTTCAAGAGATGATTTTGCTATTACTGCTGTGCCCTTATAGTCATGCATCCAAGTCACAGTTACTAATGTCATATAGACAGTAAGAACATGGTCATCTAGATGTCTAATGGACTGCCGGATGTCTGGATATATAGGGTCAACTTCACTCTTTGTACCCAATAGTGTAATATTTACTTCAGGGAGCAAATTTTTTTTATCAAGGAATAAAGTACCAACAGGGGCATAGCTATAGGGGGTGCAGAGGTAGCAGTCGCTACCGGGCCCTACAGTCTGAGGGAACCCAAAAGCCCTCCTGCCACATAAGGAGACACCAGCATTGCAAGTGGCACATGATAGTTGGGGGGCCCATTTCACTTTTTGAACTAGGGCCCAGGAGCTTAAAGTTACGCCTCTGAGTACCAAGCAATAAGTTCACTAATTAAATTACTCCATATGATGAAATATTTGAACAAGAAACCAAAGGATTATCATCAGTAATACTCCTGTCCAAAGTTAGCCCGTTGCTCTGAATTTTTTTTTTCACAATATAACATATTAGTTTTTTTGGCTGTAATTTAGAATCTGATACTTGTTTCCAGAGAGTCCTGTGCTTCAACCCCTTGCTCTCCTTCGCCTGCCTCACATCTTTCCCTTCGAGCTAAGAAAACACTCAGAAGACCATGAGAGCTGAATGCTTCTTACGCCGCTCTTCCCTCAACTCAAATATTTCATGACTCTTTAGTTATGTGAAGCTTCACTGCTTGAGCTCTTAGCAAAAGTACAAATGTAAAACACAGATGCACCTCGGGTAATGACTGACTATCCAAAAATGAGCATTTTACTAGATATTATATCTCCATCTCCATGACATGGCCACTTTTCCTTGAAGACTGTGTTCACTTTCACAATTTTTTTTTTTTTATTCTCTCAATGCTAATAAAATGAAAAATATAAGCAATTTTGCAATAGGCGTGGATTGAAACAATTCCTACTGTTTTGTGTATACAGCTCCTGTGCACTTTATGAGTCTCCATGGTAACAGACAACAAACTTTCTGTAGTCTGATGCTGCAGTTCCTTCATGACTTTGTTCTACTTCCGACTGTCCTAACAAATAAATATCTATAAAAAAGTAAGGGAAAATCGGAAAAAGGGATAGGACTGCAGGATTATGTGACCCAGAATGACGTTGGTTGTCTGTTACCATGGAGCTGTGAGTACAATATTATAGGAAATGTTTATGTAAGACCTACTGCAAAATTACTTCATTGTTCTTCTAGATACATTAGGACAGTGAAGAGTAATGGGTTGCTAATGTGTACACAGAATTAGGGTAGTTAATCATGTGTGGTGCATTCATAAGGGTGAGCCTGTACGCCCTCATGGTTAGTAGGCATGTGAGTGGTTGTTCATCAGTATTCTTCCACTTGAACACTCTCTCATGTATGGTCATGTGGCTTTTCTACACACTGGTGTGAACTGTTTTTTTTTTTCCAATATGCAGTTATGTACTAAGCAGTTGCCTCTCTCATGAATAGTGGGTGTGTGAGAAAAACTTCAACAGTATCTGCACCTGTGTGGCTTCTCCCATGTAGCACTGGGCTTTTATTGCCTCCCACTGGAAATAGTATTTTGTCCAACTATTGTGCAGTGAGTATAGTGTCTGTGAACCTTTATCTTTCCACCATATTGTATAGTAGATTGGTTAATTGTAGAGGCTATACAGTATATTAGCATCTACCCCCAGGTCAAAAAGATCCCATGAGTATGCCCAAAGGGGATATATTTGCTATCTTCTGGCCTCGTTGGCATTTCAATGACCAATAAGTAGGGGCATGGCTTTCAGAAGGAACTGTAGTTCTCTAGCGGACCAAGTGGACACAACAGCACATCATTCAACATATTAATCCTGTCAAAGGTACAGCCAATATATAGTCAAGGTATGTATATTTTCTTTAGCTTATGGGGTGCGCTGTCTTCTGATGTCCAAGATTCACACATCAGCAAGATACACCCAGAAATAGACCAAAAGACTACTGGTGATGTCAAGACAAAATGCAAAATAACTCTATAGAAAGTCACGATAAGTTGATTGTCTTTGCAGTCTAACTCCTGAAACTCCTGGTAATAAGCTTTAATAACTTAAGGAATTTACACCCTACCACTCAATCATTCATACAAATGGGTGACTATGCTCTCTGTTGGTAGTGTCCACTAGTTTTATCCCCACTACAATAAAGAATTTGGATAGACCCTATGGTGAGTGTCACATTATTTTTCTTCTTTGATGACTATGTACAGTAATACACTCTTTCTTAGCAACTTTTTGCTGTGTCCAGAGGAGTTAATTTAAAGGGGTGTTCCAAAACTTTCAAATTCTTATTAGTCATTATTACTGTATATAGTCAACAAAGAAGAAAGATAGAAAATAAATCCAAAACTTACTTGCCAAACACGCTAGTTCCCAAGCCGCTGCCAGTCCTGGTGATCCCAGCCGTTCACATCACCGTTAGTATGATTATTATTTATTTTAAAGCGCCATTGATTCCAGGGCGCTGTACATCCAAGGGGAGTTACATGCATAACATATGTCAAGCGAGTACAGTGATATTGATTAATGACTTACAATTGGCACAACAGAGGCAGAGAGGACCCTGCCCACGAGGACTTACAATCTACAAGGAGGAGGGAAGAGACAAAAATTGGAGGGCAGACATGTTTGTGAGGTAGTACAGTGGCAGTTGGGTTATTGTAGGTTATAAGCAATCCTGAAGAAAAGGGTTTTCAGGTTGCTTTTGAACCCGGTGAAGGTGGAGGACAGTCTGATGTGTTGGGGCAGTGAGTTCCAGAGAATGGACCCTGAAGCCAATCAAAGGCTGCAGCGTCTCTTGCTGGATATACTGCATGTGGCTGTTGCAGCCTGTGAATAGCTGCAGTTTTATCTGGGATTATCAGACTGGCAGCAGCGCTGTAACAAGCAGGTTTAAATGGTAGGGTTTTTTTTTTTCTATTTTCTATCATCTCCTAATGGCTAATGAACATTTTAAACTTGTAAACACCTCTGTAAGTACCTGGGCCTTAAAGGGATACTACCATTATTTTTTGTCCTTTCACATATTGACGAGCAATATGGATTTTTTTTTTCTACATACATGACTTCCTGGCTTGTCTCTCTGACTTTCCATCCGTGAGCCTTAATAGCACAGCAGTGAGAATTGCTTGATGGCTCTCTTCCAAGTCAACTATGGCCTAAGCAATGTAAGTGATATAACCAGGACCTGAGAGAGGCAAATGTTATCAGCAGGACCTGATAAGTTTGAAGAAAGCTGGAAACTTTCCCAGTGCTGAAAAATATTTTCTAATTATCAAATCATGTATTGTTCTTGCCATTGCCTTATCAATCTAGTCTAATCTTATCTAACCCTGTCCAGAGAACAATAGAGGGATCATTCTGTTATGTTATTACCTAGTATTTGCAATCAGACTACATCCTTTCATGTATTACTCTTGTTCTTCCTCTAGCAGTCTTTTCTAATCTTTATATAGGCCTGTCCAGAGAACAATAGAAAAGGTCTGTAGCTATAGCGACCTGAGGAGCTGATGCAGCCCATACAAGAGGTGATATCTTGGAATAGATAGGACACTGGTAATGGACACATATTGCTAATTGACTTGTTTTTTCAAGGCCTTTAACATAAAAAGCAAATCTTGTAGTGAGACAACCCCTTTAACTACATCGAGATAAGCAACAACTACAGATAAGTGAGATTAGTCTGCCCTGCCATTCTGGAGTTTTATCTCTTTACTATCACAGCAAGAAATGGTTAAGACTTTATATGAAATCTTTAATTTCATAGCACTGCCAAAAAAAAACACAATAAAAAATACTGTAAAAATGTAAAAACAATGTTTTCCAGGAATATTGGATTGAACAAAAATATTTCTTTTTAATGAAAATGTCCATTTAATGCAACAATTCTTACATGGCCTCCCAGCAAAACAAGTGCAATTTATCTTTGGGACCCCTTAGACACCAGAGCCTGGGTGTGACTACTTTGCACTCCTTTAGCTATGGTGGATAGCGGGGGATCGTGAGTAGTGTTGAACGAACCGTTAGAGAAGAGTTAAGTCAAAGTTAAACATGTCGATTTTCTTGAATTCTAAGCGAACCGAACATTCATTCGAGTAAACGTTCAAGTTTGTCATGGCGTTCAACGCGCCACTTTAATAGCTTTCAGAGCCTTTCTACTCTTTTGCCGGCCACTAATTAGGGCAGAGCACAGAGAAATGTCAAATACTTCATCACTGAGGTGTAGGGCTCTCATTGGCTGCTAAAATCACATGACCATGTTATATATATTTCACTGTATTGCGTTCTGAACGCAATTTCCAGCTTACTCTCTGTACTGTACAGACTACTCTCTGTCTGCTTGCTTGCTTGCATGCAGGCACAAGATTGGTTTATTAGTGATTTTAGGCTTTAGAAAAGCTGCTGTTTAGATTAGTTAGCTAGTTAGTTAGAAGTGTGTGCAGCAATCTTAGGGAATCAAGACTTAGATTGCATTTTCCTCTCTATAGACAACAATAGTTAGGGAGTTTGGTATTGCTGGCTGCATCTTTCCCACACCCAGAAGCTGTTATTTGGCGATAATTGTAGACTCACATAACAACTGACTCTCATTTGCATAGATATATATTATACAAAGTGCTTGGATTTGCTAAATCATACTCAATACCCAAAAGTTTCCGTCACTCTTAGAGCCAAATTTTCTTCGCTAAGTTGTTCCACCTTTCCAGTCTACTGCTATGGATGGTAATTACAGCTTCTCCTCACCTGTAAAGGTATGAAAATTAACCCAAACATCTTCTCTCATTGACTTTAATGGAACCTCAAAAAAAACACCACTACTGTTCGAAGTTCGACTTGAACTCGAACATTTTACTGTTCGCTCATCTCTAATCCTGAGTAGAGGATTGACCTGTAACTGTTCATATGCTCTAATAACCCATTAATTAGCCCCCCCCCAAAAAAAAAAAAAGACATGGGACAACTGCAATTGGTGCCATATCCAGCTGACTCTTACTATACAATATACAAGTAAAGGCACTCACATCTAAACAATGGTCGGCTCGGAATATAAGAATAGTTATTACTGTTAAAACAACTATATATTGGATGAAAACCTGAGACTGTTAAATGTCAAGGCAAGTACAGCTGTTCAGATGCATTGTGGGATTTCTACAGCTGCCCGACGGCTATATTTACTATGAATGGCAGTTGTGTTGTTCCATATAATGAAAAACTGTGGGATGATTTTTATTCTTGTGCAATTTTCGGTGAGTGGTTTTAGAAATATTACTTATTCAGCGTATCCTACATGGGGTTTTTGTTTATTGAAGTAAAATCTCCTGAGCTTTTTTTTTTTTTTTGCCATTTGACTTTTAACGTCAGATCAATGTACTCTTTTTGTTTTTTGAAACCACAGGCCCCGGTGCTCAGAGTCTTAAGTTATTCTCTCACAAGGACTCGGGAGCAATTGAGTCTATATTCAACACCGTCAGTGGCAGTCAACAAGTGTTATTTTATTGCAGCTGGCAAAGACACATAAAGGTGAAGCTTTTTTCTTCTTTTCCCATAATATTCTGTTTTGTTTCCATTGTGTATGAAATGGAAATGGGGAATCGACAAAAGGACAAAGTGTAGAGAATAACAGGGTCTCTTATTATGCGGAACAATGTTACACACAAAAAAAAACTCAATGGCTCCTATTTACTAAGACTTATGACCATGACTTATTGTTATGGATTGTAATTGAAACTTCTCATCACCTGTATAGGTATAAAAATTAACACGAAAATCTACTCCAATAGACTTTCATAGGGAACGAGATCGAGAAGAAACTCAAACCAAAAACCACTACTCTTTGAAGTTTGACTCGAACATTTTACTGTTCGATCAACACTACTTATACTATTGAACCAGTCTGAATAAGGAGATAGTTGGAGAGATTGGTTCCTAATTTATGGAAAGACACATGCTCTTAAAGGGATAGTTTTACCTGGCCAGTTTCTGTTTGTGTGCAGCAATATAGCTTGAATAAAGGGGCATTTGCAATTTCAAATATCAGGGTGGTATAGGCAGGGCTGGGACAGGGCATTTTGGTGCCTTAGGCAAATAGGGCTAATGGCACCCCCATGGAAAATTCAAATGTCTGGCCCTCACCAGATACACATTGTGGGGCAGTTGAATGGGTAATAGAAGAGGATACCCAGTTAATAATAGCCAGCACGCTCTGTGTATGGGGCGGGCTCAGCTTACGCCCTGGAGCAGTTCTCTGGTACCTGTAGAAATAGGGTTGATGTGGCTGGGGATGGGAGTAAAATTTCATGCACTAGTACACATGTACCCTGTATACACCAACATCATAATGATGCTACATTTCCATCCACTGCGCGAACTATGGATACATGAGGGGAGGTTAAAGGTGGAACATACATCTCTAGCAGGTGAACGACACACATTTTTATAGCAGTAAATTAGAAAGTTACTTATTTTAAATATTAAGGAAAGCCATTTCTTGTCATAAGAATACTCCTTTAAAACTTTACGGTGCCTCCACCCCTGCTAAGCTCTGACTGCATCCTCTGGGGAAAGTAGAGCAATGGTGCTTCTGCATTAGGACCTTGTCCACCCTTGTTCTCTGTGACTATGCTTCAGCAGGCCATATAAAATGACATGGCACGCCAGATTCTGCCTACAGACCTTGCTCTTGAAACATATGCTCTAAAGGTTCTCGCAATCCAACTGCAAACTTAATATGACCATATGGTAAAGCTCTACGGCACATAGGCCCTTATCTTAATTTTTCTCATTTTTAATTTTTTCTTATATCTTTAAGAAAAGTAACAACTAGAAACCAAAGCCTCTATTTCTAGAACTATATTTCTGTAATGTACATGATACATTTTCTAGTATTTAAAAATTGCACAATGACTTATCCCAATGAGCCTTATCGTGCAGCTCTCATCAAAAAGCCATAAAGCCATAAATCCACTACATAACACCAAGGGAAAACAATGTTTTACAATGAAAAAATCTTGTCGCTTTCAGCAGATGAAGATAGGTCACAATGGTCCACGCGATGCTCCCACAGCATTGCATTTATCAGCCTGATAGTCCACATGGGTATTACAAGTTTATTAGAGCAGACAGAGCAAATGAGATACACAAGAACAAATTTAATTTCAGAGAGGGGAATAAGACTTTCTAACCTCTCTCACAGTTATCTTCATCACTGCCATCTACACAGTCGTGGACCCCGTCACACAGCCATCTGACTGGGATACAATAGGCCTTATTTCGGCATCGAAACTGGTTTTCTTTACAGTCAGTCACACAATCAAGCTGGAGAAGAAAATAAGAATAAAGTTACTGAGAATGATGTGTGTAAAAAGTTACAAGCAAAGAAGCAAAACATCCCTATTGCCCCCTCCATTTAGACAATCCAGCCACCCACAGTTACTCCATTCCTATGGTCAGGATCATGATCACTCAGCTCTTCGTCCAAGGCTCCTGATTGTACCAAGACTTTATTACCTATCTGAATGGGTAATTTTTATCAAGAGGCTTTTCATAACTATTCTAGTATTCCATTGTGATTATAATAATAATAATAATAATAATAATAATAATAATAATAATCTTTATTGTCAACATATTCCGCACTACTTTACAATTTAGAGGATATACAGTTAGTACACACTAAAAATAAACATTACACAGTGAAAAGCTACTAACAGATCAGACACAAGAGCTTACAATCTATAAGGATGTATGGCTGAGACGAAAGGTGCAAAGTATTTGGCTTACATACTGGTCCAGTCATGTTTCATAAATATGGGGTGGTTTACATCAAAAGTGGATAAACTTGTCACCCAGATAGGACATCTATATACAGATAAGTGCCTGTGGGTGCCCAAGTTCATGGAGTGACAAATACAGGCTCGGACTGGGCCGCCGGGGGACCGGGGAATCCCCCAGTGGGCCCCCCCGAGCCGCTGTGGGCCCCGGAGGCAGTGCCGTCGCTCCCCGGGGCCCGTCCACGCATCCGGTCACTGAACGCCCGGGACCCGCGTCCCGAGCGCTCAGAGACCGGCCCGGGAGTTGGGGACTAATGTCCCCGACTCCCGGGGCTGCGCGGTGTCAGTGGAGCACAGCGCCACTAGCGCTGCACTCCGCTGCTCTCTCTGGCAGGCTGAAGACGCTAGGCCTTCCGCCTGCCGGGCGCCGGCCCCTACTGCTGACGTAGGCGCGCGGTGACATCACTTCACCGCGCCGCCTATGCAGGGCGGCAGTACGGAGCCTCGGAGCGGCCAGAGCCCGAGCCAGGTAAGTGGCTGGTTGTTGTTTTTTTTTTTTGTTAAATCTACTTACAAGGGCCCTGACTACAAAGGGGCCCCTGGCTACTGAAGTGGGCCCCTGACTACTCTAAAGGGGGGCCCTGACTACTCTAAAGGGGCCCCTGGCTAGCTAAAGGGGGACCCTGACTACTCTAAGGGGCCCCGGCTACTAAAGGGGCCCTGACTACTCTTAAAGGGGCCCTGGCTACTGTAAAGGGGGCCCTGACTACTCTAAAGGGGCCCCTGGCTACGCTAAAGGGGGGCCTGACTATCTAAAGGGGGGGCCTTGATTCTAAGGGCCTGACTTCTAAAGGGGGGCCTTGACTTCTAAAGGGGGGCCCTGCCTACTGAATGGGGCCTTGGCTACTCTAAAGGGGGGCAATGGCTAATAAAGGGGGGCCCTGGCTAACTAAGGGGGCCCTGACTACATAAAGGGGGGCCCTGACTAATAAAGGGGGGCCCTGACTAACTATGGGGGCCCTGACTAACTATGGGGGCCCTGACTAACTATGGGGGCCCTGGCTACAAAGGGGCCCCTGGCTATGCTAAAGGGGGCCCTGGCTACTCTAATGGGGGGCACTGGCTACTCTAAGGGGGGGCCCGGGCTACGCTAAAGGGGGCCCTGGCTACCGAAGGGGGCCCTGGCTACTCTAAAGGGGGGCCCTGACTTCTAAAGGGGGCCCTGGCTACGCTAAAGGGGGCCCTGGCTACTCTAAGGGGCCCTGACTACTCTAAAGGGGGCCCCTGCTACGCTAAAGGGGGCCCTGACTATTAAAGGGGGGCCCTGGCTATGTAAAGGGGGCCCTGGCTACTGTAAAGGGGGCCCTGGCTACTATGAAGGGGGGCCCTGGCTAGCTAAAGGGGGCCCTGACTATCTAAAGGGGGCCCTGGCTACTGAAGGGGGCCCTGACTTCTAAACGGGGCCCGGGCTACTCTAAAGGGGGGCCCTGGCTTCTCTAAAGAGGGGCCCTGGCTACTGTAAAGGGGGCCCTGGCTTTTCTAAAGGGGCCCTGGCTAACTAAAGGGGGGCAATGGCTAATAAAGGGGGGCCCTGGCTAACTAAGGGGGCCCTGGCTACATAAAGGGGGGGCCCTGACTAATAAAGGGGGGCCCTGACTAACTATGGGGGCCCTGACTAACTATGGGGGCCCTGGCTACAAAGGGGCCCCTGGCTACGCTAAGGGGGGTCCTAGCTACTCTAAAGGGGGGCCCTGGCTACTGAAGGGGGCCCTGACTACTCTAAAGGGGGGCCCTGGCTACTCTAAAGGGGGGCCCTGGCTACGCTAAAGGGGGCCCTGGCTACCGAAGGGGGGCCCTGACTTCTAAAGGGGGGCCCTGACTTCTAAAGGGGGGCCTTGACTTCTAAAGGGGGGCCCTGGCTACTTTAAAGGGGGGCCCTGGCTACTGTAAAGGGGGCCCTGGCTCGTCTGAAGGGGGCTCTGGCTCGTCTGAAGGGGGGCCCTGGCTACTCTAAAGGGGGGCCCTGGCTACTCTAAAGGGGGGCCCTGGCTAACTAAAGGGGGCCCTGGCTAATAAAGGGGGGCCCTGTCTAACTAAGGGGGCCCTGACTACATAAGGGGGGGCCTGACTAAAAAAGGGGGGCCCTGACTAATAAAGGGGGGCCCTGACTAACTATGGGGGCCCTGACTAACTATGGGGGGCCCTGACTAACTATGGGGACCCTGACTACAAAGGGGCCCCTGGCTACGCTAAAGGGGGGCCCTGACTACTCTAAAGGGGGGCCCTGGCTACTCTAAAGGGGGGCCCTGGCTACGCTAAAGGGGGCCCTGGCTATGGAAGGGGGCCCTGGCTACTCTAAGGGGGCCCTGGCTACATAAAGGGGGCCCGGACGAGCTAAGGGGGCCCTGACTAGCAAAGGGTGCCCTGACTATATAAAGGGGGCCCTGACTAGCAAAGGGGGCCCTGACTAACCAAGGGGGCCCTGACTAAGCAAAGGGTGCCCTGACTACATAAAGGGGGCCCTGACTAACAAATGGGGCCCTGGCTACGTAAAGGGAGCCCCTGGCTACATAAAGGGGGCCCTGACTAACAAAGGGGGCCCTGGCTACCTAAAGGGGGCCCTGGCTACCTAAAGGGGGCCCTGACTACCTACACACTTGCTAAAGGAGGCCCCTAACTACCTGTATACTACCTAGAGGAGACCCCTGTCTGTATACTACCTAAAGGAGGCTTTAACTGCCTGTATACTACCTAAAGGGGGTCCCTAACTGGTTGAAGCCTATATAAAGGGGACCCTAACTACCTACAGTCTACCTAACTGGGGTCCACCAACCTAACTGTAGCCTATCAACTTGCCTAACTGTGGCCTGCTTATCTTACTGGGGGCTGTTTACTTACCCACCCGTGGCTAGGTAGCCACCCACCTACCTGGGGCTGGCCTACCAACTTATCCAGCGGCAGTCTACCTACCTAAATAGGGCCTATAAAGTTACCTGGGGTCTTGCCTATTTGCCTACCTACCTAGGGTCTTGCCTACCTACCTGGTAATATAACTGAGAGGGCAGCAGCCCATAGTTGTAGTATTATCTCCAGGGGGTTAGTCCTCTCCCCAACTTCCAACCCCGTAGGATACTAGGCCTCTAAGTTATGGCTTGTACCCGCTCTCCCACCCCTGGGCAGTTTGTACAAAGAGGGGAATAGGTAAAGAGATGCTGTAAAATTTAGGATTCTAAGATATTTGTGTGTAATTTCTGCAGGGATGAGTGGTGGCCGGGACAAGTCATCATGGCGGTGTGGAACGGATGCAGAGGAAAAGGGAAAAAGAACGACTCATAAGAGAAGAGAACGACTCCTCAGATAGGACGTCTCCGGTGAGTCCCTTATTTCAGGGGTTATTTTACTTCTATATTGGATCAGTGCTGTATTCACTGTAATGTGATGTGACCTGAGCTGGTGTCTGACCTCTATGTGGTCTCTATATGGCGGTGTTGTAGGTTATACCTTAGCTGGTGTCTGACCTCTCTGTGGTCTCTATATGGCAGTGTTGTAGGTTATTATTGGCATTAGTTATATGGCAGCGTAATGCATGTAGTCCTCATTGTCCCGATTGTAAGAGTGAGGGAACACCTGACCCTGTGATAGGAGTTACACTTTCTTTCTTGCTGGTGTTTATTTTAGATGGTGGTGAGGTGCGTGACCAAGGGAAACGTGGAGGGGATATTGTATGTGGGTGGAGGGGGATATTGTATGTGGGTGGAGGGGGATATTGTATGTGGGTGGAGGGGGATATTGTATGTGGGTGGAGGGGGATATTGTATGTGGGTGGAGGGGATATTGTATGTGGGTGGAGGGAGATATTGTATGTGGGTGGAGGGGGATATTGTATGCGGTGGAGGGGTTGGTATGCGGGTGGAGGGGATATTGTATGTGGGTGGAGGGAGATATTGTATGTGGGTGGAGGGAGATATTGTATGTGGGTGGAGGGAGATATTGTATGTGGGTGGAGGGAGATATTGTATGTGGGTGGAGTAGATATTGTATGTGGTGGAGGGGGATATTGTATGTGGGTGGAGGGGATATTGTATGTGGGTGGAGGGGGATATTGTATGTAAGGGGATACTGTATGTGGGTGGAGGGGGATATTGTATGTGGTGGAGGGGATATTGTATGTGGGTGGAGGGGGATATTGTATGTGGGTGGAGGGGGATATTGTATGTGGGTGGAGAGGATATTGTATGTGGGTGGAGGGATATTGTGTGGTGGAGGGGATATTGTATTGGTGGAGGGGATTTTAAAGGGGTGGAGGGGATTTTGTATGTGGGTGGAGGGGGATATTGTATGTGGTGTGGAGGGGGATATTGTATGTGGTGGGGGGGGATATTATATGTGGGTTGGAGGGGGATTTGTATGTGGGTGGAGGGTATTTTGTCATGCGGGTGGAGGGGGATTTATTGTTGTGGGTGGAGGGGGAAATGTATTGGGTGGAGAGGATATTGTGGGTGGAGGGGATATTGTATGTGGGTGGAGGGGATATTGTATGTGGGTGGAGGGGGATATTGTATGTGGGTGGAAGGGGATATTGTATGTGGGTGGAGGGGATATTGTATGTGGGTGGAGGATATTGTATGTGGGTGGAGGGGATATTGTATGTGGGTGGAGGGGGATATTTGTATGTGGGTGGAGGGGGATATGGATGGAGCTACTTAGCCCTCTGTCTATGATATGTTAGACTGACAAACGTGTGACTACATTGCACTACACAATACAGTTCTGTTTTGCACACTGTATTATGTGGTAAAATGGGCGCATTTATGTCCGAGAGGCCGGTAATATTTTCATGTACAGTAGGGTGGGCCCCCCGATATCAACTCCCCTGTGGGCCCCAGACCCCCCAGTCCGACACTGGACAAATATATGTGACTGGAAGCAAAGGGTTAGCAATTAGGGATCCTGGTAGGCCTGCCTAAGAGGATGTGTTCTCAGGGCGCACAATAAACTATGAGAGTTATGAGTTTGGCTGATCGTACGGTGTAGCATGTTCCAGAGAAGTGATGCAGTTCTTGAAGAGTCTTGTAGGTGAGTATGGGAGGTTCGGATGATTGAGGCATATCATTGAAGGTTATTAGGAGAATGAAGAGAGCGGGTAGGGTGGTAGAGATGAGGGAGGAGATGTAGGAGGTTGCTGCGCTATGGAGAGACCGGGTAGGGTGGTAGACAGAGATGAGGGAGGAGATGTTGGGGGATGCAACGTTGTGGAGGGATCGAGTAGAGTGGTAGATAGAGATGAGGGAGGAGATGTAGCGGGGTGCAGCGCTGTGGAGAGCTTCATGGGTGAGAGGGATTATTTTATGCTATATTCTGTATCGAACGGGCGACCAGTACAGTAACTGACACAGAGCCATCAGTTTTGTGGCTGGAAAGAAAGATTAGCCTGGCTGCTGAAGCTAAACAACCCTTAATTAACTTCCTACAATTTTGCCACCTACTCAATATTTATGTTCTCATGAAGCCACATCATCATTTCCATTCATCCACTGTTGCAGGGCATCTAAAATTCTGATCAAACGAGTAGAACTTTCCAGAGCTGTGCTCAAGTCTTAGGAAGATGAGGAAAAACTTTGCAAAGCAAGAATGCTTTCACAGAATGATGTGTTAATAGTCAATTGTTATCAATTAAAAATTTGTCTTTGGAGTCTTGGATGTAATTGTGTGGCCACACAGAGCCCTGCTCTCATCATCATCCAATCTCTTTGGGATTACGTGAAGAGACAGAAGGTTCTGAGCAACTACATCCACAGAAGATCTGTGCTTGGTTCTTGGTTGTTTGGAACAACCTCCCTACCGAGCTCCTTTAAATACTATCTACAAGTTCCCAGAAGAACAGAGGGCGCTCACACCAAATACTGTGTGAATTTAGATTTCACTTGGGTTCATTCACTTTGCATTTGGTTAACTGAAAAAATAAATAATAAATAAACTATTAACACTTTTATTTCTAGAAACATTCTTACTTTACTGCATTTTTCCTCACATTCCTAAAACCTTCTGCACAGTACTGTACATTTTCTATAAAAACATTGCAGGTTTAATCTGTCACCTGAATATAGTGCCCTATGTAACAGTAGCATATTACAAGTATGGGTCTCAAAACATTGTACCAGTGTATTCATAGAGAGAGTACTTCCCTATCTTTTTTTGCAGTGTATAAAGGTATCTTTACTAGGGTATATTTGTTGAGGCCAATTTTTTTTTTCACAAATCCACCCAAAATTTTGCTGAGTCAAACAAACAGCACAATCACATTCATTTTGCTGCAAATTTGCTGTAGACCGTGCACCTGCTAGATTAAAATGAATAAAATATGCTGTGATAATCCCAACTAGAAATGCCAGGTTCTGAAATGCAATTTTGTAGATTTTGAAGACTAAGATGCAGGTCAATTTTTGTGCAGAAAATTTCTACGCCATGTGGATGAAATTTAAAAAAAATTTCATCTGCTTGCCTGGTATTGAAACTTGCTACAAAATTTACATCAGCAAATAACGGGTAACATCTGTAAAATTTACTCCCCATGTTTCAAGTCTGTCCCTCTCACTTGGGATAGATGTGGCATCATTGCATGGTGAAAAGTAATCACAGATAGAAGCTGAGAAAGATGGTAGAGTGCAAGTGCAGTATTGTGGGTATCGGGAAACATATGTATAATCTGCATAACATGAGTATAATACCGCATGGGTATTGGCACCCTGTATCGTACATTCATTTTATAGTGGTTTTATTGCATGGATCCAATATGCGCAAACAGAAATATTCTCTTCTTTTTAATAATTTCTAACTAGTCTATCACTTGTTTATAGAAAATCTTATAATATATAGTCTTGTATATTAAAGTTATAGCATCCTAAGAACTAGACCTTTGACTCATTACAGGGCTACAATTTCTAAAATTTCACCAATAAGGACAAAAATAACCATCAAGTAACAACAGTATAACACAATTCAACGGCATAAAACACAACAAAAAGACAATACCATAAATAGGACATTTTGGTAAAAGACAAAATATTAGGTGTATATCAATCAAGCCAGCCGGAGAAAAACAAAAATTAAACTCAAATTCTTGGATGTTCTTAGCTATAAAACCCCAAAATGGCAGCAGTAAAAACATTTATATCAATCCCCAAAAAGAAGTAAACAATAGGACCACCAGGATATGCTTTCTCAAGGGACATATAAAACCTTACCTCATCCGAGCCATCCGCACAGTCATATTCACCATTACACCTGAGGTACGCCGAGATGCAGCCTCCACTGTCACAGACATACTCACTGGAAGAACAGGTTGGTGAGGCTGTAGGACAGAATATGTGACTGATTACAATAAATTACTATTGGTGGAGGGTCTATGACAACCTCATCCTCTTTGTTAATAAAAAAAAGTGCATTTTTGTGAGTGTGTTGAATCCAGGGCTGGGACAAGGTATTTTGGTGCCCCAGAAAAATAAAGCATTGAGCAGCTACCCCACATGGAAAATTCAGGCAGCTCCTGTCTCCCTGTACTCCCTTCCTATCTGATATAAGGAGGTGCCATAAAAACAGGATCCACCTAAACTACCATTCCGTCATATTCAAAAAAGGTTACCCAGAAATAAAATTGTTAAAATTTGTGTTAAATAGAATGGTTTAAAACAGACATATGTCCAAGTTCAACCAAGGGTGGGGAAATATGTGGATGAAGGTAGGGGTAGAAGGAATTTTTAATGTTTGTTACCATTCCATTCCTGATCCCAAAATTACCATCACGATGGATTTATACGTTTTATACGACTACATAAGTGTTAATATTATTTTGTTGTAAATATTTGTCTAAGTCTTCTTTTGAAGCCCTCACCTGCTCCTGCTGTGACCAACTCCTGGGATAGCTATTCCACAGATTAACAGGTCTCATGGTAAAGAAGGCTTTTCTCCTTCCGATATTGAACCTTTTTTTCTCCAGATGGAGGGAGCGCCTTTTTGAGGGGGTTGTATTGCAGCACAACATAATACTTATAGCATTTGTATCCTATTCTGAGATGGTTACTGCTGTGTCCTCTATAATGCTGCAGGTCACTATACTCAACCTCCTCTTCATAGACACAGTGTAAATACACAGTGGAAATCTGGTCAACGATAATATTGAACTTTGGATTTGTGTTGACGTCAATTTTTACTAAATTCAGGTCAACCCAAATTGAATTTAGCCGACCCTAATCCTAATCCTAGGATGGTGTTAGCTCGTGGAGGGATAGGTTTTATTTAAACGATTATACACGTAAAGTTATGGTTCCATGGCACTTCTAGTCTGACATCACTCCCAGTCTGACGTCATCACTAGTTGACTTACTGATAGGTTAACTCTAACCGTAACCCTTATGTTGACTGGAAGTGACATCAGGCCAGAAGTGCCATTGAACCGTAAGTTGACACATAAAACTGTAACCCTCAGCTTAGGGAAAGGATAAGTGTTGGGTTTCAATGAAAAATCCTGAACCTGAATTTTTTCACAAGTTTGGCGAAACCATTGTTGAACCAAACATGGACCTACTTGACCAATACTAGTCATTAATATGTTTTCTTTATCATTTCTATTATATTTTAACCAGAGTACAATATACTAAATACAGATAAAGATTCTCTTTAGACAGACGAATGAAGATACAAGTGTATTAGGCAATTCAATCATTGCCTATCTAGGAAATTTTGGGCAATTAAATGTGTAGCTCATAATTTTGCTTGTTTGTTGGTGGAAGCATAATTACAACACTCGCATTAGGGCAGAACCTGAAGGTCTTGACCAGTGAATGTCCTCTACTCCTGTTTCAATGGATATTGAATTGATAACAAATTTAGGACAAATCCCTTAAAAGGGTTTTCTCACTACAATGATTAGCTTTCAACATGTAAAGAGAGATAAATTATGTATTTTATTACATTTATTGCTCTTTTCCTATTGGTCAGGAGATAAGAGAGATTTTATCTGCTCTGACTGCACACAAATGCCTCTAGGTTACCTTCCATATCTGATTATGGAAAGAGAGCAGTGATGTAATTTATCGTCAGACAGAGCAGAGTCTTTATCTCTAACAAGATTAGATTATTTACCTTTTAAATACACCATGGTTTTAACTCCTGGGAGCTTTGTGACTTTGTTTCCTACAGTTTAAATCTCCTGCAGTCATCTCACTGTAACAGGCTTATCTAGGAATAGCAGAGCTGATATACCAATCACTGCTATAAAACCACCCCCAGCCTGTCCAGGAAGTGCGAGTCTGAAGCTGCCTGTGACTCTGTGTAACAGCATGGTGAGGAAACCCTTCTAGTCTGGAGAGGTGGCAGTCCAACTACTAAGACACCAACTAACTGCAGAAGACGGGTCTCATGGGTTTCTGAACACCAGGAAAGGAGATAAGGGAAGGGACTGATATGTACATGAGTGCTAGAATATTGGAGATCGCAATGCATTTTGTTAACCCAATTCATGACCTTTATTCCCTAGTGGTGAAATAAAAGGGAAAAAATCCAAATACATTAAAATATATAAACTAACAGTATAAAAAAGTGTACTTTTTTAATGCATGTTCCACTGTCCCTTATTTGGTGAGAGTGAGAATAATGCAATAATGGAAACTATCCTCTAATGAGTGACTTTGTAAAACAGATTTTAAAAGAAAGTGAGAATCACTCAGCTGCAAAGAACATTAGCACTAATGGCATTTTATTTACATATGAAGCAGACATGCTGCCACTTAGCATTGAACTCAGCCTTCAACAATAACTTCTAGATGGATTTGTTTTGGAAGTTGAAAAGTATTTCTATTGATTTGTTCTAAATATCTTGTAGAGACACAACTCAGAGAACGTTATAAAAACACAATGTTTTCTATTTGACAATTGTATGTTATATGTAATAATAAGGTAAATATTATTGCTGCCACAAGGTATATCAGGATAAATGAAAACCAGAACTGGAGGAGCTCACAATGGCGGCCCGGGATCAGGG